>JAHREE010000115.1:1598860-1682510 GCA_033628505.1 Tringa tobata | reverse complement strand
GGGGGGGAGGGTGGGGAGGGAGGGTCCGCAGGTAAGGGATACCCGCGCTCGGACCGGGCCGGGGGCTGTGGGGAGGCCTGGGGAGGGGAGGGCTCGTGGTGGGGCCCGCTAGTCTCCTCCAGCGCTGGGGAGGCCGACGCCCCCTCGGTATCGTGGGAGGTTGTGTGTGTGTGGGGAGGTCTCATCCGTGAGTTGGAGGGGGAGCGTTGGGTACGGGGAGGGCTGTGAAAGGGCTCTCGGGAAGTTCTCTTCTTAGCACGTTTACCACCTCTCACCCCCCTTTTTTTCTTTAAAGAAAAAAAAAAAATGCTGGTGTTCCTGAGTGTTTAAAGCGGCCCTCGTGCTCAGTGGTGAGGTGCCCACCTGTTTTCCTGTCCCAAAAGAACGGTCGTTTACAAGAATTGTGAAGTTTTTTTTTTGGTGGGGATTGGCAGGGATTTTTAATCGTTTATCCCTCCATTGAAGGGGTAAACGATTAAAAATGTCGGAGGAGGTGGGTGCAGCTCATGCACAAGTTGCAGGCTGTGCACAGGCTGTGTTGTGATTGCTGGAGGTTTGTAGTGCTTTTTTCTTTCTGGAGAGTTAACCGACCGTTGTTCATTTGCAGAGATAATCAGGATATAGTGTGTTTGGGCTGCTGTGAAGATCAGGTTGTCTTTTGTTAATGGTGCTTACTTTGCTGAAAGTTGTGTTTAGGACTGCAATTGGAAGTTATTTTTCTTTACCTTCAAGGAAGGCATAAGAGAAAGTTATGTAACCTTGGTGTTTTAACCTATGTATCAGAACTGTCTAATGATACTGGGGCTCTGTTATTAAGTTGAATACAGGAGTACATTTGTAGGTGAATCAACAAGTGATAGTCTCTGTGGGTAGATCTGGCACCATCAGAATCCTTTATTTCTTGTGTATGCTGTCATATTCATAACGTTCCCCCCTTCATTAAAAGGGCAGGCACTTGATTAAATTGCAGCATTGCTTCCTGAACCATTCCACGTTTTTTATAATCCTCCTTTGAAAACAAATAAAAAAAAAAAGAGATACCTGTGAGGGATTAAGGATCAGTTTCAGAGCTTTTTGTGTTTAGGTTAGCATTTTGGAAGCTATTCATGTCTGTTTCACTTGTTGCCATCTGTTGATTCATCCATGGGTACTTCTTCAGAGTGTTTGATGCTTCCTTATCAATAGGTGTGTGTGTAGTAGTTGGCTCACCTTTACACAATCTTTGTAGAACAGTAAAGTGACGGGATGATGAAGATGTAGCAACCTCTGGGTTAGGTTTATAGCCTATTGGCTGCATTCAATTCAAGAAGAGCTGTGTTTTTTCACCGATTTTTCTAGAATGCTTTTTTATTAGATAACTTTGGTTTCTGAGGTTTATAGATGGGTACTGCGTTAGCATAGCTAAGTCAATTTGGTTAAGCGTATGTGGTAAATACTTCTTACTTAGTATTGTTACTTGTGAGTTTTTATTTGGCTGTAATGTTTTGTTCTTGGTTTTGTTGTTTTTTTGTTTTTTTCTTATTTTCTTAAATGTTTCCCTTTAAATAAGCTTCCGTATTAGTTCACTTTGACTTGAGTTGTTTGAAGCTGTATTTTTTTCATCTGTTCAGTTGGCATATAAAAAGGCTGTGTTAGCATGCTGCAGGAAAAATTACATAAAAAGAAGAAAGATATATTTATTAGTTTAGTCATCTATGTCTTAAACTCTGTTAATGTTATGAGGACAATAGTGTTTCCTCATTTCTATAAATTGCTGGTACATGAAATGGATATTTTTGTGTTTTCTAGTTAAATTAGCAGGCAAACTACTATGTTTTATGAGTGGGAGCATGGCAAAGCCTTTTGTATCAAAAATATGACTTGCTGCTGTACATATTTTATCACTTATAGTTTTGGGAATGACCTCAGACAAGCTGATAGCTTTTGGGCTTTGTGTTAATAGGCTTAAATGTGTAGGGGAGGTTTTGGAGCCTTCTTGCAAGTTTGGTATGCTTCGGGCTCCTCAGCTTTAAATCTGTTAATGTCCTTTCTAGTAGAATAGTATGTGTTTTGACACAATTTGGGCTTTGATCTCTAAATCAGATTTCAGGGCTTTGGGATTTATGAAACCTGCATTTTTTCTGAAATGTCTACTTTTAATATGCCTTTGCAGCCTGGGGCAGGTTAAGCACAGTTCCCTATATGCACTAGGAGCAACTTAGTTACAAGTGTCTTTACAGGAGGTCAGGAATTATGGGATTTTTTTGGTCCTTTTCTTAGTTACTAATGGTTCATAAAGAAGGTTTGAGGTGAGTTTTTATTAAAGGACTAAATCTGGTTTTATAACGCATAAATGAGATCTGAGCGTTGTTGAAATGAAGCAGAAAACTTGTGTGTTAGTTGTGAAGAAGGCCTTTTTATTGTCAGAAGAAGTTTCCTTAACCTTCAACTGAAGAACTGGGGAGATATTAACCTCTTTTTTACTACATTTTAAAGGATACTTGAATTAAATTTAAAGTTTTAAAACAGTATAAATAAAAACATTCTTAATGTGGTTCTGTGTGTGATTGATATGTGTATAAAGTCTGTAGGAAAAAGAGTGAAATGTGTAGGGTTTGGGGTTTCTTCCCCTCCTCCTCCCTATCCCCCTCCTTGTTGCGGAAATGTCTGCAAAGAAGTCCTTTTGAGCTCTTGGTACAATGTTAAAAAGAAAATTATTGCATACCCCCTTTCTCCCTTCCTTTTTAGGTCATGTTTAACTAAACCACCCATGAAGCACAGCAAAATGGCAATAATGCTGCTCTTAGAAGGGTCCCTTCATAAGGATTGTACTGCACAATCCCTGTTGCTATTCTACCAGCTTGGCAGGTCGCTATCTGGAATGAGGGCATAATATATAATAAACTTGAATAATTTCATGCTGCTTGCTTGCTTTCCCTTTAATTTGAGATAAGGGTATATTTAAGAGTTTATAGCTGGCTTATGCATATCTTGCCTTTTGATACAGGGTATGCCAGATCTCCGTTTGGGTGGGGTAGCTTTTTAATTAAAACATATGTTTATTTTTTCATATCCTGTTCAATTACATTTTATACTTATGAAGGGTATTAGACTAATGTTTTTGGAACCTGAGTTCTTATAACTTTCAAAGATTCAAAAATGTTTTTGGCAGCGCTAGCTTCTCAGGCTTCAATGTGTACCTTAACTGGCTATGTGAGAATTTGTGTTACTTAATCCTGCGATTGGCCTCTGAGACAGGAAAGATTATGTACAACAGTTTCTGAAGGGCCAACTAATGTGCTCATTTGTTGGTAGAGACTGGACCGAGACCAACCAACTCTTTCCATTCAAGTGATTAATCTGCAGTCTGATAGAAAAAGCTGTTTTTTCTTGGCTACTTTTTGGTGACATCTCTCTCAAAAAAACCTTTTAATTTCTAGTTTGGCTTTTGGACTTCTAAAATAAAAAACAAAGGTAGCCTTAATCAATTCTAATAGTGTTGATATGCTATGTAGATTTTTATTATTATTATATTTTAGAAAAGTGTTTAGTATTAGTGATAGAGAACACAGACACAATGTAAGCAGGGGGTTGCACTTCTCTAAAATCATACAGGAGAGGCTATTACCATTCTGGTAATGGGACTCTAATGTTATTCTGTTTCTATCAAATTCTTGTCTTTTAAAAAAAAAAAGTTAGTACTGTTTATTCTTCTGACCTGGGTCCCCTGCCTTATAGTTCTTGACTAGACTTCAGTCTTGACTGACTGGAAAAATGGAAGATTCTGTCTCACAGCCATGTACAGCGCTGCTAATGCATTTGTGTCACACTACCTTATAGCTACACCACTCCTGGATTTCTTCAGTTGATCCTTTCCACTGCTTACCACTAAGTTATGTATTGGTTTGTTTGGGACACTTTTCATTACTATGTGTATACGTGGATTTCCTTTCATTTTAGAAAAGCAGAGGGGTGGGGGGAAAGCCAAAGACTTAAAAGTTGAGGCTGATGTGTAATCAAAAGTGGATTCTGTTTAGCCCTGTTGGAGGATAAGATCAGTTCAGTGTGTTCTAGAGTCTGTGATATGTAGCCTATTTGCCTTTGAAGACCAAAAAAAAAAAGTGAAAATTACATTTTAACAACTCTTGGACTTGTTTGTGCTGGATTTGTGAACAACAGCACGAGCAGTCAAACATTCAGTTTTGACCTGGATACAACAAAGCATTCATGTGGCAGTAAAACTGTTTTTTCCTGCCTCTTGTCTAGTGATTTCTCAAGAACAGAGTTAAGAAGTGGTAGAAGAAAGCACAAGCACGCTCTTGTCGGCTCGACCTGGTGACAGTGAATATGAGTGTGCTTTTGCCCGTGCTCTTTGTGTTTCTTCTTTTTAGCAAAATGTTTATAACTGGTGATAATATTGGAGGAGCGGAAAAAGTGTTACCAGGTTCTTTGTCTGAAAGCCCTGGCTTGAGGCCCTTTGAGATTTGATCTGTTCTCCATTTGAGAAGCCCATTATTTCTTGCCTGCGTTGTGATGCAACAAATACAAAAAAAAGCTAGGAAAATTACTTCTCCCCCCCTCTTTGTGAGCACGCAGCATGTCTATGTGCATACCATTAACTGCATATGGAATCATTGTATATTCTGTGCTGGAATGTGATGATTTACTTTGGAGTATTTTACTAGTATGAACTCAGTCATCTAATTGCTAGTAAATTGCAAGTCATAAACAGCCCTCCAATGAGTTCTGATAAGAGCTCAGTACTTAGCTAGAAATTGTATGGGGAGCTACTATGCTAGAAGCTTTAACACAGTTTATTGAAAGTATTGTTCATATCACTTTTCTTGTAAAAATATGTGCTGCAAACTCTGTCTTGGTAGTAACTTTTAACTGAACTAGAGCCTTGTATTAGCAAAGCTGACTATAGGTGGCTCGTGTCCATATACAACATTGCTAATGACTATGAAAAACATACCTAAAACTTATTAGCTGAAAGAAAAATATGTGCTGTCACACCTGCCAGAACTTACAGGAATAAACCATTGTATACTATAATGAAATGTTGTTAATCGGCTTCCAATTCAATATCTGCAGTTTGCTTGACCTTTGGTCAAATGCCTGGATACACCTGAATTTCCATGAGTTTTGATTTGTCCAACAGTATTTCCTATGAGTAAAAGTTCTGGAATAGTGGTAACGCTGTATGTGATTGTTTTTTTTTTTTTTTTAAATTAATGTAAATGGTTATCTGATAAATATAGTGAATGTTGCGTGATCAGCATCATATTATCTGATGGAAATACAATGTGGTGTAGTGGGAACAATCCATGAGGTTCCTGGAGTGTGTGGAAGATAACTTCCTGACAGAAGTGGTGAGTGAGCCAGCTAGGGAGGGTGCCTCACTCGACCTGTTTGTGAACAGAAGAGGCCTTGTGGGTGATGTGATGTTTGGAGGCTGGGCACAGCGATCATGAAATGATAGAGTTTTTGATTCTCAGAGAAGTAAGGAGAGGGGTCAGGAGAAGTTCTGCCTTGGACTTCTGGAGGACAGACTCTGGCCTGTTGAGGAGACTGGTTGACAGAGTCCCTTGGGAGGTAGTCCTGAAGGGCAAATGAGTCCAGGAAGGCTGGACATTCCTCAAGAAGGAAGTCTTAAAGACACAGGAGCTGGCTGTCCCCATGTGCCAAAAGGCAAGCCGGCGAGGAAGAAGACCAGCCTGGCTTAGCAGAGAGCTTTGGCTGGAACTCAGGGGAATAAAAGGAGAGTGTGACCTTCGGAAGAAGGGGCAGGCAACCTGGAAGGACTACAAGGATGTTGTGAGGTTATGCAGGGAGAAAATTAGAAGCCCAACTGGAACTTAAATCTGGTTACAGCTGTAAAAGACAATTAAAAATGTCTCTATAAATACATGAGCAACAAAAGGAGCACTAAGGAGAATCTCCATCCTTTATTGGATGTGGAGGGGAAGCAGTGACAAAGGATGAAGAAAATGCTGAGGTACTTAATGCCTTCTTTGCCTCAGTCTTTAACAGTAAGACCAGTTGTTCTCAGTGTACCTAACACCCTGAGCTGGAAGACAGGGAGCAGAATAAAGCCCCAATAATCCAAGGGGAAATGGTTAGTGAGCTGTTACACCACTTAAACGCACACAAGTCTATGGCTCCAGATGGGATCCACTCAAGGGCACTGAGGGAGCTGGCAAAAGTGCTCATCAGGCCACTTTCCATCATTTATCATCAGTCCTGGCTAATCGGAAGGTCTGAGTTGACTGGAGGTTACCAAATGTGATACCCATCTACAAGAACGGCCAGAAGGAAAATCCAGGGAACTGTAGGCCTGTCAGTTTGATCTCGGTGCTGGGGAAGGTTATGGAGCAGACCATCTTGAGTGCCATTGTGTGATGCGTATGGGACAGCCAGGTGATCAGGCCCAGTCAGCGTGGTTTTATGAAAGGCAGGTCCTGCTTGACTAACCTGATCTCCTTCTATGACAAGGTGACCCGCTTAGTGGATGAGGGAAAGGCTGTGGGTGTTTTCTACCTTGACTTTAGTAAAGCCTTTGACACCGTTTCCTCCAACGTTCTCCTGGAGAAACTGTCTGCTTGTGGCTGGGATGGACATACTCTTTGCTGGGTAAAAATGGCTGGATGGCCGAGCCCAAAGAGTTGTGATGAATGGAGTTAAGTCCAGTTGGTGGCTGGTTACAAGTGCTGTTCCCCAAGGCACAGTACTGGGGCTAATTCTGTTTAATATATTTATCAACGACCTGGACAAGGGGATTGAATGTACCCTCAGTATGTTTGCAGATGGCACCAAGCTGGGCGGGAGTATTTATCTGCTTGAGGGTAGGATGGCTCTACAGGCTGGATCGATGGTCCAAGGACAATGGTAAGAGGTTCAACAAGGCCAAGTGCTGGGTCCTGCACTTGGGTCACAACAACCCCATGTAGCACTACAGGCTTGGAGCAGAGTGGCTGCAAAGCTGCCTGGTGGTAAAGGACCTGGGAGCGTTGGTCATCAGCCAGCTGAATATGAGCCACCAGTGTGCCCAGGTGCCAGAAGGCCAGTAGCATCCTGGCCTGTATTTAGAGATAGTCTGGCCAGCAGGACTAGGGAAGTGATTGCTCCCTTGTACTCAGCGCTGGTGAGGCCACATCTTGAATACCATGTTCAGTTTTGGGCCCCCCACTGCAAGAAAGACATTGAGGTGCTGGAGCGGTGTCCAAAGAAGAGCAATGAAGCTGTTGAAGGGTCTGTGAGGAGCAGCTGAGGGACCTGGGGTTGTTTAGCCTGGAGAAAAGGAGGTCGAGGGGACACCTTTTTGCTCTCTACGACTACTTGAAAGGGCATTGTGGCGAGGCAAGTGTGAATCTCTTTTCCCAAGTAGCAAGTAATAGGACAAGGGAAAATGGCCTCAAGTTGTGCCAGAGGAGGCTTAGATTGGATGTTAGGAAAAATTTCTTCACTGAAGGGGTTATCAAGCGCTGGAACAGGCTGCCCAGGGAAGTGGTTGAGTCGCCATCCCTGGAGGTATTTAGTAGACTTGTATTTGTGGCACTTAGGGACATGGTTTAGTGTTAGGCTAACGGTTGGACTTGATCTTCAAGGTCTCTTCTAACCTAAGTGATTCTATGGTTCTATATTATCATGTTTTTTCCTTTTGTTTCTCATCTCACCTTCAAGGGAGAAAAGCAATGAAGTCAAAAGTGTTTTGCCATATGGTATACATTTTGCTTTGCCACTGTATATTTTCCCGGTCTCCATGCATGTGGAAGTGGGGAGGTTTCCCTTTTCCCCTTCTCCAACGTATTTGCATGAAATGTGCTCATCAGGTTATCCGGTTTTCTTGATCCTGACCATACCTTGTGCATATTGCTACATAAAAATGATATTTTAGATAGGTCATGAAAAGTATGATAGACACTTACCAGGCAGTGAATTAAATGAGTTGGGCAAAATTCTTACAGAAGGTTGTAGCAGGTTGTCTTTGTATCACAGGGTGTCACTGAGTGGCAGATTCTCTTCTGTACTGCTGGAGAGTGGAAGTAGCAGGACGTAATTGAGAGTTGCTCCCAAGTGATGCTATTTATTTTGCATGAAGAAAACCCTGAACTGTGCTATCCTTATCCCTCTTCCCTCCAAATCACTGCATTGTAATGGAGAAACATCCTTCCTTTGCCTTTTAGTCTTTTACCATGAGATGTTGTTCTGCCTAGAGTTTAGTAAAGCTTTTGATGCTGTTTCCCACAGCATTCTTCCAGAGAAGCTTGTGTCTAAAGAGAGTTTAACTGACACAGAACTGTTTAACTACCAGCTGTGGATGGGGATTTGCTTTGGTGATGACCAAGGGAGGTCCACTGCAGTGTGGGATTCTGCATCTCTGCACTTCTGACTCCAATCTGCCTCATGCTTACTGCAGCTGGAAGAGCAAGGTGATGATTCTTGCCTTCTGGTCTCTCCCGTTTGCTCTGGGGTGCTTTTCTGCATTTGGTATCTTCTCATATTCCAATTATCAGAGACAAAACTGTTTTCTTTCTTGAGAATTGCTCAGTTGAGTACATGTTTTCTTTGCATGGTGGTAGTGTCGTGCAATTAGGATATAGAAATTTGTCATGTGTTCATTTTGTTTGTTTCTGTGTCTTTTTGCCTTGCAGAAATATAGTTTGCTGTATGTTTGAAAGGTGCAATTTGTGGGAAACCAAAGGGGTGTGTATTATTATAGAGCTGCTGAAAGTGGCAGGAGGAGGAGAAGAGGTTAAATGTGTGTATGCTCTACAGCCTAATCAAAAGGCTGTCGAAGTTGCTGGAAAAGGACTTGAGTGAATCTGGATCAAGCTCACCAGGGAAAGCACATCCCTTAGCTCAACAAGAAACAGGGTCAGGAAGCTCCTAAATGTGGACAGGAGGAGGAATTAGGATATAAACTTCCTTGCTTATCTACAGTACTGCGGTGTTTATAAAGACTTTGTTAGGCTGTGTTTATTCATGAAATGTTTCATTATTAGCTTCATGTGTACATTGCCCTTCTGAAATAAGCGAAGGAGTAAGATCCTTTTGCTCAATTGGTTAACTAGACATAAAGAATTAAATCAGGAACAATTCTCAAGGTAAAAGTCAATGACTTGTTTTTGTTGTCATCTTTCTAGCTGAAACAAGGTAGCAAACTTCTCAGTTTATTGATGAATGTTTGGATGTTTTAGAGCAACGGAAGAAACAGCATCTCATCCATACGTTTTTGTAATGGATGAGATGGATGTAATGGAACTCTAGGAATACATTAGAGTGGAATTATGAGTGGAATATGGAATTATTATATATAATCCATCATGTATGGTTTATGTTAATTGTCCCTGTTTATTTAGCCTCTGCTTGCAGACAGGCAGGATGGAGAAAGAAACAGTGGAGTCTTCTGGTTTGGTTTTTGTCTTCTCTTCAGTGTACAGGATGAATGACTGCAGGAACTCAAGTTTAACAGAATGATGGGGCTGATTCTCAAAGTAGTGGACCATCTAAAACTCTCTCTGTCTTTGGAATCTTAACTAGCATTTTCAAAAATTATGCTCGGAGTGCAGCATCTTTGTTACCCTCCACTAATCTGTATTCTCTCTTCTCTGGCGATGAATTCATCCCTACTCTTTGCTTTCAACTGTTGACTCTCTTGAGGATACATGCCATAGGATACAAGATGGAATACAATGGAAACTTCATCCATCAACTTTCCAAGTGTGTCTCCATCAACAGCCTCAAACACTGCCTAACACTCACTGTGGTGACACTGAAATCTGCTGGGGGAGGAGAAAGCTTTAGAGCCCAGTTGTTGCTTCTGCGAACTGCTTCTGCTCATTAGAGTTAATTTTGTGTCTGGTGTGGTCTGACTACTGTTGTCATTCACCCTGACTTTGGCTGGAGCAGCAGAACTCAGAAGCATAGAGTTAAGCATCTGCAATTTGAAGTAGCAGGGTACAGTATCTTGTTTGGTTACAGTGGCCTGAGTTGTTAATTTCAGACATTTAACCGAGATATATTAGAAGTTTAATCACCTTATAAAATTGACATGGGAAGAGACCTTCTGGAAGGCTTTCATTTACTCCATGGGGAAGCTGGTGAGAATTGACCAAGTTAAGTGCTTGAGGTTAAGGCTTAGTGATACAGGAATTACAGAAAGTATGAACTCAAGGAGTTCTTGACTATGTGCTCCAACACTGCCGTCTGTTGCCTGCTCTCGGTCATATGTTTTTTGGTTACACCAGTGTAACTGCAGTGGGGATGCACAATGACATGATTCAAGAAACTAATCTAATCTGAAAAATCCAAAGAAAACCTACAGTTTTGCGGTGGCATGGGAATGTAGAAGTTGGGAGGAACTCCTTAAAATAGTGCTGCTACTGAAGTAATCTTTTTGGTGAATCATTTAAATGTATTCAGTTATTTTGTATTAATTTGAACCATTTCTCCTGTCTCCCTTAACTATGGCTGTAGTCTTAGTCTCTCCCTGTCATTCTCTTTTAGGAGACAACATTTGAATTGTAGGAATGGATCTGCTTCAGCTTTTGACTCCAGCATGAGTCAACTGCTGTGGAACCCAGAAGGTGGAGGAATGAGCAAAGTGATGTTTAAAGGTTGTAGGAGACATGGAAAGATGTCGGGGGAAAAAAAAAGGTGTAGGGTTTTTTTAGTGTGAAAATCTTAAAAATGCTTGGATTTTTTTTTTTGAGGGAAGTTCAACCGCTTCTTTCTTCTGCTGGAGAGGAACCTTATTTTCCTGTAACATTTTATCAGTAAGCACCATAGGGCCTTGCCTGTATGGTTGTCGTGAGTCTTCCATAACAGGAGTATTTGCAGACCTTCCACACCCAAATTGTTCTTAAATCTGTGTCACTTTAGGGGGATGAAGTGCTAAATTGATAGGAAGAATAATAAACTTGGCTAATGAAACTTGAAAGTGGTATAGCGCATAGCTAGATTTCTTGTGTGATCTTAAAGGAACAAAAATTGTCTGTAAGAAGTTTGGAGGACATCAGTTTGAGTACAGCTTTTCCACAGTTAGATGGTAATTCTTTAATTTGTTAGTTTAAGTAGGTCAAGGTTATATTTCTACCTGATTTTAATGTTATTGCATATAATGTAACTAGGTGGTATTATCCTCAACAATTATTTTATCCTAATCAATGGATTTAACTTTTGTAAACAGTGCGTAACCTGTATTGTAATAATACTTGCACATAACTGATAGAGATTTTGTGTTAATTTACTTCATTTGCTTTGAGGAGTTCCCAGGAGTCTTAGTTCCAGGCTCATTGCACCAGGCATTGTAAAGCAGAATAAAAAGACTTAATTGTATAGACTGCATTGAATAGAAAAGACATGTATTACAGGTAATATTAAATATGACCTAAGCATTCATCTTAGCAACTTTTCATAATTTGAAGAGATAATGCATTTAAGACTTTAAAAACAGGGGCTAGTGCTTAATGTGAACAATTTATAAAAGTTAATTGAAAATAATGCATTATGTTCTTATATTTATTTATTTATTTTTAATGCTGTATAGTTCTGAGTATTTGTGGTACCAGATCCATTTCTGCAATGGAAGTAGAAGCTGGGACAGGTAGAACCTGGCAGCCCTGCTCAATCTTTTCGGCTTTCCTCTTGCAATTAGTAATTGACTTCTTTTCACTGCCTTCAATTTTGTAACTGAAAGGTGAAGGTTTGGTGAGAGTTGTGGTGCCTTTGCTGAACCTACTGTCTCACATGTCTGAGGAGGTGAAGAGCAGATCAGGAGTTGTCCTTGAAATGGTTGCTTGGATTTTGCTGTATTGTGGAAGCAGATAGATGTTTTACTGTATGGAGATATGGACACAGGTGAATTTGCAATAAGAGGCATAAAATGAGTTGCCAAACTCTTGGGAGGGCTAGTGAATTGGGTTAGGATGAGCTGATCTGCAGCTTGGAGAAAAGAAATGAAGAGCTGAGGGTTCAGTATTACTTTCATTTTGATGGTGGGAAGGGTTGTTCGACTGTTGTGTAACTATGAAGAGCCTTTTAAATATGAACTTCTGATTTCAAGTGCACTTCAGTAGCCATGCCACTTAAGTAGTTCCTGCTGTGTCCGTTTTGCTGGTACAGATGTTTGTGTGACGATACAGTGAGTGGATCTGTCTGTTCAGAAATGGCTTTTCTCTCTTGCAGAATTGTTTCTTGACCATATTGGTTCCCTGATCTGACTTGCTGCATGAGTGGCTGTGTTAGCACCGTGGAGGAGGCAGGATCTCTTAAGCTACTGCATAGAGAACTGACCCTGTATGTGAAACCAACATTCTTGTTTTAATCTTTGACATACAATGGAATCTGGCCGATTTTCATAGGTAGCAGTATCTGTTAAAAATTTAGATAACTTTCAGCAATTGGTTGGTGGATTTAAAAAAGCTATTTCAGTGCATCTGTGCTGTCGATTGAGACCAAGAACCAATGACATAATAAAATCAGATACAGAAAATCACATAAAATTCTGCTGAACTTTGATCATTGGTTATATTTCTAGAAATGCATGTGTTCATGCACCTCAACTTTAATACCAGGTTACAAAAAAATTTTATTCTTGTCAAACTACTTCTTCATGTTTAGGAATATGAATTTAATGGTACACTCAAAGTGCAGAGCTAAACTGAAGATGGTATTTTAGTTCTCTTCATGTGGTAAGGGAGACTTGCAGCCACAAAATAAACTGGTTGGTTTTTTTTTTTAGTTCGGTGTTATCAAAATATTTAAAAAAAAAATTTCAGAAAAATATTTTGAGGGTAGGGGAAGAAATCAGCTGTCAAATAATAGCCACAAAATTCTGATAATGTTGTTGTTTTTGTTTGTTTATATAGTACCTTTTATTATAGCAGTTGAATACCCTGAATATGTCTGTTCACGTCTCCCCTGTGAGATAGGAAGATGCAATGACTCAGGCTTAGTAAAATTTTCTGTGGCCACTTAAGGAAATATATGAAATAAGAAGTGAATGTAGATCTTATCTAGCACAATAATCCCCAGAGCATTCCCCTCTCTCAACTGACAAAGATCACTGTGTTCCTTCTGCCACGCTCATCTGTTCTTCACCCATTCTGTGAGAAACATTTCCTTAGTTGTTTGGATTTAAGCTCGTACATACTGACTTTCTAAAAAGCTGTACAGACATTATGATAAAGAAGGCATAGTGTTTCTGTGAGATGATGGAAACTAGTTACAGTCCATTTGGCCCAGCTTTAACCCATTTGAGAAATCTTTTGATGAAGCTTTTCACTGGGCAGGACAAATATTTTTTTTTTTTGGCCAAAACCACTATTAGCACTGATTTGCAAGACATGTTGCTAATATGTATTATTATTATTAGACACTTAAAACCACCCATATGTAGTTGTTACAAATGCTTAAGACCTCATGTTGTGATTATTTATGTATTTTTAGAATGTAAAATTTAGCTTTCAGTAACATAGTATTCTGATTTTAACTTAAATTTTTATATGCTTTCCAAGATACTTTATCTACTTCAGTTTATCTCCTTCAACGGGTTCTGGCACTCTCAGTGAAAAATAATTGTATACTGTTTAAACTTTGAGTGGTGTAGTGAGGTTTCTTTGACAGAATAAATTATCATGTGTTGGTGAGAGCCAGATCTGAATGCAGTTTTCTCTACAAGTACGGTGGTGAATAAGACAATACCAGATTTCCCCATGCCTTAGATAATTCTGTTTATTTGTAGTATGCAAAAGTAACTTCTAATAAAGTTGTTTCAGATCCTGCTCTATAGAGAGGTATGAAAAAAATCTGTTTGCAGTTCAGGGTAACTACAACTTTTTGAAAGAAGTGAGCCATGAATGTTACTGCTTGTACAAACTGGTGACCTTTTGAGGTGCTATGTATTGGTTTACTTCTGTATCACAGCTAAGCTTGAAAACTAAAACTGGTTTCCCTTGTCTTTTAAAAAGACATCAAATGCAGGAGAAATAAGTTAGATCTGTTACTTTGCTAAATGCAGTCTTAGGTTTGATCCTTCAGTTCATTTACTTGTGGCATAACTGATTTGCAGACAGGGTAATGTTCTTCCAAAACTGAAATGAGATCGGTCTATTCCCAGCCATTTCTAGAGTGTGCAAGTAATAACTGTGTACTGGCAGAAAGGAGGGTTAACATCTTGACCTTGACAATGGAAATGATACTCAGTACGTGGAAATCTCTCTTTCCTACGTTTCAGGCTTAATTCACATCCTGGGGATTGTTTACTTACCAGTTATGCCACTGAGTTGCTCATACTCAAGTACTGGCTTGGTAGGGGTTTTTTTTGGTTGTGGGTGTGCTCTGCTACTTTAAGAAGATACAGTAAGGAAGGACAAAAGTGGTAATTTTTGGTATGGGTTGTGACTAGAAATTAACACAGATGTATGCCTATCTGTTATTTGCACAGCCTTTAGTGAATAAGTCTACTTTAATCAGAAGCATGGACACTATTAAAAAATCCCGCTTGTTCGTGTACGTTTTTTGACTATGGAAAATGCTGTTTGTCACCTGCCTGTAACTACATTTTCTTTCCTGATAAGCATGCTAGGAAGTGAGAGGTCTTTGACAGATCACTGAAAATATATTGCATTTGACTGCTGCCTGAGACTTCTCTGCACAGATGGGTCGCAGTAGTCAACCCAAATCTAAAGAAAATTTAACGAAGCAGAAAGACCTCACTTACCTCCTACAGAATTAAGTGATGCTGGTTTCGTTTGCTTCTTTATAGGCTTATCATTAAGAATTAAGCATATCCTCATAGTATTTTGGCTTTTAGCTTGCTTTTTTTGAGCTGTCTGTCTGTAGTGATGCGCCTACTATGCTGGCCTTAGTGTTACGTGGTAAGATCTGGGCAGCTGTCCTGTATTTGTCCAGTCTTCGATAATTGGGACAAAAAAGTTTTAAAGATTTACATCGATTTAAAAAACTTAGCACAGTATGTTGCAGAAAATCATTTCACACAGTAATCTTGGTGTGGGAGGACTGATAAACCCTGTTAATCAGCAGTGGTTGGGGGCAATCTCATATACATGCAGGAACTGTTGAAAGATGCTTACACGCTGTTGACTACCATTTAGTAATCTTGCTCACAGTAGGATCAAAATGCAGTAGCTCCATATTTTGAGGAAATCCTATGTTAACAAAGTTGTTCTATAAGGCTGTTTCAGATGATTAAACAAGAATGAAAATCGGCATTGTAGATGTGCTTAAAAATTAAGGTTGCATGGAGAAGGTAGGCTGAAATAATTTCAGATATTTCATAAATAAGTCCAAGATATGGGTAAGAGGACCTACCACTTTTCTCCATTCATGACTTATGTGCAGTGATTTCATAAGTGAGGCTGTTTCTTTATCAGCCACACAAGCTTGGAATATGCTTCCTTTGTTCCTAGGTTGCCAGGTTGAAGGCAAATTTTGTTTACTGGGCTATTGGGGAAGAAACACGTGTTGGAGCAGAGTGAAACTGCTTAGCCTAGTGAACGTAATCTCTAGATGGATATGCTTAGATGGCTCTATGCTTCAGGCTATAAATACTTGAGGAGAATCACAAAGCTCTATTGAGAGAGATGGATCTACATGTAGTGAGAGTGTAGGTGTGACAGTGCAGTAGTGAAATCTGTGCCAGAATCTTACCTTCCCTTTGAGTAAAGGCTTTAGATGTTTTTGTTTTCCATGTTCGAAAACACTGTAAATTCTGTGTAAATTCTGGCTGTTAATAGAGCAGTTTTTTGGAGGTGGAACTTTGCCCCTTCTGCTGGGGATGGGATTATGGGTATGTGCCACCATAATGGGTTTTTATATGATTGTATTATAGTCTCTAGTTGGCAGCTGGTATACTGTTGTCTTGAGTTCCTGCATGTGGAGCAGTATGTGCCAGCTGAAAATGTTTCCTTTAAAGACTTCCAGTAAAAATTTAATCAAAATTTTTGTCCCTTGTAGATCTAGGTAGACTTTGAAGGCCTCATCTGTCTGAATGTATTTTTATTAACAAGGTTTGCCCATGGAATTATTCTTGGTGGTTTTGCTGAGAACATAGCACTTAGATCTAAGCACATTACAGCGCTGTTATTATTAAGAAAGATTATTACAATAGCAATTGTAATAGTCCTGTATTTATAGTACCTTAATTACAGGAAGTGTGCTATATGTCTTAAGTTATCAATGATATAATGGATTGAAGCACCTCCTATCTTTCATTACTCCTGTTATTAATTAAATGCCTTTTTTTTTTTTCAGCTGCTATTCTACTGGTTTTGTTACTCAAGTTAAGGTCCCTGTGAGATACACAAAGTGTCGTTCTGTAGGAGACATGAAAAAAGAAACTATTTGCTTAGGGCACCAGCAATTTAAGTTCTTCTGATGAAAACTTTTATTTGTCTAGGTAAAATCCAAGATTAAAAAAAATATAATAAATTGAAGGAGAAAAACATGTTCTCCCTGTTTTGAGTCAGCATATGTATCTTCTGGACTAAGTAAATATTATGTGATTGCATGAGATTATGGAGGATGTGAATTTGTGCCTCAGATTAATCTTTACTGGATCTGTATTCCTAAAGGTATTTTACAGCATCTTGTGCTGGTTTTCTTCCATCATATAATTAAAATGATTCCTTTTTAATTGTGAGGAAGTCTTAAGAATCTTGTTTCCTAGCATTGTTAATGTTAGCAGTTTTCAAGCCTTTGTTAGTATTAAGTATTATTATAGAAGAATGACTGTCATGAAACTTTTTGGTATGATGTAATGTGTGAGAGGCTTCCTGAGACCTTGTTCAGACTATGCTTTATTGAAGTCACATTTAAAAATTAGTCTGAGATTCTGTAGAGAGCCTGAGCCTGTGACAAGGATGGAAACGTTGTTTTCATGAGAAGAAGCAAAGGACAGGACTGCCAGGGCATGCATGCAAGTGTCCGTATCACATGAATGTTGGTTATTGCAGAGCCCCAAACTGCTTGTCTAGAGGAGCTGCTTTCTAACATCTGCTGGTTACAGTAGATGTTCTCCTACTTTTAGTTTGATAAATTCCTTCTATTCCTATGTATTTTTTCTTTCCTGCTTTTATTTTTTTTGTGCTATTTTTCACCTTAACAAGAAGTCATACAAAAGGGAGAAAGAAGCTTGCACTAGGTATCCCAATTTTGAGGACAGGAGCTTCAAATTGATGAAGTATCAAAGGGAATAATTCAGGAAAGGGGGGAGTTATCCATAAGGAGCCCAAACTGAACAGATTGGTGCGGTGTGGCATTCGTAGAAATGTTATTCATGTGATTTATGTAGTCTTCAAAATGCTAAAAAAGTGGAATTTCAGCAAAACAGCAGACCTCTCTTATAGTATGACACTTAAGATATTACAGTATAAAATTAAAATAACAGTAAAGTTGATTTTCCTGTAAGTCAACTTTAGGAAATATCAACAATTTGAAAGTTTCCTTCTGACTCTAATAAGTTTCAGTAGCGTACTTGTGAACATCAAGCTGCATGAACCAGGATCGCCTTTGAGTTACCAGAGCAGGATTGTGGGGACATGCATTGCAGTGGAGGTTTTTTTGCATGTGTTCTGTAGCTGGCATGCACAAACAGGTAGTAGAAACAGAAATACAACCTTTCTGAATGCCTTTCTGAAAGACCTGAATGGTGGAGTTAGAGCCTTCTGTATATAATATACATATTAATTAAAATAAAATAAAAAATGCAGATGGGAAAAGAGCATGATGCCAGACATCACCTGCATCTCCTCATTTGTATGCCTGTTTTCTTGGGACTGGTGATCTTCTACTTAAATAAAACTTTCAAGTGCAAAACTAAGACTTTAATTTTGAGTGGGTTCAGTAGAATGTGGCAACAAAACATGTGGCACAAAACATGGCTAAATGAGGAAACATAATGCAGGCAAGTCTTCCAGGAAGTCTCCAATCTGAGGAGTTAGGGTTTTGTTTCCTGGAAAAGTATGAGCATTGTCTTAAGATTTATTTAAAGGAAGGAGTCTCTCCAGGTGGCTCTATCCAGTTTGTTTTCAGGAAGAGAAAACCACAAGGTGTTTCAGAAATGAAATGCTTTTGTCATCTGTTTATAGATTTTATTTATTTAAATTAAAAAAAAATTGTATATGCTTATGCTTGTTCATTACCATACTTTTCTTAATGTGTCTAGTGATGTGTCGGGCTTTTACAGAGGGACTAGCCAGGATCCCCAGATCCCACAGTTTTGCAGCTGTGGTCTAGTCCTTGAGGATGAATCGTGATTCCACACAGTGAATGATGGATTGAAGTACATAGGAGAGCGTTCTTGAAATGCCTTTACTTCAGAGTTGACTATGTAAATGGAAGTGATCATACATGGTATCTCAAAATACATATTCTGTTTGACAAATGTTTTCAGTTCAGTTTCATTCAAGGTAACATAAAAGTCCTAAGGAATGTTGTAGACCCTTTGTAGACCCTAGAAGTTGTAGACCCTTTTGCTCAAAGTTTGTTTCTTCAGGGGCACATAGGCAGATCCAGTCAGTAAATGACTATGGGGAACTATTAATGCCACAAATGCACTCCAACTGGTAGTAGGCTCCCAACTTGTATTTTCTTGGAAGTCAGTGATTCCTCTTACTTGGCACTACCTAGCATGTTGGAAAGCTGCAAGGAGAGGGGATATGCATTGATGTACTAGAAAGTAGGAAACAAATACTAAATTTTAGTTGCTATTAAAACAGTGAAATTCAGCAGTGGTATTGGTGTGACTGGGAGATGCAGATGCTATACCTCTTTTTTTTCCTTCTTTCTTACCTTTTAGGAGGGCTTTCGAGCTGCTGCTCTGCTGCTGAACAGCATGCAGTCCTTTCGGGAGCAAAGTAGTTACCACGGAAACCAGCAGAGCTACCCGCAAGAAGTGCACGGATCATCCCGACTGGAAGAGTTCAGCCCCCGCCAGCAGGCCCAGATGTTCCAGAGCTTTGGAGGAGGTGCTGGCAGTGGACGTCGTGGAGCAACAGGAGCCTCTACAGCGATGCCTGGTGAGAGCTCTGGCCATCAGAGCTACCAAGGTTTCAGAAAAGAAGCAGGAGAGTTTTACTATATGGCTGCCAACAAAGATACAGTGCCGTCAGGAGGGCAGCAGCCACCTCAGCGCAGGCCTTCTGGACCAGTACAGAGCTATGGGCCCCCTCAAGGGAGTAGCTTTGGGAGTCAGTATGGGAGTGAGGGACATGTGGGCCAGTTTCAAACACAGCACTCAACCCTTGGGGGTGTATCCCACTATCAACAGGATTATACTGGTCCTTTTTCTCCAGGGAGTGCCCAGTATCAGCAGCAGGCTTCTAGCCAGCAGCAGCAGGTGCAGCAGCTGAGGCAGCAGATCTATCAATCTCATCAGCCTTTACCCCAGGCTTCCAGCCAGTCTGCTTCTAGCACCTCACACTTGCAGCCAATGCAGCGTCCATCCACCCTGCCTTCTTCTGCTTCTGGGTACCAGTTACGAGTGGGTCAGTTCAGCCAACACTATCAGCCACCTTCGTCATCCTCCTCCTCCTCTTTCCCTTCCCCGCAGCGTTTTGGCCAGTCAGGACAGAATTATGATGGAAGCTACAGTGTGAATTCTGGGTCACAGTATGAAGGCCATGGTGTGGGTTCTAATGCACAGGCATATGGGACCCAGTCAAACTACAGCTTTCAGACTCAACCGATGAAAAGCTTTGAACAGTCTAAGCTGCCCCAAAGCGGGCAGCAGGGGCAGCAGCAACAGCACCCACCCCAGCACGTAATGCAGTATTCAAATGCTGCCACCAAGCTCTCTCTTCAAAGTCAAGTGGGACAGTACAGCCAGACTGAAGTTCCTGTAAGGTCACCAATGCAGTTCCACCAAAACTTCAGTCCAATCTCTAATCCATCTCCCGCTGCATCTGTGGTTCAGTCTCCAAGCTGCAGCTCTACCCCTTCTCCACTCATGCCAGGTGGAGAAAATCTCCAGTGTGGGCAGGGAAACATGTCCATGGGTTCTAGAAATCGAATCCTGCAGATGATGCCTCAGCTTAGTCCTACACCATCTATGATGCCAAGCCCCAATGCTCATGCAGGGGGATTCAAGGGGTTTGGGCTGGAAGGACTGCAGGAAAAAAGGCTCACAGATCCAGGGCTGAGCAGCCTGAGTGCTCTAAGTTCTCAAGTAGCCAATCTGCCCAACACGGTCCAGCACATGTTGCTCTCGGATGCCTTGGCACCTCAGAAAAAAAGTTCCAAAAGATCATCCTCTTCAAAGAAGGCCGACAGCTGCACCAACTCAGAAGGCTCCTCCCAGGCAGAGGAGCAGCTTAAATCTCCCCTGGCAGAGTCCCTTGATGGTGGCTGTTCCAGTAGTTCAGAGGATCACGGGGAAAGGGTGAGACAGCTGAGTGGCCAGAGCACCAGCTCAGACACCACTTACAAAGGGGGTAACTTAGAGCGATCCAATTCCTCACCAGCACAAGGGTCTCAGAATGAGCCGTCAAAACTCAGCAGCAGCCCTGCAGCTAGGGAGGATGTGACCTCCCCTGATGGGAAGGAAGCTGTGGTGGCAGTGGAAAATGCCCCAAAAGTGAATGAAAAGGGGGTTGGGGTGATTGTCTCCCGGGAAGCCATGACAGGCAGAGTAGAAAAGTCAGGTGGACAAGATAAACCTGCACAAGATGAAGCTTCCACAGCCGCTCAGGCACCAGCTAGTGCTAGTGGAGCAAAAGAAACTGGGCATGCAGGGACACAGCCAGAGACTCAAGGAGGAAGTAAAGGGAGCAAAAGTGGAGATAACACTAACCATAATGGAGAGGGGAACAGCCAGCCTGGTCATGCAGTTGTTGGGCCAAATTTTCCTGCAAGAACAGAACCTTCCAAATCTCCTGGCAGTTTAAGATACAGTTACAAGGATAACATAGCAGCTGGTATACAGAGAAATATTGGTGGCTTTCCACAGTATCCTTCTGGTCAAGAAAAAGGAGATTTTCCAGGGCACAGTGAGCGCAAAGGTCGGAATGAGAAGTTTCCTAGCCTCCTACAGGAGGTTTTACAGGGGTACCACCATCATCCAGATAGAAGGTATTCAAGGAACGCACAGGAGCATTCTGGAATGGCCGGGAGTTTGGAGGGAGCCATGAGGCCCAATATCTTAATTAGTCAAACCAATGAATTGACCAATAGAGGCCTCTTAAATAAAAGCATGGGGTCTCTCCTGGAAGGCCCTCATTGGGGTCCCTGGGATAGGAAGTCTAGCAGCGCAGCTCCTGACATGAAGCAGATAAATCTAGCTGATTACCCTATTGCTAGAAAGTTTGATGTGGAGTCTCAATCTTCTGCCCACGAAGGGGGAGCGCTCTCAGAGAGGAGATCAGTGATCTGTGACATATCTCCATTAAGGCAACTTGTCAGAGATCCTGGCCCTCACCCAATGGGGCATATGGGTCCTGAGGCCAGAAGTGGAAGGAGTGAACGTCTTGCCCCTGGCTTGAGCCAGTCAGTAATACTCCCTGGTGGTTTAGTATCCATGGAAACAAAGATGAAAGCTCACAGTGGGCAAATAAAAGAAGAAGATTTTGAACAGTCAAAGAGCTCAGCTAGTCTCAATAATAAGAAAACAGGAGACCATTGTCATCCTGCTGGCATAAAGCATGAATCTTTCCGAGGTAACGCCAGCCCTGGAGCTGCAGTTTCCGATGCTGCTCCAGACTACATTCCCCAGCAGGACAGCAGGCCGACACAGATGAGACGAGCACCTGGCAGAACTGGAAGCAGCAGGGGTAAATCACCTTCTCAATTTCAGGATCTTGCTGATAAACTGAAAATGTCACCAGGCAGAAGCAGAGGCCCAGGGACAGACCTGCATCACATGAACCCACACATGACACTATCTGAAAGAGTTAACAGGGGTTCCTTGCATTCTGCTTACCCTCAGAATTCAGAAGGCCCATCTTTGGCTTCAGCATATCACACAAACGCTAGGCCTCATGCTTTCGGTGACCCTAACCAGAGTTTAAATTCCCAGTATCATTACAAGAGACAGATATACCAGCAACAGCAAGAAGAATACAAAGATTGGGCAAGCAGCACTGCTCAGGGTGTGATTGCTGCAGCTCAGCACAGGCAGGAAGGAGCAAGGAAGAGCCCAAGACAGCAGCAGTTTCTGGATAGAGTAAGGAGTCCCTTAAAAAATGACAAGGATGGAATGATGTACCTTCAAGGTAGCTCTTACCACGATACTGGAAGCCAGGAAGCTGGGCGCTGCGTTATGGGGAGTGACAGTACTCAGAGCAAATGCACTGAACTGAAACACAGCAACCAGAAGTTGCAGCATCATGAATCTGGTTGGGACCTCTCTCGGCAAACTTCTCCTGCCAAAAGCAGTGGCCCTCTCGGAGCAGCCAACCAAAAAAGATTTTGCCCTCAAGAAAGCGATGGGCATCGACGGGAAGAATCTGCAGATTTGCCCAAGCCTAGTAATGCCATGCTCAGGCTCCCTGGCCAGGAAGACCAGTCTCCTCAAAATCCCTTAATTATGAGGAGGAGAGTCCGTTCTTTCATCTCACCTATCCCTACCAAAAGACAGCCACAGGATATGAAGAACAGTGGCAGTGAAGATAAAGGGCGACTCATGACTTCAGCAAAAGAAGGAGCTGATAAAACATACAACTCCTATGCCCATTCATCTCAAAGCCAAGATGTTGGCAAGTCAGTTGGAAAGGGAGATTCCTTCAAGGATCTGCCAAGTCCTGATAATAGGAATTGCCCTGCTGTTTCCCTCACAAGCCCGGCTAAGACCAAAATATTGCCCCCTAGAAAGGGGCGAGGATTAAAACTGGAAGCTATTGTTCAAAAGATCACGTCTCCCAATATTAGGAGAAGTGTTTCTGCCAACAGTGCTGAAAGTGGTGCAGATACTGTCACTCTGGATGACATCCTGTCCCTTAAAAGTGGACCTGAAGGAGGAAATGTGGCTGGACACGGAGCAGAGGCTGAGAAGAGAAAAGGAGAGATGTCAGATCAAGTGGGGCCAGTAAGCCAGGATACAACTGGTGAAATAACTCTTCCAAGATCTTCAGAAGAGTGGCAAAGCAGTGAGGAGGATAAAACCAAGAAAGAGGTCCCTGAAGCTGCCAGTGTTGGTAAAGAAGGAGCAGGATCCAGTGCAGCAGCACCACCTTCTCAGAAGTCAGGTGGCCAGGGAAGGTCTGATGGATCTGTAAGCGGAGCTGGAGCTCTGACCTTTTCTGACTCAAAAACAATTTCCCCTTCTAGTGTGTTTACTTCTGAACCAAATCCAAAGTCTGAGGAAAAAGATGGAGATGTGACAAACATTTCACCCAAGCCAGATGGTTTCCCTCCAAAGGGATATTTTCCCTCTGGGAAGAAAAAGGGGAGGCCAATTGGGAGCGTGAACAAGCAGAAGAAGCAGCAGCAGCAACAGCAGCAGCAGCAACAGCAGCAGCAACTGCCACCGCCCCCACCACCCCCACCAGTACCTTCCCAGTCTTCAGAAGGGGTCGGTGGTGGTGAGCCTAAGCCGAAGAGGCAAAGGAGGGAGAGGCGAAAACCTGCAGCACAGCCACGGAAGCGGAAGCCTAGACGGGCTGCTCCAATTGTGGAGCCTCAAGAACCAGAGATCAAGCTTAAATATGCTACCCAGTCTGTAGATAAAACTGACTCCAAGAATAAGTCCTTTTTCCCTTATATTCATGTGGTAAACAAGTGTGAATTAGGCGCTGTGTGCACAATCATTAACGCGGAGGAAGAGGAGCAGAACAAATTGGTGAGGGGTCGGAAAGGACAGCGGTCTTCAACACCCCCTCCTAGCAACGCGGAGAGCAAAGTGCTGCCAACCTCAACTTTCATGCTGCAGGGCCCTGTAGTAACAGAATCTTCTGTCCTAGGGCATCTGGTTTGCTGCCTGTGTGGCAAATGGGCCAGCTATCGTAATATGGGTGACCTTTTTGGTCCTTTCTACCCCCAGGATTACGCAGCCACCTTGCCCAAGAACCCGCCTCCAAAGAGGGCCACAGAAATGCAGAGCAAGGTCAAGGTACGGCACAAAAGTGCTTCTAATGGTTCCAAGACAGATACAGAAGAGGAGGAGGAACAGCAACAACAGAAGGAACAAAGAAGCCTAGCTGCTCATCCCCGCTTTAAGAGGCGGCACCGCTCTGAGGACTGTAGTGGAGCCTCTCGGTCACTTTCAAGGGGAGCTTCTTGTAAAAAAGCAACCACTGACAGTGGCAGTGGTGGTGAAAAGACTCCTTCGGACTCAAAACCCTCTATGCCCACTTCAGAAGGTGGCACTGAGCTGGAGTTACAAATTCCTGAACTACCTCTTGACAGCAATGAATTTTGGGTCCATGAGGGTTGTATTCTCTGGGCCAATGGGATCTACCTGGTCTGTGGCAGGCTCTATGGGCTGCAGGAAGCTGTGGAGATTGCAAGAGAGATGGTGAGTACCTAACCTTGCTATACAAAATGATTTTTCATTTGCAGTGTGTATACCATTCGGAATATCATTTTTCCATGTTCTTCTCTCATGTCTTAAGCAACCATCTTTCATCTTAAATTTCTAGTGATGTCCTTCTGATGGCCTCATTTAAATCTCTGCCACACCAGATCAGACAGATTTTTCAGGCATCAAAAAGCTGGATGCTTATTACCTATTAAAAGTTCTGAATGTCCAAAGACTTCGTCATGACTACAGGGATTTTTTTTTTTTTCCTTCTCCTTATTCTGTTCTTCTAGATATTTAATATTCTCTAGAGCTGTTCTTGGAGTCATACAGTGAAAGGACAAATGACAGCAGACACAAACTGCAACAAAGAAAATTCCAATTTGGTATTAGGCAAAAAGTTTCACAGGGTGGTCAAACATTGGATTGAGGGAGGCAGGAATGACAGAGAAGCTGTGGAATATCTGTTCTTGGAGATGCACAAATGTGACTGCACACACTTTGGCATCCACTTAAGCTCTGAAGCATCTAAATTGGCTCTGCTTTCAGCAGGGGTCCCTTCCGACTTAGGTTATTGTGACTGTAATACATATTACAAAACTAGGAGAATTTGCAGTCCTTCCGAAAAAAAAGGTAGAGTAGCATCATACAGAGGTCTGTAAGCTTTAAGTGAAACATGGATGGGTTTAGTGTTGATGAATTCAATATGAATTCTGCCACAAGTCATACTGATAATTGACTTGCCCCAAAGTGTGACTATTCAATAAGTGAGAATAAATATGTAAAATTAAAGCAGGTACAAAGGGAGAGCTTTATTCACAACCACTTGGTTGTGGATGGAGAACCTTGCTAGTCTTGATTTTCTGAGATGTAAGCTGACACTTTAAAACCACAGTTAGTGTGGCTTTCTTCTTTGCCATCATCAGTGTGCTGCATCTCTTTATTACCTTTTGCATGTGCTTTCTGTCCTGGGCCAGACCATGGAAGAGGCACTAAACTACTTTTTCCTGTTGCCTTCAGATTCTTCCTTTTCTAAACAGCGTTGGGATTCCGTTTTTACTTTCTCTTCACTCTGTATTGTTACATACAGTGTGCTCGTTTTCTCCCCATGAGCTTTTCTCTTCAGGTTTGATTCCTGGCTTGTTCCGCATTTTCACTCCCTGTTCTTTGACAGTAATTACATGCTTCTTTGCCCTAACTTGATTTGGCCTGCATTCTTTTTTCCTAGCCTCTCATTAAACAAAGTCAGTTAATTTCATTTGGTTTTCATTGAGCTGTGCCTGCTCTGTTCTGGTGCAACTGCTGAATTTCTTATCTCTGATAATTGCAAGGTTTCTTTGAGGGTCTCCCACCACTGCTTGGATTTTGCTTGCAATGTGGCTGTGTTTTCATTTATCTTGTAGTTTGCCAGTATTTTGAATTTGGATCAGACCAGCCTGATTTTACCTTTTTCCTGTTTTCAGGGTGTGTCTTTCATTTATGATCCTTGTTCTCCCAATAGCAAATGCCTTCTCTGTGTGTTCTCAAACCACTTGAGTTGGCCTCCAATCATCCTTTTTGTGTTCCTGTAGCTGCAAAGGGGGTATGCCTGGCAGAAACATGCTATGCTGATAGGCTCTAATAAAATTTGACAAATAGTAGCAGGTTGTCCACAACATTGTTACGTGGGTTTTGCATGTGTTTGGCATTTAGTTCTTTCTCTGCATGAGATCTTCATGACTTTCTGACTGAATACACTTGGCCTACCTTTATCACTTACCTCCAACTGTTATGATCATCTCTTTATCACAAATAAATTTATTTTTTTTTCTCCTCTTCTTAACCCTTTCATCTGCCTTTATGGTACCATTCAAGAACATCCCCTTATCTCCCTTGAACCTTATATCCTTTCTCTTTGCCTCTTTCCTTTAATCAGTTGCTCAACTCCTAGCTTTTCTTTTCACTCATAGTACCTGTAGACGTGTTTCCCTTTTTTTTTTTTTTTAAAAAAAAAAAAGTGTACAAAATTCTTCTGGCCTCTCTTTCCTTTGCTACTACCTCTTAATTTCCTTTCTCTTTTTTCATCTCAAAATTCTTTGAGTGCATTGTCCGGGGCTCTTGTTCTCCATTGCAGCTTCAATTGTGCTCTGCTACAATTGTAATGAGTGTTTACAGTGATCCCTCCCTAGCTAAGGTTCAGATCCAGTACTTCATTTTCCTTTCCCTGTCAGCTACATTTGTCACTATCAGCTGTGCTGCCCTTGAAGTGTTGTTCCACCGTTGTTTCCAGTCTGTGTCCGCTTTTGATTACCACCTTTCATTCCACTACTTTCTGCAGAGACTGTTGCTCATTACTCCTTTTTTTGTGAGGGGTTCACTGAAGTTCTGCTTGTGCTTTTCTTTGCTTTATCTTGGAATGCCAGGGAGCTTTCGCTAACCTGGTCACTTTTTTCCAGAGTCTTATAGAGCTTCCTTTTTGCTCCACGTTCATGTTCTTCTGCCACAAACTTAAAAATTGTTCTTGAATTCATGGTGAGTTCTCAAACTCTCACTTCAAAACTTTGGACCTTAATCTACATCATCTTTAATCCATCGTCTGCCATCTTGTTTTGGCTTTCTTGTCATTCAGATTCACAATCTCCTCATTTGATTTTAAAATTATTTCTTCCTACTCCTTCCTAGTTAAGGCTGTAAGAAATATGCTTATTTTCTGTGTGTTAGAAGTAATATGTAGCCTTGCAGTACTCTCCGCTGTTCTGTCTGGGTCCGTTTTTAATCTAGTTATGAGATTGAGCTTTCAGAGGCAGGGACCATTTTCTTGTGTGTGCTTTGTTTTTTTTACATCTTCTACAAAGACAGTAACAGGTGTCCTGGCTGAATGCTGGGCTGTTCTGTGTTACATCTATAAGAATAATCCATCTTTCTCTTTCACGTCTATCACAAATAATGGAATATGTTTTCCTAACATTATTTTGCTCAACCTTTTTATCCTGTTGTAGCAAATTGTAGGGCTGTATTCTTCACTGGAAGCAGTATATCTCCCCCCCGTTCAGTTAGGAGAGGTTTATGTGCAGCACAAAGATGGCAGTCAGGGTGTTCAGAGGTGTACGTGCCAGGAGCCATCCCCAGGCGGTGGAAAGGCTCTGTTGAACTAGACTCTTTTGCCCTGCTGCCTGAGGGATAGCCTTCTGGCTCAGACAGCTGATTTCCTATCCTTGTTGCATATGCTCTTTCTTTACCTCTTCCTTGCTTTGCAAGTGCATTTTGGTTTTGTTCCCTCTGACATGCAGTTCATCAGTGCTAGTGTCCTGGAAAAGCAGATGTGCAAACCATGTAGCTGCTTGCTAGCAGGAGAAAATAGACAGATGTGTGCACAAGCATGCAGGAATATAGGTCTTAAATTTGGTCTAAGGTAAGGAAAGACATTAGTTTATGGTATATGAAGGGTCGTGAGCCTGCAAGTGAATAATTCATGTATGTAACACATTCTGTGCAAGTGAAATACTGCCATAATTCAAAATCTACATAAACTGTTTGTAATACCCACAAAGGGCAAATGTATACTAAATTTAAACCAAATCCATACCATTAAATGAGTTGAAATATTTTCTTTGAAGATCTGGCTCTATTGATGTTGCTTATACAGCATCCTAGTATAGAAATAAAAAATCTAAACTTCTAGTCAAAGGCCATAAACCATCAAACCAGGAAGTAGAGGTAGTGGCATAAGTAACCCACCCTTCATTTCTTCTTCTCACACAAGCTCACCTGTGTTTTCTCACATGGAAGCTTTATAATAGATTTATTTTTTTTCCCAAACACCTATTTCTTGCTTGCATTCCAGAATCAGAAAGGAATTTGAAGCATTTTTCTTGCTATGTTAAGTTTTCTGTTCCTTATGTGAATAAATGTCTGTCCTACTGCAGTTTTTTGAAGAGCCCCATAGTCAATCTCAAGGAAGGCCTAAGAAGTATGTGAGGTTGCTCAAAGATTGACTGGAAGAATTTGAGATGAGAAGGTATTATCTTAAAAAGGTTTACTGAACTGTGAAGTGTCTCTCCTGAGATTTAAGCTTTCCTTGTAGTCTGATTTCACCCTAGACTGAAAATGTGAATGTATTATCTTCTAAGCACCAATCCAGCTGGTTTCCAAAGGGCTAGAATCTGCCTTACTCAAAGGCAAAATGTGTTTCTCTTGCTCTGGCTGCTCTAGAGGTGTTCTTGGTTCTGAGAATGTGAATAGCTGATCTGGTGAATCGGGCTGCTTCAGATGCAGAATGGCCTAATCCTTCTCTTTATTTTGAGGTTCAAAGTAGATACCCCAGCAGATGGACCTACCTGCCAAGTAGTCTGTCTTTCTCTCTTAAACTGCTTGTTAAACCATAGTAAGGATGCTAAGTGGCTTTCTTGCAGTTGGACAGGTTTGTTCCAAGGCTAATGAAATCTTGAAGTGAAAAAATGCCATCTCCCTATTGCTGGATGATCCTGTTGCCTATAGAATGCTTTCTTTCAAATATTGAAGGCGGCTATGTTTTTGGACCAGGTAAAGCAGGTTGTAAGTGATTTGGCGTAAGATGTTTGCCTTATGATACTAGGAATCTTACTAAAGCAGGTATTTCTGCAGCAGGTTTGAAAATACAGCCATATTCTTCCTCTAGAAATTTTTTGGTCTCTCTTCTTCCAGTCATGTCAACCATTTCTTTGCATTTA
Organism: Tringa tobata; assembly: GCA_033628505.1. NCBI lineage: Eukaryota > Metazoa > Chordata > Aves > Charadriiformes > Scolopacidae > Tringa > Tringa tobata. Next base: position 1,653,368 of record JAHREE010000115.1, on the reverse strand, counting down.
TAGATTTGGAAAACCAACAGTTGTGTACAGTTTGCTCTAAACACTTTTAAGGAAACAGTTTCCTACCTTGTTTATCTTCTCATTGTTTTCCCATTCATGAGAAACTCATTTTCATGCAAGATGAAATCTTGGTTACTTTTGAAACTGGCAAAATTATGAAGTCATTTTGGTAGTTGTCAGCAGATCTAATTTTCAAAAGAATTGATGGTCTTTATTCTCATTATTAAATTTAAGAAGCTGTAAGTAAAGAGAAGAACAATGCAGAGAACATTCTTTGTGTTAGGTTGAGTGCAGGATCCAAGAAGATAGTTCTACAATTGTTTTCTAAAAAGCTGATTACTGGGAGGTGCTATGCTGTTTCTTGGGAATTTTTTTATAAAATGCCTTTTTTTTTTTTTTTTTTCCCCCTCTAAGGCAGAGGCTCTGGCCTAGCCACAGGTATTACTTCTGGAGATTTTAGGGGTTTGGGTTTTTTCTTCTCTGTTCCCCTCCCCCAGCAGAATTGACCTTGCAGAAGGTAAATCTACTTGTTATTTCTGCTGATAGTGCTCTGTGAAAGGAAAACTTTTTTATCCCCCTTTTAAAAATCTCTTTTAAAAGGTCTAAAGTATTTAATGCTTTTTCTCATCAATCTCTGCTTCATTCCCAGCTTGAGAAATCTTTTAATCCTTATACATGGAAAGAAGTCCTTGGAACCTGTTTCCTTTGTTGCTTCTTATTGAAAGGATCATTTTGGGTTTCAGGGAGGAGAACTTCAGAGTAACAAGCAGCGAAGGGTAAAATCTGCCTATCATCTACAGTGTAGCGGAAGGGGATTCTGGGCTTTCTCTCACCAATCTGGAATTATGTCTGTTCGAGACTCCGTGGATTATCTTTCAGAGCTTGCTGCTTACCTGAAGAGGAGAAATCTACCTGCTTTAGGACTATTAACAAGCCAGTTCAGAAGGTTAGACTGACTTTGGAGAAAGTTCTTAAAAATTACATTTAGGCTCGCAGAAGTTCATAACCTAAATGCATGTCTCTTTGCAGATTGATATTTAGAGATTTGAATTTTTCATTGTTGTTGGGCCAGTGGCAGCCTTCTGGCTCATGTTGAGTGTGTCTTTGTTAGTCTGTAGGGCTGGAGGCAGGTTTACATACGCTATCCGGATTTCACAGAGAACAACTTCTGGATTTGTGCAGAAAAGCTGTCCTTGACCACTTAAGACTCCTGCTAGTTGATCTCCCAGAGTATCTTATCCATGGAAGTCTGTAATACAGAGGAAATAAGGATTGCCTATCCATAATATTTTGTTTATTCTCTTGCTTTTGTAGAACCCTTTTCTTTTGTTTACCTCTACTGCTCTGGATCCTAGTTGTAAATTGGGTAGAGAAAGGTGCCTAGAGGGATCACTAGGAATTAAGCTATTTGTATTCTCAGATTTGGGAAATCAAAGCCTAACAAAAATGTTCCTATGTGCTGTAAGTAATTGCTTTTAAAAGGTTCCTAACTGTGTGGCTAATCAAATGCCTATGCTAGGGACTTGGTATGAACTGAGAAAATTGTGGAAGGTTAACTACCTGTGGCGAAACAAAGCAAAGCAGTTTCTAGCCCCAGAACCCTGAGTAGTGTAGCACCATGAGTCTGACGGTGTCAGTTTGTTCTGAATGTCTCATTTGGCACAGGTGTGCTTTGTTATCCCTAAGCCAGGCTAGGAGTGAGTTGCTGTCAAGAGGGGTGATCCTACTTTATCCTCTTCCCAAGCTGCTTGCTCCCACTGTTTCCCTTGTGCTGGCTCTGCCGACTCTGCATTTGCACAGTGGGTTGATTTTTACCTAGCTAATCCATCAGAAGACCGGCGTGGAGTGGCGGATCTTTGTGCCAGATCAGCCATCTGAATCTGCTTACTCTCTGAACCATGTTTGCTGCATCTCACAGGGAGAGCCCTTTCCGCTGGTAATTATAACCATTAGATCAAGTTAGCCATAACACGAAATTGTGCCTGGATGACACCAGCACTTGAAAGTGTTTTAGGCCCACAGTCCTACTGTTTCTAAATGTTAGGAGATGAGTGCTGACCTTTTATTCATTATTATCCATTTTAGAGAAGAAAAATGGCAGAACCTGACATCTTTTTCCTTTTTATTTTTTTCCTTTTTCTTTTTTTCTCCTTCCAAAAAGCTCCTCAAGTCAAGTTCTGCATCAGGGCAGGGTTCAGCTGAAATAATAATCTGCTGCTTCAAAGACCACATGTCTGACAAACACAGGAAGGAAAACGTGAATTTCTTACACCCAGACCTGTAATAGTAGGGAAGAATTTCCAGAATAGGAAGAAGTGACACCGGAGCTTGTTAATTTTTCACTGTGGGGACAGGGAAAACAGTAATGAATTAAAAACCTGCCTGTTAGCAGTGGTTGAAAAAAGGGTGTATTGAGAACAATTTTATCTCGGGCAACAGCTTTTAGTATGCTTTAACCCCTCAAGTGAGGAATGCCACAGAATCTCAAGGCACCTTCTACAATTCCCGTTACAGTGGTTGAGTTCTTGGTTTTCATTGATGGACTGTGTGCAAACACCTAGTTGCCTGAGCTGGAAATATGCTCGCTCTTTCTTTCTTGAAAACACTCCTTAGTGCAATTAGTTAACATTTGCTTTCATTCCTCGGGAAATTGTAGCATCTTCAACATTCTTCCACAGCGTTACAAAAATAAGGGAGCATGAAATTTTGGGTGGAGAAGAAATTCTGAAAAGGCAGGCTGAATAATGAACTTCAGATTCAGTTTTCTCAGAAAGGCATTGCCATCTGCTCTGCTACTGAAACTCTCTGTGCTGTGATGACTCCTGGGCTGTAAGAACGTGCCACCATAAAGATGAGAACCTGGTAGGAGCCCCTGTTGTATCTCGGTTCATTGCATTCCTCTGGTAGGGACCTAGAAGTGCGAATGACTAGTGCTACAGCACTTTGTAGCTCACAGCAGCTCCGTATATTGGCATCATAAGCCTCAAACACCAAGAAGGTGAGCAGGCAGGATCCACATCTACATTTCTGATGCATATATTTAATATCAAGTGATTGGAAGCTGTTCATTTACATTTGTGAAATGAAGCTGGCTTTCCTTGGCTTTCCTGTGAGTAGAAGTGGGGTAAAAGTGGTGCAGCATATTGGTGATCATGGATTGTAGATGGCAGGAAATAGTTTAGTTGAGGTCTCAAACATAAAGATGATATTGGGAAAAGAGGAAAGACTTCTCCAGTATTGACCTTTTGGGGGGGGTAGAGAGAAGATGAAGGGGAAGTAATTTCTGTGCATCTCTATTAGCAGACTCCTTTGCCATTATTTTATCCCAAACTATGGGCATTATGTCTGCGCTTGCATGTGGTTTTATATTTTACTGTTTGTCTAGCATGTGGAGTGAGGAAAGCGAAAAATAGATTTACTGACAATGGAGCATTGGGAAAGAATAGGATGTTTAACCACTGACATTAGTTGTAGCCAGGAGCACTGGAAACTTGTTTGTAAAAAGGAGCTTGCTCATTCCACAGTTGTGGCCTTTATATAAAGCATCAGGGATCCTTGAAATCTATGTACAGTTTTCATTTAAAAATACACTTAAGTAATTTAGTTGCTAAGAAGCTCTTCCAAGTGTGAATGGGGCCTTCTCTGTGCAGGAGATCTCTAAACAAAGCTTTAGAGCTTTTTGTCTGGCTATCCACAAACTCACACAATCCTTTCTGTGAGATTTAAGTTGCTTGTTACTGTAGAGATGCCAAACTCTTGCTAAATTCTCAATAATGAGTGAATACAATCCATTTATTTGTCATTTTAGCTTGAATCTTTTTAAGATGGGCCGGGGAAAAGGTTGTTAAGATTCCCCAAAATTGGGGAGGAGGGCTGGTGCGCTGTCTGTTAACTTAAACTGAACTAACTTTTTACACTTAGACTAATTCCAGATGTTAGTCACTTAATTTCATTAGAAGAATGGTACGAACAAATAAGTGCTGAAGGACATTCAAGAACTTCAGAAGTTCATTCTTCTCCACGTGTCTGTGTTTAAGATGGCCTGTATTTGATTACAACTAGGCAAAAACGCAAATGTTAAAAAATACTTTCCCTGATTTTGGAAAACATTATTACTTAATCTTTATTTGCTTGTTCGGTTTGATAAGAGGTTAATTTCTGGAGGTAAGGATTCATGACTTGCTGTTATATAATATTGTGTGGATTATTAGAATTACATTCTATCTTTTGTAAGACTTTAAATAAAAAAATATGACAGTTTCTCCATTTTATTTTAAAATAAACGTTATCCTGAATCCTTTGATCACTGAATAAGCAAAAATAATGCTTCAACTTTACTAATGTTCTTCTATTCATAATAAAAGAAAGTTCTTCAAACGTTGCAATGCAAACCGAGTTCATAAGCATAGTGCTTTTAAACTTTTTTCTTTTGAAAGTAAATTTTCATCTGCCTGTTGTAAACCTTGTTATATAACCACACTATCTTTTTTTTTAATTAGAGAAATATGTTCTGAAAGAGGTTAGATTAATTTCCCTAGATTTAGAAAGATGAGTAAAAATAAAGTTGAAGTATGATGAGTATTCACGTAATAATTTTAGAAACTATAGCAAAATTAAGGCAGTTTTTGTGCCTTGAAGAACGTTACTCTGCAGATGCAAGAATGGGAGAGAAGAGGTTCTGTCTGTGCTATGTACACACTTTGCCTGAGGTTATGGAAGAAGCCAGGAACAGAGTTTGGGTTCCCTGAATCTTAAAACCATTCTTTTCAGCTAGTCTAAACTATGCTTATGCTGTTGTGTTCTGGGTAGTTTTTCTTTCTTTCTTGGCAGAGAAAACACTTTTTCAAACGATTTCATACACTTAGCTGGGCTCTGTGTGAAGTATAGGATAGTCTTCACAGATAGAGCACTTTGGAAAAAAGTTATTAATGAACCTTCATTGTTACGGATTGGATCTCAGCCAGCTGCTTAGTGATTAAAGTTTAATTGCATGATGATTAGTTTTCATTAGTAAGCAATTAGCATTTAACAGCAGTCTTGTACTGCTAAAGCTATGGGCGAGTGTAAGTGGCTTGAGCCATGTTGAGAAGGTATGGAGCTGGAGAAGTTGTTTGGGGAATGTGGGGATGGGGATTCTGATGAGTCTGTCTGATTAGCCCTCATGTAGGAAGTTATCCAAAATAATCATCTTCCTTAGAGGGCCCTTTGAAGGTTCCAAAACCCATCTCACAGTAATGCTGGGTTTCATAGTCTTATCCCATTCCTTGCCACAACTAAAACTCTTTTTTCAAAACCCCCCTCTGAACTTGATGGAATTCCCATTTTTACTGTGATGGCAGTCCTTAATAGCTTTGTGCCACAGCGGGATAAATTAGGGGAAAGATGAGTGCAGGGCGAGGGCTGGGGGAAGTGGCCTAAGGTGAGGGTAGAGTGAGGTAGGAATATAGCAAAAGGTCAAGGCTTATTTGCTGTTAAAGGTACAAAAGAGCAAAGAGTGTCCCTGGTAAACCACTTCTGCTCCACTGAGGAGTCTGGTACGAAGCTGAAGTATGGTGGTAATTTCACCTAGGCTAAGTTAGGGTTGGTAGAAGCCATTCTTCTCCCCGACACCTCCCCTTCTGCCAGGACTACTGTTATGTGACTGAACCAAGTCAGGCAGCTGCTCTGGCCAGCAAATTTCCACCCCTCCACCCCCCCCTCCATTTTTATCAAGCTAATTTTTTGGCTGGACGAATTTTCTTGACTTAGTGTCAGTACTGGTACAGGGGCAATGCCCCAGCTGGGAACAGGAGGGGGGCCCAGCAGGTTGTGCAAGTACAGATTAATGTCTTAAAATCGTCTGGAAGTGAGCAGACTAGTCAATACCATGACTTCAGATAGACAGTTTTTCTGGGACGATATTGCTAATTACACAAATGAGTGAATTAAATAAAAAGTATATTTTAGAATTTGTCTAAGGTGGTTCTCAAATGCATATAGATTTGCAGCATTTATTACTGATGTCAAGTGCAACCATCCACTTATCTAGACGTATGAAAAGGTAGAGGTTTTTCTTTATCATTATTATTCCATGATCTAGAAACACTAGAGATTGGATGCTCCCTCCCCTCCTCTGGCCTAATTTGCCAACCAGAGTAACCTAAAGAAAGCAGGCATTTCTCTTCAGTTGAAAGGACTAAAATAGCTGCAGTTTCTTTTGAGATATTCTAGCAGTGCTCAGGGTCTGACTTTAATCATGGAGATCTGCTTAAATTAACTTCAGACTTGCCAAACTGCTGGTAGGAGTAGACAAAACAGCATAGGACTTAGAATAAAATAGCAACCCTGCTCGGGACACGCAGACGGTGGTGAGTGGCAAAGGCCACCCAGGGCTCTGCGTGCTGCATCTGCGCTGTTTGTCACTACATGAGCCACCAGCGGTAAAAATGGATTGCGTATGTCTTCCTGAGGTCTGGTTGCACAACCCATCGTAGCATAGATACGCTTTTAAGTCTTAGCCATCTACTTATCCAAAGCTTTTCTTCTTTTGGGGAAAATAATATTAACATATAAAATGTTAAAAACTGATTGTGTAGTCTTCACTTGCTAAAGATTTTTTTTTTTTTGTCCTGTTTCCAGCTCCTTGCATGTTTTCTTTTCCTTTATGCTTAGGTCCCTTAGTTCTAACTCAGCTGTATGTTTGTGTTTTTCTCATGGTGTATCGTTTCACAGAATGTGAGTTTGTTGGTACTTTGCACTATACTGCTGTTAACCGCAGCTTTTTTGCACCTCTGACTCCTTTATTCTTACTGAGAACTCACACTTGCTAAGTTTCAGAAAGTTATCGATGATTAAAGGAGACTGCCCAGCTTCATAAAAGACTTAGTACTAAGGGAGGGAAGAAGGGAGGAGGGTGTCCTGGCATGAATCTCTGAAATGGAGACTTTCTCTAAAGGAGACTGCTGCTCAATGTGAAACTTAAAAGGGGGGCGGGAAAGAAGGGGTGTGGATGGGAGGGAAAGGTAACTTCATGTGCTTGAGTTCAGGTTTGAAAGTGGTGAACTTTTCAGACTTTGTGTCTGCATTGTCAAAAATTCCCTATGTGGCCTTTGACGAGTCAGTTAATTATTCTGCAAAGCAGGCTTTAAAACTGCTTACTCTGTGACCATTAAGACAAATTTGTAGGGTGCTTTGAAAATTGAAAATACAGTATGTGTTTAAATTGTCAAATCTTTTTAATTAAATTGGAAGGTTAAGGAGCTGATATAAGGTTACATGTTTCAGCCACATAGGTGTAATGGAAGGAGGCTAAGTTTAAAGCTTGTTTGTATCATTCAGAGTCAGGTCCACAGAAGATAATAAAAATGGTTTGTTATGTGTTCACCTGATGTTAGCTTTGCCTTTTCTTGTAGAAAGTTAAAATGCTGAAGATCCTAACTTGAATGTACTGGTACCATATATGAATTCATTATTAGATTTAATTGTTAAATGTTTTCGGGGGAATAACTCATCAGGTTAAATTTAATCACTAAAATTTCGAGGTTGACACAATGCATAGCCAATGCTTTCCAGAAAACCAACATTTGGTTTTGATGCTAATTTTAGGAAATTGTTTAGGTTAGATTAGAAGAATTCCAGTACCCACATTATAGATACATAAAACTATTTTACGAGGTTTTAATGCAGCCTTAATTCCTATACTTAAATTTAGTTATTCTTCCTTTGAAGTGTCACATATTATCATTGGGGAGAATAAGGATTCTTTAGTGATGCCACATGGTACTATTTCTCTAAGTAGAAATCTGCAGAGGCAGTTGCTGGGGAAAAGGACTTTTGAATAGTTACCAATAAATTCAGTTTTCTGGACAAATAGCTTCAAGGGTATTGCCAAAAGAAGAATTTTCTGTTCTGAGTCTCTGAAGCTTTCTAACAAAGAAGACTTTACTGCTGACTTACACTTCAGAAGATGGAGGAATAAGAAGTGAGAAGAGGGTGTGCCTGTGTAAAATTAATGAAAAACAAAACAGAAATGCCTGTATCCTTCAATTTCTGCATCAGATGAAACAAGATTGAACTTTCTCTTTGATCTTGCACAGTGCCTTATTTCTAGTAGTCTATGGATCATACCAGTCCTTTTTATCTTAGTATAAATTGATCTAGATTTATAAAACTGAAGATGTGGCTTGCAAATACGTAATATTACTGCCTTTACCACAATTCAGCAGTGTTCTGAGCCTCAAAGATCTTAATTAGTCTGGTTTTTTCCCCCTTCAGATCTGGGGAGAACTACAGAGCTCCTAAATCCTTAGACAGAGGAAGTTGTTTCCCCAGGAGAACAACACTAAGTCTGTCCTTTAGGGAAACTACTGACCCTACCTCAGCTGCTTTGTAATATCCAGCTGGAATGCCATGCAGCCTTGGACTTCTGCTGCTATTTTATACTTGCTGCCACTTCTAAACTGCTGCTAGCTCATATGAGGTTTTCTTTTCCTGTGTTGTATGTCTCTGGCAAGTCTACTGACCCTAGATATTTTTGAATAAATTCAGCTTAGAATTCGTGAAAAGTAGCTATTATTGTAATGGGCAGTTTAAGCAGCACATATATCATTATGGTTTGTAGGTTTTTTCCTGATGATTATTGAATAGTGAAATAACTTATGCCTCTTTAAACACATTCAGATACTTGGCCAGCAAACACTGTTTTACATGGAGCTCCTCCTCTGTGTCTGAGGTAATTTCATCAATCTGTGTTACTAATTTGTTTTCGTTTTCCTCAACTGTGATTGATTATTTGTTGTTGTAGTTCATGAGTTTGTATCTTCCTTTACTTTTATGTTTTTTTAACGCTGATGTGTTGCTTGACAGTTTATCACTAAAGAGAGATGTACTGACTCGCAGGCAGTTCTCCTTCCGCAAGGATTGCACCTTTGGCTCTTCTCTTGGATTCATTTGACCTGCTGTTGTTGCTTATCTTCAGCTGCTTTTCCTGTGTGGCAGCAGCAGCAGCCACCAGTGTCCTCAGGAATACTTGTGTGCACTTTGCTACTGTTCATTATAGCTCTGCCACCAACTACTGCTTCAGCAGCCTTCTGGAGGAGCTGTTGTCTTCTCATCATTTTCTTTTTAACACTATTGAGTAGTATTTTTATTTGCTACCCTTATTCTAGAGAGGCAAGTTGTTAATTTTCTAGTAAGAGAAGTATTGTACCTTTTTCACCTATCCTTACTTGCAGTGGAATATATTTTGACTGTGCAGTAAGAGCAACTCTTCAGATCTTAAATTAAGAATTGGTGTTCTTATTAATGAGTGGACATCCATTTGGAATACTATAGAATCATAGAATTGTCCGGGCTGGAAGGGACCTCCAAAGGTCATCTAGTCCGACCTCCCCGCAGTCAGCAGGGACACCCCCAACTAAACCAGGTTGTACAGGGGCTCGTCGAGCCTCACCTTGAATATCTCCAGGGATGGGGCTTCAACCACCTCCCTGGGCAGGGAAACTACAAACAAACTTTTTCTAAACTATCATTTTCATGTACCTGCTTCTTTCACAGTTATCTGCCAACTTCCTCTTTTCTTTCGCCTCAAATGTAAGTTACTTGTCATTATTCTGTCTGCCTTCATTCTACTTCTTTCAGTTCCAAGATCTTATGATATATTTCCAATCAGTGCCTCCTGTCACATTTTATCATTTCCAAAATGAAGCACCTCACTTTTGAAACCCGGGCGTTTACCTTTGTTTTCCTTCGTGCATTTCTTCAAAGCCCTCCTTGTCTGGGATTTCTGCTGAACAATTGGATATGCTTAGCCTGCTGCTGTGATGGACTCTGCCCAACGCTGCTGGCTCGGTCTCACCATCCCTATTTCATCCCTTGCCATCCACCAACGCTTTGTTCTGTATTGCCGAAGTGTCTTGCACAGTGGGGCTCTGTTTACGATGAGGACTCGCAGAGATTATTACAAATAATGACAAATGGTTTATTTCTGTCCAGTATTACAAGTCTTCGAATTGTTGGCAGGGGCGGATTTGTGCTGTATCCTTCTTCCTGCCAGGTGCATAGGTATTTAATATCTTGTCAAAATCTTTTCCGTTTGCAGTTTGCCTTGCTCAAAAGCATTTCCTTATTTTTAAGCCTTTACAAAGGCTTTGTTTCTGTTGAATCTGCTGCCTTAATAACATAGTGATTGTGTCCTTAATGAATTAAATCTTTTTTTTCTTTGGCCCTTTTAAGGGCCCTTTTGGTCCTTAGTAAATACTATGCATCATCTTCCTTTTTTCAACTAGAGAAAAACTGGTTCTGTCATTCAGTTTGCTTCTTGAAAACAAGTTCCTGGAGTTTATTGCATTTTCTTGTTTATGTCAGGTCTTTTCGTTTTGGTTTTTTTTTGTTTGTTTGTTGTTTTTTGTTCTTAATGTCACTCCAGTCATTGTTATTCAAAGGTATTGCTTTACAGGGGAGGGATTTTTGTAATTATTTTATTCTAAAGCTCCTTCCCTTATGGTGGTGATGTTGCTTTGTTTTAAGGCAACAACAAGCTTTTGTTTTATACTGCACTCGGTAGGCCTTGTGCTAAATAGAAACTCGCTATATATTTGGATGTTTCCTGTAATCAGTACCCAAGATAGTCAGGAAAGAAATCTAGTACCGGCAGAAAATCCCAACTGGAGTAAATGCTCTCTCTTGCTGACTCTGCTGTTCCCACAACTCTGTGTGTCCCTATCACATAATCAGTGCTTGAAAATTTGAATTTCTATTTCCTCTTTCAAGTCTGCTCTTCTATCTTTCAGACCTTTTCGTAACTAAATTGCACTTATTGTTGCACGTTTAATTCCCCAAATGAATAGCCAAGATAACATAAACTGCATAATTTTTTCTGCTAGACTTGCATGCTTTAGCAAATTCAAATCCCTCTGCTTGTAAGTGGTTGTCTGAAATGTTTCTCTCATTTGGGGTGGCTCTTTGTCATCAAAGGAAACAAGACTTATGCATTTCTTGTCTTCTTGGACTTGGTAGTCTGTGTATTATTTTAATATTCCTTTTAAAATATGAAATGGCTACAAAGGCATGTACTTAGCCTGCTTAATTTGAAATTAAACATGCTTTTTTTCATTACCATTTAAAATACTATTTTTGGTCAGTTTTGCTAAATCTGTTTTAGTTAACCATCAGTTTGCTTTTGAAGTATCTAACCTCTATTCTGGTTCAGTTATGCTCAGTCCTTATTTCATTTGAGTCTTTTTTTTCTCCTTCCATTGGTTGAGAGGCGGGGAGGGTTCATTCTCCTCCATGACTTTCTCAGCTTTTCACCAGCCTCATCTCCTAGAGTATGTTCATGCACATTTAAGCCTTTGATCACTCCACCGAGCGAACGAAACACTTAGGCTTGTATGGAGTTATGAACATGAATTTATCGCTTAGATCAAATTTCAACCCTTTTATATAGTGTTACAGTTTAGCTTAGCCTTCCTCTCACGGAGGTAAGACTGAGGAGTCTTAAAAACTTGTAACCTAACAGTGTGATTTCTGGGTGCCCGCGTTCTTTTTAATAATCATGGGGTTTTTTTGTTGTTCACTGTGGAATTTCACTATCAAATCGCTTGGTCTGCAAAAGAACTGCCATTCCAGGCAGGTGCAAAAATGTGTTTTGTTGCGGTGTCCCGTCTCCAGCGACAGCCAGGAGCAGTTATCTTCAGAGATGTGTGTTAAACCAGATATGTAGAGAGTGCGACTTGGGTATTTTCTCACTGCTTTCATCAGTCAGGGCTTTTAGATCGCTGTGTTCAACAGACAGTGCCATACCTGTACTTAATTAATTTGTCTAATCTGTTTTTGAACTCAATTATCTTTTGGCCAGTAAAATATTCTTTAGCAATGAGTTTCACAGGTTAATTATTTCTTGTGTGGGGGAAAAAAAAAAAAGGTATTTATTTTACATTTAAAGCCATTATTTGAACCCCTGTTTGGAAATGTCTACGAATCATCCAGTTATACACACCGTGTTTGATTTTAGTAGATCTCAATCCCTCTTCAGTTACCTCTTTTGGAAAAGACAGTCTTTTCTCATATGGAAGCTCTTTATGTTCCTAGTTATTTCTGTGTTCTGTCTGGTGGTGGTGGGTTTTTTTCTGATCTGTTGTATTCCTTTTTTGATAGGGTGACCAGAACCACATGCAATATTCAAGATATCAGGGTACTACAAGAGTAATACACAATGAAGATTTGGGTTTATTACTGGTTGTTTTTCTAGTAACTTTTATGTTCTGGCTGTCTTTTTTTTTTGTGGTTGCAGGGACTGCATGATGTTTCTGTCCAGGGTGTCTACTAATAACCTTCCCATGAGTAGTAAAAGCTAATTTAGAGTCTGTCATTATGTATATGCATCGGTGAAAATATTTTCCCCATGTGCATACTTTGTACTTAACAACATTAATTTTCATCTCCATTTTGAGATGAGAGATTGTAAGGTCTTTTTTCAGTTCTTTGCCATCTATTTGGGATCTGACTACTCTGGATAATTTTGCAGACTTTGCAAGTTCTCACACCTTTTTCTTCACCCACAGGCCCCCTTTTTGAGAGCCTCTACTAGTACAGTTGAATAGCTTAAGCGGCTGCAGTAGGACCTTAGAAATTTTTGCTGGCAAACCATTCCTCGTCAAAACTAACCGTTTATTTCCGTTCTTGTTACTTATTCGTTTTCCTTTGAGTTGAGGGAAATAGAATGCTCTGTTCTCTGTTCTTCATTTCGAGTGCTTCTCTTGTACTTTAATCAGTTTTGTATGTATTCAATAAGATTTCCCTTTAAGACATTTTTTCAGTTCTTGTATTTCTTGTTTTTTTTTCCCTTGCCATCCATTTTGAGCTGCAGCTTTCCTTTGTGCTTCAGCAGCCCGTGCAGCACCGCAGTTCCGACTTTTTACTGCGTTTCCTAGTGCAGCTTTATTAGTATAGCATCTTCCAGATCATTGATTTGTCTGTTTGCTGAGATCTTGGAAACTAAATTTGTCCTCAGTTTCTTGAGTTGAAGATAGCTACCCAATTTTACTTCAGTGACTATTTTCCTTTATTATTTCTTGATTTGCTTGCTACAGGAGTATATCATCATTGGCAAGAGATACCTTTTCGTAATGCAAGCTTAAAGGATTTTTATCTTTTTAATTGTGTGGTTTCTTTTTTCTGGTATTCTGTGCCTGGTTTTTAGACAACTTAAATTGTTTGACAGGGAATGGAAACTAATAATTCTGTATCCTTCAATACTGGTTATCTCTAGCCCTAGTCACACAAGCAAAATTTTTTATTAACCAGTATCTGGACATCAGAGTGGAAGTGCTGTTTTCCTCTTCTACTTCCTAAAAATGTCAGCCCACCCTCTCTTTTTTTCATCTCAATCCTTTTTTGCAAAATCACTTACTCCTTTCTCCTACAGCAAACAGTAAATTTTTTTTTTTTTTGTTCCTTGTAGCTTGTTGGAATAAGTTGTCTCTCTGTATCCCGCTTTCCAGGAAAGAGAATGTGGCTGCCTGCTGCTTCTGTTGCCCTTTTGCCTGGATATTAAATCTGAGCCTCTGCCTAGCCTGCCAACTGTTTAATCAGAAATAGTCAGAAGGCCCTCCTTCCTAATATTGCAGCTGACTCTGAAATCCTCATTATCTTACATCTGCATTCGTGCAGTGCAATTATACAGAAGCAATTATTTTCCTAAAAGCTCGTAATTTAAACAGACGAAGGAGAGAGTATGAAAAATGCATATAACATGTAAAGTTAAGACGTGTACCTGTATAATTAATGCCACGTATATTTCTTTTTTTTGCTTGCTTTTTCTTTTTTAGTAACCTTCAGTTGTTGCTTTCCATTTTATTCCGTTTATGCATTCTTGACACTGGTATGCAAGAAGGGGATAAACAAGGAGATACCTAGAAAGCAAAGCAAAGGAAAAGGGAAGAAAACAGAGAGCAAAGAAAAAACTGGTGCTTGGAAGAGAGGAAGTTAGAATGAGGCCTGAGTGTGGGGCGCAGGTGAGCAAACTGAATGAAGCAACCCATCAGCAAGAAAAGACTCTTTGGATAATAGACGGTAGAAAATATGATATAGCTGCATCTCTTGTGAATGTCCTTGCTTAAACTGCTTTGGTAATTACTCCACAAGAAAGTGGAGGAATCATCTGAAAACATCTTACATTAGTGTTAGGCAGAAACAATTAATTTCTGCTTCTAAGCAACAGTTTCTGCTGCTGCCCAGAATATGTTGGAAGGGCCAGTTCAGCAGCTCCAGTCTTCTCACCAGCAAGACCCTGTCTGCTGTGGGATTCCAGTCCTCCTAGACAAAGACGTTATCTCTGTCAGTGCAGAGCCAAAGAGAATAGTTTAAGTGTGTGTTTTACTTGAGCAGCTTGGGGCACTTCTTTTCACAAGCCCAAGAGCTTGTGCTTGGTCAGGAGGAAGAAGGTAGGTAGCTCAGGGCATGTTTGTGTTCTGACACTGGTGTGGAGCTGGGTACGAATTGGAGGGAGGTGAAAAAAAGTACCCAAAAACCCCACCCCTATTATATTTAGAGCAGCGTGCTCTCTCTTGTAGTAACGAATTGCAGAGGAAAAAAAAAAAAAACAAAACAACTGACCACCTTAAAGCAGAAGAAATATAGCTAGTGGATGGTTTAGTATTTTGAATGAATCGGAGCAGCTCTGCTGCTGCTGAGGTAGCTGTCCCCCAACTGTTCACACTTCCAGGTTGGGTGTTACTTCATTTTGGTAGACAGAGAATGATGAGCTGTAGCAAAGTAGAAATGGGCTGCTAATAGCGTGGAGAGGTAGACACAATGTATCTGGCTTTAATACTATTGATAATTTAGTTCAAGGGATGGAGTGTCTCTTCTAAATGGCACTTTTCAGTCTCTCCAGCCTATTCTAAGTGAGATATATGTGCCTTGTGGCCAGAGATGAATTGTGGAGATAGGACCTCTGAATCAATCTTTGCTGTGTGGTCTTTTTTTTTCTTCTTCTTTCCCCTCCCCCCCCCCTTTTTTTTTTTCTTTTTTAATTTAAGCCAGGAGTTGATTAGATGCCTGGCAATGATTACTATCCATTGGCACCTCCCGTTGGGAGCACACTCCAAGTACCAGCCTTCAGCTCTTTCAAGCAGGGGAGGTTAAGCAGGCTGCTTACTGAGCAAGAGGAATTTCTCTTCCCATGAGAGCTTGAGTGCTGTTTCCCTGGCTAAGAATGCTATAATTCCTTTACAAGTGACAAGCAGGCTGCTACCATCTGCTGGTGAATGGCTGCAGGATGGTGGAGTTTGGGTGAAAATTTGCTCATGGACCAAAGAGAATGATTAGTGGTTATTAAGCCCAATTCACACATTTCCTGTGTGGAGTTGGTGATTTTATTTTGGTTGTAGAATGTTTTCTAGTTGTAGTGTACATCTTTTGTTTTCTTTTTGTTTTGAAACATAAATGCATAAGGATAAGGGTTCTGACCGAAGCCACAAAAAGTACTGGCAGGAGCTATGCATTTTTTAATATTTTAAGGCACAGCAGTGACGTCTTGTAAAAGAAGACTGGGACTGTCCAGAAATTTTTTAATCACTTTGTTCTGTCTTTCTAGAAACACCTGGATGTATTTGGAAACCACATGGCAGTACATGGTGATAGTCTCTTTCAAAGATTAAGTGATAGACTAGTAAGTTGTTTTAGAACCATACACCTTTGTAGGGTGTCTGCTTTGTTCAGTCACTCTGTGGTGTGTCAAGAAGGAAGAACTGGAAAAAAAAAGAGTAGTTATTGTGTATGTGGCTCCCCCAGCTTCCCCTGAAAGAAGCAGATGGTCGGGGGTCCCAGGAGGTAGAAGAAATGGGGCCATTAGACTGTCAGTGGCTTGTGAAAAGCAAAAGCATCTGCCAGAATGGAGACTTGTTCAGCAGCAGGGGAGCCAGCAGCAGCAGATGATCTCTGCCTTGAGCAGTCAATGGTATTGTAGTCCACTGGGGAATCGCTGTTGTGGGCGTAGCTGCAGGTAACCTTGGTAATAATCTAGTTGGTTTGGCAGATTTAAAAAAAAGGAAATGAAGGCTTGATGCTCATGCTCTGGCATCTTAACTACCCACTTTTCCTGTCTAATGGGTCCTAACTCCAACCAGTTTGAAAGTATTCAGTACCCATTCTCAGCTGAGCGCTACAGGCACACTTAGAATTCCTCAAAATGCCTGTGTGTTTCCGCTGCAAGTTTCAGAACAGCAAGATGAACTACACTAGATGCAACAAAGAATAAGTTCAAAGACTAAATTAACATTTGGAAAAGTATCAAAAATTTTGCTAGGGGTCGTCTTGTGTTCAGTTGTATCGCACAGCACACTCTTTTAAGACATGTCTTTTTAGTGTTAAGAAATATTTTACGCAGCTGCAGTTTAATCTCTGCTGCTGTAGTTCTTATGCTCTTATTGACTGTTCTGTACAGGACACAGTGTTCCAGGGAAGAATGACCTCTTCTGTTGCAACAGTGTGATGGTACTTCAAAGACAAGATAAAGTGGGGAGGACAGAATGCCTCTGAGGAACAAAACTAGAAATTAATTTCTGTGTTCAAAAGGAATAGTCAATTTGGGTTCTGTCCTGTTAGAATAATTAATCTCAGTCAGCCACATCTGAAAGGGAGAATAAAGCATACAGGTAAAGAGCTGTGGTTCAGAACTCCTCAAGCTGCGCTTTGTGAATACTTGGCATAGGTGAATCTGGGACTACTGCCAGTACATAATAGTCTTCTAGGCTTGACTTCATAGCCAGGAAAAGACATTTTCTATACATGAAACTTGGTTTTACTCCCATGAGAGAGTGAATTAGATTGCAGTTTGGCTAGAGATCCATACGTTTTGGTGTGCGTTTAAATATTGGTTTAGATTTTTTTACCTTTGGAAACTAGCATTCATGTTCTGACAGGCAAAAATAAGCTGCTTGGGCGTCTCTAGGCCTCGGGGACCCTTCCTTGCATCATAAATACTGCAATACTTTGTCATGATACACATTCACTGCTTAGAAGATAGACACAATTTAATAGGGAGCGCTGAAGATGAGACTCAGGCTGCTTTGACATAACTGAAAATAGAAGGCAGTATTCAAGAGCTGCAGTTGTAGATGTCAAGAGAACTGACATCTCACAAGCTTTTCTGTGAGTTGCATCTGCTTTGATTTGGAGAGGGCCACCTGGTTTAAGGCTGGAGCTAGTTTTGCTTTCATCCTCATTCAGTCATTTAAATACAAACTATAGTCATCTCTGCATAGCGTAGAACAGTAGGAAGCGCAATGACTGTTGCGTAGTCTTAGTGTTTTTTGAAATATTCTAACCAAAACTCTCTTTACTGTGCAGAGCACAGAACTTTGCTGTGGCTGTTATCTTTGGCCACATCTATTCTGCAAACCTCCACTGCCACATGTGTGTTGTTCAGGGATGTGAAGAAGTGTGATCTAGCCGATGTGGCCATCTTGACATATGAGCCTCCCCATACAGTAAAAAAAAATAAAATAATGCTTTTGTCCAGTGCCAGGTGCGCTGCTGCTTCCAGCACATCTGTTCTCTGTGCTGTACAGGTGTAGCTTGCTGATAGTGTTAATAGAGCACATGTAGTTTGACACCAGCTTTTCCAATAGAAAAAGAGTTTTTTAGATCATTGTCATCATCTCCCTGTGTGCAGTCAGTGACCAACAGCAACTTCTTATAGCCTAAACTCAAGGTGAATTGTACCAGTTATACGAGGCCTTATGGTGTTGTCGGTTGTGTTTATCAGCAAAACCAAAAATCTAGTGTTTATTAAGTATAACTCAAAAATTATCATAGGTCATCTTTTCTTTTTTCTGTTAGTAGGCTATTTGAGTTTTAATTTTTAAATAGTAGTGGTCTCTTAGCATTTGTTGGTTTCTGCTGTATGTGGCTTATTTTCTTTTTAGAAGGGAAAAATGTCAACCTGTCAGAAATTGGCTTTCATCAGAATTAGATTAGTTAGTGAAAATCACTTACTGTATACATTCAAGTAATAAAGTTGCTGACTGAATGAGATGCAGTATAGGCCTACTTCCTTAGATTATTCCTTAAGTCATTCAGGATGAAGTGAATGGATGAGTGGCTTTCATTCTGCTGCATTCCCATTTGTCTGATCATATGGTTAAATAAATCATTGACCAGTTGAGGTAATAGGACTTAAGAACTGAAAATTGAATGTGGTCATCAGATGAGTCTTACTACATTGAAAATAAACGTATGAGCATCTTTCTAACGCTGCAGGCGTTTCTTTTGGAGATCTGCCATTTCTGTGATGGTGAGGTATTTTCCCTTGATGGCATCTTCTCCTGCTCCCAGTAAGCCTTTTTTGATCACCTGTGAAAAAATGTTCAGCTTGGCTTAATCTCTTGGACTGCTAGTGATAATGAAAATGATGTAATCAAATTACTTTTACGCTAATGGTGTCTTCTAAATCATTCTCTGTCATGTTAATTCTCATTTTAAAGCTGCTGTAGATTCAAAAAAGCTCTTTTCCTCCAATTTTAACACTGATGTCATTGTCACATTCTGAAATATAGGCCAGTGCAATGGATTTGAGAAGCATTTCAAGTTCTTTCTGAATGGTTGGTTTGAACATTTGGTATCACTTACCTGGTTAGCACAGCTGAGAAGTTAGTTGTTTGAAAGAGCTTATGTTGTTGCCTATTCAAAAAGCCTTTCTTTGTATAGTGTGGAAAGATACAGTTTAACATTGTGATACTTCAGAAATTTGTGCAGGAGTGTGGTTGATAAAATCCCAAGGAAAATACAGATATTTGGAAGTGTGATTGCAGCCTTCATTGCTATTTCTTGTTCTCCCTTACAGAAATGTTCCCATTGCCAGGAACCGGGAGCCACCTTAGGCTGCTACAACAAAGGCTGCTCCTTCCGATACCATTACCCATGTGCCATCGATGCAGGTAAGAACAAATTACACACTAGCTATATTTCATGTTTATTCAAAACACAAGACACTAAATAATTCCAAACTACTTTACAAATTTACTCCCTCTCAGTTTCTCACCTACTATGAAGATACAATAATACAAATGGTGAGGAATGGCATCAGGTAAACCATGTACAATAATGTGTAGGGACAAGATGGAACTTGTAATGGAAAAGAAGCTACCTGAAAGTGCAAAAAAAGCCCTGGGGAATTCCCCCATTTTGGGGAATGCAGCTACACTGACTGAAATTTGGCTGCAATATGAGAACAGACCTTCCTTTTCTTGCAGAAAATAGAAAACTTTTGTTAAAAGGTAGCAAGTAATCGGAAAGGTGTTTCCTCTTTCAGGGTTATGCTCCTATGAACAGTCACAGTAATGATTTAAAGTGCAAAGTGTTTGTACAATCATCAGTACCACTTGCAGCATTTCAGCCAGTCTCTTGAGTAGGTCCAGTTTTCATCATTGGACAAGCTAATGGTTTAGATGGTATTATCTCCAGCCGTAAGCCTGGAGTTGTGAGTTGGTGTTGTACAATAGTGAAAGTTTTTCGTAGAAGTAAACTTTATTCTTGGGTAAAAAATCTCAGCTCAGAACGAATAGTGTCCCACTGTTTCAGTTCTCCTGTCATACAAAGTAGTCTAATAACAAATAGGTAAGGATTCAAGATTACAACTCTTGCCTGGTAACTAATTGCAAGCTTCCTGTTTGTTACCCTACTTCCACAGCAGTCCACTTGTTGAACCACCTATTTTATGCTGTTTTTCAAACAGTGGATGTGTTAATGTTAATTTCTGAATGACTGCATTGCACCTCTCACTGTGAAATCCCACCCTCTTGGAGCACCACATTTTATTCTAATAGAAATGTTTTTCATGAAAGTAATATTGTAGTGAAATACTACTAGTACCACAGTATAGATGGAGAATCCTCAATTTTACATGAAATCAGGTGTTAAAGAAATACTAATCACATTGCAAAAATGGCACACTCAAAATTGGCAAAATAAGGATGTCCTTGGTCTCTTATGAATGTGTCTTAAAAGATAGTAATTGCCTTATTAAAGACTGACATCTTTTCCATAAGGCACTACCTCAGTCTGTAGGATGTAAGGGTACTCAGACATGATCGTATGTTGTCCTCACTGATTCTGTATTTTATTTACTGCATGTGATTCCATCTCAGTTCTGAAAGTGGGACTGTGGCATTTTCTGCGATGTTAGTCTCTGTCATGCCTAAGAGTTTCATGAACATTAACAAACTTTTTATTAATGGCACATTTGAGAGACAGAATAATCAGACTTGTGTTCATATTGCATTTAGTAATTTGTTTCTGGCTTTCTGACCTGCCCTTTTCAATACCATGAAAAAACCAAAAAAAATTATAGTGAGTGTTCCCAATAGTTTGGGGTGGTTGATTTTGAATTCTCATGTTATTAGGTACAGTAAGTAGCATTTTCTGTGTTCTAAACACGGGTATAAAAATTAAGATATTGTCCTTTTTCTTCAGATATATCTTCCTCATTAACTCTACTCTACTTCAGCAAATGCGGTAGGATCCTCCAGATGACAAATTTACTGAACAATCATGACTGATTCCCAAGAGAAGTTCTGTGTTATGCACGGAAGAGGCAGTGTCCTGTACAAAAACCAGTATATAATCATACTATTTAGTGCATATTACATGTAATATGTCTACCGTATAATGTGTAGAAATGGGCTACATTAAATTTGGCTTTTCCTCACATTTGTCTTGATTTTGCAACCTTTGAGGTTTTTTTAGAGTAGCTTTTTGTGTTCAAGTTGCAAGGCTATTCTTACTTCATTCTCTTTTAATTTTCTTATGAGACATCATGTTGTCATGTGGCCATCTGTCAGATTGCAAGCCACTTAGTGGGCTAGAGCTGTATGGAGATGGGATACTTCGTGAGTTTCACAAACACATTTAAAGAATAGCAGAATGATGATATAACTAGTGAATCTCTGGTTTCACTCAGGGAAGAGTATGATTTAGCAAGAGCAAAGATTTTTCTTTGTTTCTTTGTAGATTTTCCTTTCTGTTTCTTCCTTTTCAATCTGTATACGTTCTCCATTCCTCCAGCTCTTCATGCCAGCCACAGGCTCTTTATCCAGTTGGTCTCTGGTTCCTCTTCTCAAATTTCTTATCCCAGTTTTTTTTGTAAGATGCAATTCTCCCTACTCCTTCCCAACTTTTCCTTTGCCCAATTTTCTAGCTGTCATTCTGGCTTCCTCCTCACTGCTCTTACATCACCTCCTCCTCCTCTCCTTTCTTTCTCCTAGCTCTCTTTTTCATCTTTGGGCTTCTTACTCCTGTTTGATTCTCCTTACTTATCTCCGTGTTACACTCAACCCTGCTAGTTCCTGTTGTATATTGCCCTTGATCTTCACGCTGCCCAGAGAGGCTGTAAAGCTTCCTTTTCTGGAAATACTTAAAACCTGCCTGGATGCATTCCTGTGCAACCTGGTGTAGGTGAACCTGTTTTGGCAGGGGAGTTGGAGTAGATGATCTCCGAAGGTTCTTTCCAGCCCATTAAAATTCTGTGATTCACCTTTCTGTGCTTTATCCAACATTTTCACTTCTGCCTCTGGACCAGTGCTTCCTGTTTTGCAATTTTGAAATGGTCACCTTCTTCCTTCAGGCTGCCTGAGCCTTAGAAATGTCCGCTGACTACTTCAGTGCTTCTGTGTCTGGTGCTTAAATCTGAGGCCAGATGTTCATTTATAGGAAAGACGTGCTCACTTCCAATTGGAAGTATTTTTGGTGGAAATTTCAAAGGATCTAGCAACTAAAATCTAAAAAGCCTCTCCTGAGGATGTGCAGATTAAAATTCACATTCTTCCTTTCAAAGAGTTATATTTGCTGATTTTGTGGTAAGCTCTCAAGACCATACCTTGGCTAAAATTCAGGTTCTAGTGAAAATCAGGATATATTGGAGCTTTTCAGAAAATATTTGCTGGCATGTTTAACATGGGCAGAATAACTTTTTTCCAAGGAAGAGTTCTAAGGAAATTGTTAGGCTGCTTTAGCTGAAGTTTTCAACCAAAACAAATAAAAGAGCCCAGCTTGAAGTAGAATCTCAGTATTCAAAATTTCAGCTTGATGGTTTGACAGTAAAAGACCCTGTTTGCAGTTGCTTTTATCTGTGTGTGTAATCAAGCTGTCTTAATCTATAGCTGCTCTTCCAATAAATCTGTATACAAGAAATAAGCAAGCTGTATGGAACAGGACTTGATTTTTCATTTACGCCCAAGCAGAAAATGTAGGCTTCCTTGAGAAGCAAATCAGCATTCTTTTCTCTTTCCTCAACTTGCTGTCTGCCTGTAAACCCTTTTTATGGTTATGCAGTGCTGCTGTCCTTCCTGTAGTGAATCGAATGTGGATATTTCTCAATTTCCTTGAGCTCTGTGGTAGTTTCATTTGAAGGTCACCATTAAAGATGCCTTCCAATCTAGACAATTCTATGAGTCTACTCTGCTTCGGAGGAGGATGGTGCCACCTTGCTTTATTGAAGATCTGGGACAGATCAGTTCGGAAGCCTCAGAAATTTCTCTCAGGTTTATAAGGGCCCTCAGACTTTTGGAATACTCCCCCAGTTGGACTGTGAGCGTGGTTTTACCTTTGGATTGGTGTGGATTAGCAGTTGGTACCCTGTCAGTTACTGTGCCTCATTTGAAAGACCGTACGGTTTTATTTGCAAAGGTCTGGAGGGTGAAATACCTCAAAACAACTTCAGTTTACTTGCAGTGCTGAAGGCTGGCCCTGCGGTGTGACCTGGGCTCTGGCTTCTGCGCCGATGGCCGGCTTCCAATCCCACCCTGGTGAGGAGCCAGGTTTTGCACCGCTGTTGCTAATTGGCTGCTATGCAAGGCACGTGGCTTCATAAGCTGCCAGTTCCTACATATGGATGCTTTTATAGAGGCTAATTCAGCCTTCCTTTTAATCTCTTTTCATACAAAGTAATCTTTTGCAATATAGGATG
Source organism: Tringa tobata (assembly GCA_033628505.1). Classification (NCBI taxonomy): domain Eukaryota; kingdom Metazoa; phylum Chordata; class Aves; order Charadriiformes; family Scolopacidae; genus Tringa; species Tringa tobata. The sequence continues at coordinate 1,630,423 of JAHREE010000115.1, read as the reverse complement.
CGAGAGAGCTGAACTCCTCCTAGCTATTTGCATAAAAATCAAGATCAGTAGTGCCACTTAAGTAATTTTTATATGGAAATGACTGTGGTTAACATTGTCTGTGTTTGGCTTTCGTCTGTCCAAATTTATGAAGAGCCTCTGATGTCTCAAGATAACTTAGTCTTAGGGACGTCTCCATGGAAACAGGATCTTTGTTTTCTGAAATTTTGTATCCTCTCCCTCTGCTTGTTCCTCCCCACCTGGAGTCAGATCCTGATTGTTGCAGCACACTTGTCCCCACAACATGTTGTAGGCAGTTTCACATACAAAAGATTTTTGACTCTAAATGAGGAAGAGACTAGCAGCAAAATAAAATGAATTTTCAGAGAACAGAAATCCTGTGTCTTCACAAGTATCATTAAAGGTGAGTAACAAGCAGAACACAGAGGGTGAGACAAAGTGTGAAGCTTACAGAAGAATAATTGCTTCTATTAAAAATGTTTTAGGTTTTCCTTGACTTCTTTATGGAGAAAAACCTGCACAAACAAGGACGAGGCTCAGTTCTTTTTCCCTTTCTGCCACAATGAACTGATCATAGCTATGTGTCTGGTGACTTCGTGATGAACTGTAATCTGTGATATAAAATACTTGGAACTGCTAACTGAAATCCAGGCCAGCTTTGTAATGATGAACAAGTTTTGCCTTATTGGTATTCAGCTGATTTTCTACAGCAAGCTGATGAAATTTTTCATAGTTTTTCCTTAAGACAAACAAACAAAAAAAGCTATTAATTGGATTTCTATATTAGTATTTTCAACAAAAATACCAACCCTAGTAAGAAGCTGAGCTTCATGTGCAGATCAGACATGAGGTACGAGGTTTCTGGCAGTTCTTCCTGATCCTTGTACGATCTTCCTTTCTGATGTACGAGCTAGAGAAGTGCATTCATTACCCATGTTGGGTTTCCAAGAAAGAAGAAATCTCCATCCTGTTCTAACATACTGTGTATGTTTTTGATGATTGCTTTGTATATTTTTGATGATTGCTGTATTATGCAGTGATAATTCATGCTGTACTCTAAATGTAAAATTCCTTCCCTTATAATGAGACAACACTTTATTTATTTCCTGTTACTTGCTAATACTGCATTTGAAATTGTTATCTGTGGCAGGATTAAGGGTTTTACTCCCCTTTGCTAAAATCTCTCAAGTAACTTAGCCTATTGCATGCTGTTTCCCTTTGATTCGGGCCAGAGGCGTTCATGTTGAAACATAAGCGTTTCATAGCAGAGGGATGCTCTGCCAAAGCTTGGGTGTCTAGAAAGCTTTTCCCTCAAGCTTTAGTTGCAGTCTCCTGCTGTCTGCTAAACTCTTCCAGCAGATTGAAACAGCAGGTAGCGCTGGTTATGCTACATACTTAAGAGCATTTTAAATTAGCACATTTTATTTACCATTGTGCTTCTTTACTTGCTAGCTGTTTGAGTAGGTTGGAGCAGGCAGGAGGTCACAAGCACCTTGCTGAATTCTCACGGTGTTGGTTACACTGAGGGTGATGATGGTGCTTGGACAGCCTGCCTTCGGTGCATGAGGAAATAGGAAAGAACAAAGTCAGAAGTTTGGACAGGTTGAGAGCTGCCCCTGCAGTTCAGGGTGCCCAAGAGAGGCGGCTGAATTCTCTCGGGAGAGTGCTGCTTATTGGCTTGGCTGTGAGGGTGAAATACAGGGTATCCAGAAGGCCCAGAGCTGGACAGTGGTGCTCCTGGAGTGGGCATAGCACTGAAGTTCCTGGAGCTGTCGACTCGGCATCCCTTGGAGGCATCCTCTGGGAGGGAGGGTGAGAGGGAAAGCAACACTTACACTGGCGCTGCCAGTAAAGAAATGCTCTTCAAATGACAGTATTGCTTAATTTGTTCCTAAATAAGCACTTCTACATAGGTGCCCCACTTCCTGTAATAGGTTTAAATCATTAATTAAACTATTTCTTAGATCATAAAAGCTTCACATATACGAGTCATGGAAGCAGATTCAAGAGCAACATGAGTGACCTGACTACTGTAGTGTCAAAATGTAAACTGATCACCAGGATTTGGGATTGCAAATAAACTGTCATATACACTCATACCTGAGACACACACCCCTTCTCCCCCTGATGTTGGCAGGGCCTTGGGGTAAGGATGAAAGGCAAGGATTTTCCTATGAAATATAAAGCAGGGATTGTCTGTTCTGATTGGATGAATACATTCGTCTTCCTTGTGCTGTAGCAAGGAAGATTGGAATAGCTGAAGGGGGTTAGGATACAGGATTTGTAGACTAGCTGTTGTGATTCCCATTCTCTACAGTAGATTGGGGAGAGTGGGGATGCTTGGACTTGGCTTGGTAATCCAGGCGACTTTGTCACTTGGGGTGTTTAGTAATATTATTTGCTAAAGCTTTGGGGGTGGAAGGGATGAACCTGCTAATAAGATAGTATTCCTATAAGAGATCTTTGAGCGGAAGATATACCCGTGAGGCAAAATGAACACATGTGATGTATTATTCAAGTTGGGTTTTATTAAAAAAGTAATAAATTGCTGTCTTCTCTTTCTGTAGATTGTTTACTAAACGAAGAGAACTTCTCAGTGAGGTGCCCCAAGCACAAGGTAAGAATCCTCTCTTGGATTAGACCTGTTTTTTGCTGCCCTCTTCTGGTATCTGAATTTGGATTAGTAATTTTATACCTGGATAACATCTGTAGTCAGAGGTGCTTTTAGATGAATTCTTCTGTAATGTGTGCTTGTTCGGGGGGCAAACATTGACTTGAGAAGAATACAGAGAGTTTAAGAAGATAAATCAACTTTTTGCCCTATCTACTCAGTTGTTCTTTAGATCCTTGATGACTCTTTAGAAAGCTCACCTTCATTTCCTGTCTTCTGTGATAGAATCAGTACACTGCTCACTGTTTCTGTTTGAGTGCTACATTGAAACTGGCAGCGGTTTTTCTCCTTGGATTTACTGGGGATGCAAGGAGGAATTAAAATGGCTGCTCAGGGAAAAGTTTCAACCTGTTTTTGGAAACATTTAGACTACGTGATGAACCAGTGTAGTGATCAACCTGAAACACCTTGTTCTAGTTTAGTGGTAGTAACTAGACTGAGTCCTGCCACTCAGCCTTCAATAAATCTATCTGTTTAGTTGTTCAGTAGATCTTCAGCTTCTTCAGAAGACCCATCATCATTTTCAGTTTTTGGTGATGCATTCAGCATGCTGCTTCTTCTTAGGATTAGGACATCCTTAATGGAGTGTCCCTGGAGCCTTCAGACACAGTGGTGCTCAGAGCTGGACTGCTGTTGCTGTCTGTATGGAAGGAGGAGACAAGGCAGAGAGGGTACATGCTCTTTTGTACATATAAGCAACATGATACAGTGCTGGGAGTACCCCTCCCAACTCATAAGGGAGGATACATCTCTGGGAAGCTGTGGATACCAGTCCACCAGTTCTAAATGCTCAGCAGTATCCAGAAAAATGGCTATTCTTGTGGCCAGTTGGATACACTAGGAATTGTGCGAGAGTGTGGGTGGCATATGCTGGAAAGAAAATGATAATAGGGAAGAATTGTGTTGCTTTCTAGCAGGGATTAATCTCCATTTAGTCCTTGTCTGCATATCTCTTCTCTGCCTAGAATTAGACTGACATCTGGTGGTCTTTTGTCTTCACAGATTATCTTTAATCTGTCTTTTGTAAACATACAAGAATTAGTCTCATGTTCCTTTCTGGATGTTCTACCACAATATGATGTATTTATACACATGTATTTAAAATGTGCTGGAAGATTCTGGGGGCATTCAGGCTGTTATCCAGAACTGGCCTACTTTTCATCATGAAAGAAAAGAAATTACTCTGCACAATTGTGGAATAATATTGGAAATGTACAGCAAGCTTAAATTGATGCATTAATGCTACACGAACCTGCAGATCTTGTCAAACAAAAATGGGAAGGATGAGCTCCCCTTACTGTGGAGTGCAACTTTGGATATTTGACTAAAGAGAATAGGAAGGTTACATCTTTGAAGCCTGTTTAGTTTTTGCTGCCCCACTGCCTAAAGTATTACAGGAAACATAGTGTCAAAGCTTTTCATAGCTGGCTTGGGTCACTGCTGCTGTGTGTGAGCACTTGCAGCGATGATACTCAAACCATGAAAAGCATCAACCGTTTTACAGAATCCAGCCTCCTGGAGAAGATACTGAGCAGGCACATCAGTTTCTAAAGTAATCTTGGAGGATGAGAGGGGGAAAACTGCCAATTAAGTTGATAAAGGTGCTTTGTGAGGCAATAAAATTTTGAATTTTATTCAAAACTATCCCACTGCAGATAATTTTTTGTGTTGCGTCGAAAATGGAAATTCAACGCCAGCAGCCATTCTCTGACACTGAAGCTTGTTGGCTTTTGCTTAGTAAAGATATGAATCATTTATTTGAAGTCAAGCAGAGTATTATTTGCTTGGCTGTGACTCTGCCCTTGCCCTGTGGTTCAGTGATCATTACTGGTTTGTTCCAAATCCTTCTGCAAGGCAGAATTATAGGATCGCCTTGCTCCTTCCATTGCAGTGGCTGGAAAGGGGAGTTCCAGCCAGTTTGCGAGGCAGGAACAGGAAGGTTGGAAACCATTGCTCTAGAATGACTGGAGAACAAATTGCATCAATTTTTTGCATGATATGAACATGAGCAATTGAGAGGAAGAAAGATTTCAGATTAGACCATTTCAAACCTATGCCTTTACATAACACCAGTTTAACATTAGTAGCTAATTAGTAGCTGTCTAATACCTCATTCTTCTGTTCTGTAGTTAATGGGTGGAAGAACTAACTGTATAAATCTGCTAGCGGTGCGTAACTCCCCCAGTATAGTGCCTCTTATCCTTTTTCAGTCCATTCCTCACATCGGTAAATACACCTCATCATAATAAGTGGCTCCTGGAGAGCAAAGGTGCTTCTTGCCTCATTAACTGCGCTTGACACTTCAGGCATAAGCAGGCTGAATCCAGAGGGACCGGTCCTGCCTTTGCCTGTGCTCCCCAGTGAGCTTTCCCATTTCCTTCTGTCAGCATTGATGCTTCAACCATCCATGTCCTGAATGTGCTACTTTTGCAAAATAGCAGCTTTTATCACAGGGAAAACGCTGTCTGAAAACTAATCATCTTTTGAAGGGTTAGCTTCCTCTCACAAATCCAACCATAGCTGTGTGTCTGCGTCGCAGCCAGTGCTATTGCAGCAGAACTGATAAGGATGCCGAGGCGCTGAGGAGGATATAAAGGGGATGAGATACCTCACCTTTCGGTAGCACTGCTGTCTTAGATTGTCTTAAGCCATCTGTGCGGCGATTTTAAGCGATGTTTCTCAGCTTGTTCTACCTTTTTGTGTTAAATTCTGTGTTTCTTAAAATTAACCAGGCTTTTGTATCCCAAACTCTTTACTTTTGCGGAATTGCCTGCTTTTGTCACAGGAAAAACTCTGTCTGAAAAATCTGTGTCTGGTTCCAATACTGACTTCTTTTTCTCTCTCTCACTTTCTGTATGTTCACTTTCCCTACCCCTGTCTTCCTTTTCTCCCTCATTTTCTTTTTCCTCCTCCTCCTTTTGGCTTGCTGGTTCGTCAGCCCCTCCTTCCTTGCTCTCTTCCCTCCTTGCAGAACAAGATGGTGAAAGGCAGCCTCAGCACAGAGCAGTCGGAGCGGGGGTGAGGGGGGAAGTGTACTCCTGGGAATGAAAATAAAAGCAAGCACAGGTGAGTTGGGGAGAGTTCCCAGTTTCCACAGCCGCTTTCTGTGGCTCCTTACCTCCAGTACCTTCACCGCTTCTGTGAGAAGTCAAGGTGCTCTGGTGTACATTCAGAAAATTTGCAGAAACTGTTTAGTTGGTTTTGTTTTGTTTTTTTCCCTGTACCACTCTGTTCAGGCTAGTGACTTGACTTTTCTTGTATTTCTGCAGCAGTTCCTTCTGTTTAGCAGTGAGAGGCAAAGCTCGTTAACTGTTTGCAACTGCCTGATTATTCTCCCAGCTAAACCAGTGGCAGAAATCTCCTTTCATATTGCCATCATCACATCCATAAGGATCTAAAAGGTTTTTTCCATAAGTGTCAGAGTAATAGTAAGCTTCTATATAAAGAAATAAATTCATCAGAGTATCTTAAGTTGTATATGTAAGGAAGAGTTAATGATAGTGATGAGTTCAAGATTATTGTAATCTTCATTGCCCTTTTTTCTGGAAATGTAAATACAGGGACAAATAAACTAATCTTATCAAGAGCCCATTACATTTCTTCCAGACCAACATTTTCCTCTATTTTGCAAACAGAGATGAGTGATAGAAGGTGGAACTATATCCACAAGTGGCCACAGTTTCACAAGTTTGTAATGTTTACTCTGGTCCCTGGCTCTGAATCCAGGATGGGCTGTAGTTGCCATGAGTTGGTGTGAGCAGTGCTTTGGGAAGCAGCAGTTGGGCTCTTGTGCCTGGGTAGGGAATTCGATTCATCTGAAACTACTTTTTCTCATGTTAGCATCTGTGTTGGGTCATTTACCTCATCTGGTTCACTGTGTGGCTGGGCAGATATCCAGGCACGGGGAGGTAGTAGCCCAGGAGTGGGAGTTGGCACCCAGGGAATGCGATGAGATTGGGATTTCTTATTTCATTTCCACTGAGTGCATTGCCGTTCGCTGGCAACAGGGAGGTCTAAATGAAATGTGTTTGGTTTCAAATTAATACTTATTGGCACCTTTTCCCATGAACTGCAGCCTAAGGAGGTCTCTTGCCTTCATTTCGCTGCTGAGTTGCATTTCTTACTCCAGCTAGTTGCTTCTCTTTCTTGTAGTTATGAAGGTAAAGTTGCTCTTCCATGTCTGTTCTCTGAGCTGATTATAACAATCCCTGTCCCTCACCGTCGTTCCCTTGCTCCCCAGGCACCACCTCCCTTACCTTAAAATCTTACCTGTTTCTCAAGTTAAGTAATTGTGAAGTGCTTTTAATGGTGTTTTCTGTGAAGGATGCGAGATTAATCGGACAATTCTGGTTTTTAGTGCAGTAGCAGAAGACAGGTAGTGTTTCATATGAACACTTCATAGACTGACTCCTGACTTGCTGTAGCTCCTCTGTGTTCTGTGATTTTTCATTTTTAAGCATTCTTTCTTGGCTTTGGAGTTGTTAAACAGTTACCATGCAAACAGTATTTAAAGTTCATCATTTGAGTGATTTTTTTTCCTTCCACGGTAAAGGTCACTGGGATTCTTTTAAGCTTTTCTCTTTTTCTTAAAGCTTAAAAGGCAATATCATTCATAATGTTAAAACAGGATGGTAGTTTCACAGACAGGGCTTCTGTTACAACTGTTTCACACTAGAGAAGTCTTCTCAGTGATGATTTTTTGGGCCATTTCTTTAAGGTGCTGGTGAACATTACTATATCCCAGAGACCTTTACACAGCTTTGTTTCCTGCATTATTGTCCAATGCTAACTCTTTAATATATCCTAGGAATGCATTAGCTTAAGACCGTGCAGACTGTGAAGTCTCTGCACCATGTTTACTGTGTGCTCTAGACATTTCTCTAAGGCGTCATTTATTTCCAGATCCAGCTTTCCCTCAAGTACTTACCTGAAGGTCCTATTTAGCCCTTCCCATTGGGTTTCTGAGAATGTCTTAAAGGTGAAGTTCTCCAGCATGACCTTGAATCCCAAAATAAAACGTATGCAAATCTAAGAGATCCAATTACTTAAAAAAGAAGAAAAAAGAAAATGGCATGTTACTGGGGCAATTAAAGAAGTTTAGAGGAATTCTGTAGCAGTGCTGGTAGTACAGGAGCAGCCCTTCTCCTGGCCTTAGTGTTAAGATAGAATGGGCCCTCAGCTGTCAGATTATTGGGCTTGTTTACTCCTGGTTTACTCCTGGGCCCAGCAAGTTAAGAAAAATCCTGCCTGCTGGATAACGTCCAGGCAAGTTGGTGTGTTCTGTCTCTGTTGCTTCTCTCTCCCTGAGCCAGTTGCCTCCAGAACATTTGGATCAAATCCAGATCTGGAGAGTGACTGTGGGAGTGAGTCTGGTGCTCTGGATCCTGTCCAGGAGCGGGGAAGGACTCTCTCTGCACGGTGAGCCCGTTTCCTCCCGCAGCCAGTGCCTAATGCTCTGGACCCGTTCCAGGCATGGGCAAGCTGCAGTTGTACGGGAGCCAGAGAGAGCAACGCGGCCTTGACACTCCTTCAGCGAGGGCTCGCGGTCGCACGGTAATGAGTGCCGCCGAGGTCAGCTGCCTCAACTCTCTAGGAACCTCCCTCCTTTCCCCTTCCAGCTGTAGCCCCAGGGCTTACCCCTCTGTTTTTCATACGCGCTCGCCTGACTCTTTCTTAGCCTGGCACCCCTGGGTGAGGGGGTAGTTGCAGCCAAGAGGTAGCCTTGCTGGGATGTAATCTAATTGGTGTGCTGATAATCGGAACAGCAGTGACTTCTGTATCACGCTTAGTTAGGGTTCCTGGAGTTTAATTGCCAGCTATGAATGAACATGGGCGTTCCTTCGTTCCCAGGCGCACCTCTGGTGCCGTCAACTGTTCTCCATATGCGTCGCTTATGTTGTGAGCTTTTTTCCTTTTCCCAAGCTCACTAACCGGTGGGGAGGGATTTATCTAAGTTATATCAAAGTAAGTAACCTTACTAAATAAACAAATTGCTTCTGGGCTCGCTTGTGTTACGGGAGAGGGAAGAAAGAAATGGATTATTTCAAGCTTTGCTTCCTCGGCTGTGCAGATTAAGAATGAGAACTGTAGCTTAGAGAAATGAAGTTTGAACTTTGCAGTTTCTTTTTTGAACTGAGCCTCCACCAACTTAGCAAACGCCTGAAGTTCATTCAGGAACATAAGACGTTCCACTTGAATATGAGGAGGAACTTTTTCACAGTGAGGGTGACAGAGCCCTGGAACAGGCTGCCCAGGGAGGTCGTGGAGTCCCCTTCTTTGGAGATTTTCAAGACCCGCCTGGATGCCGTCCTGAGTAGCATGATCTGACATGCTCTGGGTGGTCCTGCTTTGGCAGGAGAGTTGGACTAGATGATCTCTATGGTCCCTTCCAACTCTAAAAATCAGTGAAATTCAGTGAAATTCTCTCACCTTAGAGAATTTCTGGACAGGGAGAACAAACATGCCAAGCACTTGGATGTTGAAAGACATCACAAGCTTAGTCCTTCCGTGAACTGCTGCCACCACCATAATCTGGCAATTAGAACAAAAAGCAACAGAAAGAAATATTACCTGCCCTCCAATTAGTTTAATTGCAGCTTTACCTTTAGCTTGTGAAATCCAGTCATTTCCCAGATTTGGTTCCTGCAGTTGGACTCCTGTAATTTTGATACCGGTTTTACAGTCTGCTACATATTTACTGAAAACTACTGTTGGATGGTAGTGTATGAAAATACTTGGGTCTGGTCCCTGAGGGGCAATGAGCGTGGCATCCCAGAAGCTGTCATCGCATTTGAATGTGCTTGGTCCCCTCTGTTTCCAGTTTTCATAGTCAAGATGAGAGCAGTGCACGTGAGGTAAAAGGTGAACGAGCTCCTTTCTGGCTGCTGGAGGCAGCTGTTCTGTAAGAGTACCATGCCCTTGTCATGGCACGGGTCGTCCCATCATCCTGGACCTCCTCTGTAGCTGGGTTTATTTCATTTTCTGCTGGTTGTTTAACTGGTACTTCATATCACATGGAGTTGCTCTTACGAACTACTCATCGTCGGGCTTCCATCCTTTTTCAGTCCACAAAACTAAAGAGCTCTTGGTGTCACTGCTGTGGCCGGCTGCTGAGCGGGTTATTCCAAAGCCGGAGGGGGGGTGCTTGTTGGCAGACAGAGGGAAGGACCCATTCCAATATTACTGTTTCGCTTTGTTTTCCAGGTTAGGCTGTTGAGATAAAAAGCGGTGGACATTCGTGACTGAATGGAATCTCTCCCACTGTGCAGCCATGCCCCCTCTCGACGTGCCTGCCAATGCCAGCACTTCCTTCATAAATTCTTACATCACACTCAAGACTGATGACATCACAGAATCTGACCAAGGAGTCTGAACCAGCTGTTTCCATGGACACAATCTCCATAGTGACAGTGGGAAGGGGAGGGGGAAAAAGGAAACGGGGGGAATTAAAGAGGGAGGGATAAATATATATATATATAAAGATCTATTTTTTAGTCTTGAAAGACTTTGTTTTAAATGAAAGGTGCGCTATATCCCTTTTGATGCTTTTGATTAAAATTAACGAAAACCCATATAAATTAAAAAAGAAAACTGTAGCTAAAGTCAATACTCGATCCAAAATCAAAGCAAGGCCCGTGGAGCCTAACATTTTGCGGGAAAGAAGAGTGGAACTGGGAGTACTCCAAACAGGACTTGTCTCCCTTCCCCTTGCTTTCTTTCTCACAACATCCAAGGAAGTTCAATTTTAAAAGACAAACAAAAGAATGAGAAATTGGTTTTAGGGTGTGGGAGGAAGGCTCGGATGGTTGCAGGTGATGGGGTGTCCTTATGGCGGGGTGGGGAGGTTATAGTTTTTGAGAAACACTATATATTAATAGTGGGAGCTTCAAAACATCTGAAGACTCTCGGGTACTGAGACTCATGAAGTAAGAGGTAGCCGCTGCTGGGCACATCCTTGTTCGTGTGGGAACATCTGTACCACGCAGGGGAAAGGAGTCTCTGCCCTTTGTGGCAACAACACGCACCTCCCAAAACATTCCAGGAAGCTGCCTTCGGTTTTGAAGGCAGGTGAGAGGGAGAGATGGTTTACCTGCCAGATTGGGAAACTGGGAAGGAAGTCTGAATGTTGGTGGAGTCAATGGATCTTCAAACTGATCAGGAAAATCCACTTAGCCCTTTTTTTTTCTTTCTTTCTTTTTTTTTTTTAATTTTATGTTTTGCTTTTCCTAAGGAAGGAAGAGGGAATGTCAGTGTAACAGCCTACACTATATGGTTATTTGGGGTGGGGTTTTTTTGTAAATTATGTAATTTTAAAACATTTGGGTTTAAGGAACAACAACAACAAAAAAAAAATCATAATTTTTTTTTCTTGTTAAGGCCTTAAGAAAGGGGTTAGTGCATCTTTCAGGGGTCACTCTGCCATGGGAATAAAATAGCTGTTTCACAAACAGTTTTATATAAAAAAAGCTTAAAAAAACCAAAAAAACTAATAAACTTCATTTTAACCTTGTCTCCTTTTGTTTTGTGCGAACTTGATTTGTTTAAAAGGACAGAGAGACAGTACTATCTGCTGCTTTTTTTGGTTTCTTTGCCTTCATCAGTTCTGCCTTCAGTGATGACCTTCTGAACTGGCCCGGCGAGAGGAAGACCGCAAAAGCTTTTAGAATTTAAAGCTTAGGATTTGTTTGATGTTCAGAGACAACGAGCCAGTGACTGGATGAATTCTCTGTTCGTGTGAGTCGGTGGTATTTCGCCAGGTCACTGACTTCTTTCACTCATAGGATGGTAGCATATCCTAGCGATATCAAACAGCGTGGTGTTTACTGGGAAGTCACTAGAGATAGGGATCTAACCAGCATGACTTGGATAAATAAAAAAGCAAAAAAAACAAAAGCAACTGGGGTTGATATTGTGGGGAGGGAAGAACTATTTTAAAAGTTATGTACTGGATGCTTGCTCAACTACTCGCATTTTGGAGTATTCAGCACATAAAATAAAATCTATGATAGCTCATATTAAGATATCTATTTTAACTCTATTTTTAAAAGATCGATTTAAAGATTTGGGAGATAATTTGGCAGTTATTTATTTCTTGAAGTTGCTACTCTCACTGATAAGTATTTGGAAAGAAAGGGCAGTCTTCTGCTTACTCCTTTCCCAGTAGCAGCTACTGAAGTTAGTATGTCCTTCTACATTAAGAAATAGACCTGTTGTGATAAATGTCACTAATGTGTCCTGAATTGGTGCTGAAAATATTTAACTGCTGGTGTAGTCAGAAAAAAAAATCATTTTTAGCATAGTTAATGTGATTGAGTAAATGACTTCTTTTCAACTGAATAAAAAATGTTTTTTTTTTCCTAGTGTCTGTTCTATTCTACCTGTTCTGAACAAAAAAAAAAAAAATTGCCGGTACTGCATTGATTTATGTTGTTGAAGAATTGGCTTTGTAGTACTATGACAGCAGAGGCCCCTCTGGTGAAACTGCTGAATTTGATACTTTTGGCTCCTCAGGGTGGTGTCACGCAGCAAAGGGAGAAGGTTTTTGGGAAGCTGGGAGGGAGTCTCAGAGGTTTTGTGGGTGCTGGTGGCGATTGGTGTAGAGATTCCATTGCTCCTTGTGCACCGTGGTTGGAAACTAGTGGGAGTCATGTAGAGCAGCAGATAAATAAATGGCTCCACACTTGATGCCATGAGAAATATTTCTTGGTGGGGGGTGCTTAAAACCCTTCAAATCAGCTGCTGCTTGGCCCCCTGCTGCTGTTGTCAGAGGTAAGGAGTGTGCTCTCTAGTCGAGAGAGGTCTCGTGAGTTGGTCGTCTTCGTTGGTCAAGTCTTTACAGAAACCAGAGGTGCCTCGTGTCTCTAAATTCAAGCCAGGAGGAATCTAAAACGATGTGTAATGGCTTCTTGGGAGAACCTGGAAATGATCTGGAGCAGTCATAAAATCCAGTTGGAAATAAAAATTTCTTTTGGCTCATAAGATATAAAGTGCCTGAGTGAATTCTGAAAGCTGTTGTACAAAATTTTTACCAGCTCCATCCTGCAAAATCAGTTAACAGCTTGATACCACAGATGCCCAAAACTTTTGAAAGAAAAGGTTTGGAAATCGTGTCAAACTTAGAATTTGTGGAGCAGAAATGGCCTGCAGCAGAACACTAAAACGTGGATAGCATGTCAAGAAGAAAATGAGTGGCCTGCCAGCCACTTGGGAATTGCCTGTTGGGATGAGGAATGAACTAATGAGAGTTTGGATGAGGAATGAACTAATGAGAGTTCGGATAAGGCTGCTCATTTCCAAAGCTTTTCTCCACACTGTCTGACTCCCATCAGGATCTCTGAAAGGAAAGAGACTTACACCTGCTTCCCAGGGAATGTACGTGATGGTTTAACAAAGTGTGAGTTGCCGTTGAAAAGGGAAGCTCCAACAACTAACCTGAGTGAGTCAACACCAATGAACAAAGTCAAAGAGAATGTTTTTCCATAAAGGATATACAGTGGATTCAATGTGCAGAGGATGTCTATCGATACGAGCTGATCCGTGTTCAGCTGGAGATGAGGATAAAGGAACTCCTCCTGCAGGAACCGATGGAGGCCCTGGGATACGTACAGCAAGTGCATCTCAATGCCAGGAGCTGCTGATCAATACATTCATCACGAAATTTTACCGTAGGTGAAATCTACACTTGGAAATCCGAGGCACAGACTGCTGTGGAGGTTGCTGCAAGGTTGTGCAGCGCAGGAGAAAGCAGCCTCAGCTGCCTCTGTGGAAGGTGGTGGCAGCCTCAAGAATCTGTGCATCACATAGGTACAGGTGGGGATCTTACCCGGGGTTGTGGTGTTCTTGAACCCTTTGAATCGGCCTTAGAACATGACAAACCAATTATGTATAAAGGTACTGAAATTAAAAAAAAAAAAATATATATATATATAAAAAATAAGAGGTTCAAGGCAGAGTATCTGCCAAAGAATGTTGTACATCTAGTTCACGGAGTCCAGCTAATTCCAAGCTGAAGAACAACATTTTTGGTGAGGCATGCATTGTTGTTTTTTTTTAAATAGTAGTTTGTCAAGACATGGGCAACTAAATGCCAGCTCTGGTATTTTGACTGTTTAATGTGCAGTATGAACTGGAATGTACATAAGAATGTACATGAGGAAAAATACTGCCTTTAATTATACAGTTGCAAGGAAAACATTTTGGGGCTGACTTGCATATAACCTTTCCAAATTACCATGCCTAATAACAGTGTTAGTACATCAGGAATTACCTGTGGTATCTTAAGTGCAGTGGTTGTCCTAGACAGGGTAGAAATACTTGGTAGGGGGACATGGAATTGGTTTGTCAGACTTAGTCCCTGGCTTATCAGAATGACCGGAAAAAGCCGTACTCTTACCTAAAAATGTAGAAAATTGAGTTTAAGTATCAGACCTTTGGAAGTGAAGCAGGATATCTGGATGGTTGAGGATGAATAGATCATTGGTCTGGATTATTTATTTATTTATTTTTTTAGTGATTAAAAGTTGTGCGAAAACAGAAGACAGATAATCCAGGTTCAGTTAAAGGTCTAGAAAATACAAAGATGTGGCCAATGTTTTGTGGCTCTACTGACTTTCCTATGAGAAATTGAAAGTGTAGTTACAATCTTAGTTTTGGGTTAGAAACCTCTGTTGTGAAATGGGATGAGATTCTTGTTTGGCTCTGGGCTATTTCTAACAAAATAGAAATATTTAGTTTTCTGAGGGTTTTGTTTGTTTGTTTTTTAAGATAGAGCTACTGCAGTGTATTGTGAGACAGAATTTAGTCAATAGAGGGCAAAAGTGATTATTATAGAATTGTGGGAAACCAGTAACTCTCTGGCACTTTCTCGTTGGCGTTGCTGCATGCCAAGGAGAGTTTGGCTAGTGAAAAATCCCCTCCATACCTGGTACTGCGCTATCAATAGCTCCCAAACTGACCTGTGCTATTCAGCTAGAAATTCTTAGGTAAAGCTGTAAAGGATAGAATGAGGTTTTCCTTAAAGCAGAAAGGTCAATGAAAGAGTTGCTGTCGTTATGTTGATCTGTGAGTATTTAATTTTTGGCTCTGCCTGTACTTCTGGTCGGATCCAAAAAGACTCGCTCTCTCATCCAGCTGAAAAGTGAACAGGGTGCTGCTCGCAGAGTCTTTTTGTAGGAATTCATTTATTACATGAGACCTATATCCTAGTTGATACCTCTACAGAAGGGAGCCTGAATTAGAGGAAAAGCTTTGCTTGTTTGGTGGCTTCTTTCACAGGGCTGTATTGAGAGCCAGGATCGCTTCCCTTTCCTCCTTGTCCTCTAGAGGTTTCTTGTAATTTATTGTTTAACTTAGTTTTAATGCTGTGGTTTCAGGTTTTTGACCTTACCTGGCTAGCGTTGGAAGTGCTGATGTTTTCTGGCAGCTCCAGAGAGACTTGTCTGCCATCCAAATGATTTGAAAAAGAAGAGTACTCTTTTGGCTCATAGCAAACCTCCTGTGAAGGAACTGTTCCGCTCTGGCTGGGGAACCTGGATTCTCTGCGCCATAAAACCTGCGTGCACGTACTACTGAACGTGAACACCTCCAGGTCACCTGAGACACCACCTGCATTACGTTGGTGGCTTTTGGGTTGCAGCTAGACCTGCTAACAACCCAACTTGGAGGTTGCAGTGGGTTTGGAAATCAGTGCTCCCTGGCTTTGAGGTATGTCGTGACAATGGTTTTCTGAGTTTTATTGAAATTATTTATTTTCAGTGCTACATCTTTTAGTGGGGAGCAGTGAAAAACGGCAGAGAAATTTTCAGGGCAGGAGATGAGAGATGCTCTGCATTTACACTGAAGACAAGTCTAGTGTTGTAAAGATAAGTCTATATTGTATAGCGAGAGTCCCATGAGCTGAAGCCAATTAATTAAAGAAGCATCAACACATCTAATGGTTTCATGAAAAAGGGAAAAGTCTCTACATTTTACAGCATTTGTATTAGGAAAACATAATTGGACTTCCACCCGAGTTCCTGCACCTGAGCTGTGTTTCCCTCTGAGAAAAGAGGTGGAATCATTAGATTCTTATAAATTGTAGATTATTTTGAGGATATTGTTTTGGGGACTCTTGGAATTACCATGAATAGATCTTTGACCTGGGTTATGGGGCATAACAGTATCTACTTCTTCTCATGCACGTTCTAATCAACTGGTGTCAAAGTACCTTACGAGTAAGACAAATCTCACAGATCCCATTTATGGTTGGAAGAAAAGAAATATAGAAAAGCAGACAAATTATTGTTCAGTGTTGTGTGATGAAATTAGGAATTGGCAGGTGGAAGTAGGTCTCGAAAAGGCAAGAAAGGACCATGTGTATAACCAGAACAAAGAGCTTCACTCTGCAAAAAAAATACGCAAAGCTTGTGAAACGCCCCTGATGAAGACATTTCCAGCAACCAAAAGCAGAGGCCATCAAAATGCACCAATTTTGCAGACTCTAAGCAGATTTCCAGCGTTGTGTTCGGTTCTGCTCCAAGTATGAAACGTTCTTGGCTTCGCAGGACAGGAAAATGTGCCAGGAGAAGAAACAGTTCCCAGAGCCCTGAGATGGAAGTGGGCATTTGCAGCCTTAAAGAGGGCATTGGTGGCTGCAGTCATCGTGGCCTGCTTCAGCCACAAAATGCATTTTTATTAAAAACAACAGCAGCAGCGTTTTGCTACGGGAACACAAAAGACTTGCTAAAGATGCTGTTACAGCAGAAATGTTCCTTATGACAAGTGTGAAAGACGGACTGAGCAAACATGGAGTTTGTGATTTGTTGCTTCAGACAAAGAGGGAGAGAAGGTGCATCTTTTGGACTGCACAGAGTTGTTGTAGTCTTAGAAGATGAACAAATTAGAAGTGGAAATCACTATGACTAATTCCAATCCCTAATAATCAGCAACAGTGACTGTGAGCTGCCACTAACTGGGATGAATTCTGCATTGGAGAATTGGCCTCAAACACTGGTCTCAAACAGTGCCCAACACCCAAGTTTGATGGAGTCACCCCTGAGCTGAGGGCCTGCCCAAATTTCCTCTCAAAAATGCGAGGAGGTGAAAACACCTTTTACAAGTGGCCTAACACTGTGAAAGAGCCATGGAAAAGTAACAGGTCAGTAGAAATTCAAGTCACAGAAGGTTTGTTCTTGGGGCTCCTTTTAGGGAATGCTAAGACATGAACAGAGGAGATCTGAGACCACCAAGGCACTTGAAGTCCTCACTGGTGGAGGTGGCGGTGGCTGTTCTTGCTGACCTTCTCTGTGCGAAGTTGGACGTGTGTGTGTGTTGGAATAACGGTCTAGGTAGGTACCATACCAAACTCCTCCTGTGCCATTTATTACACTAAACAACAAAAGGCCCTGAAAGAATTCTTTAATGTAGAACAACCTTTTGGCATTTAAAAGGTGATTCCAAATAGAGGATAATCTCTGTTGTGCTTAAAAAAGGCAACGTTGGCCAAGCCACCTGGGTTGGCTGCTTCCTCTTCAAATCACACATAGTTTATCTTGGTTTTCTATCTCCAGTCAATAGCAACCCACAGAAACTGTGGAACATTGAAGGCTGATGTTCGTTTTCTAGGGTATCATTTGAGCCAATTAAAAGAGCTGCTTCAGACAGGTTGACACCAGAACTCTGTATTTACCATTTCTGCAGAGAGAGAAACTCGCCTCTTATTTTTAGCATTTACTGGAGTTTCTTGGACTGTGAGAGTAGCTGATCAAAAACCCAGACATCCCTTCCCAGCGCACAGTCAAGTGTTCAGTGAAGGGTCTGATGGAACTTTCCTTTCTTGTCTTTCACAATGCAAGAGAAAAGACCGGTCTGGGGCTTGTCTGAGCAGCCTTTTCATCTGGCCATTTGCCACAGCCCTCTGACCCAGCTTTTTCTTCATGTAGGTGCATTAAGGATACACTGATTGGCAGGTTTTAAGAATACATGTACTTTTTTATTCTGGAAGCGTAGACGTATGTCTGGAAATAGATGAGTACAAGTGTTCAATCGCTGAGGGAAAAACGTTTGCGTTCATTGACCTTGGGTGGGAGTGGTAAAAACCACAGCGGAGGTCTGTCCTGAGTTCAGGGGGCACTTTGGCAACTTAGATGTGGCAATTCAAAGCCTCCCAGGAGGCACTCTGCCTCTGCAGAGCCGAATGGGCAGCAGTCATAAAAGAAAGAAATCTTTCCTTGCAGTGAGCAGGCATTGGACCTTCAAACCACATGTTCCTAAGCTCCCGTCCTTGAAATGAGCTTGTAACAGCCCCACAACGCGTTAGAGGGCACAAAAGCTGCTAACTCCTGTATTTCCCCTTTGTTTTTGCTTCTCCCTCAACTCACGGCAGGTGTTTGAGCTTGAAGAGAAGTTGTGGATGCCCCATCCCTGGCAGTGTTCAAGGCCAGGCTGGATGGGGCTTTGAGCAACCTGGTCTGGTGGGAGGTGTCCCTGCCCATAGCAGGGGGGTTGGAACTCAATGATTTAAGGTCCCTTCCAACTCTAACCATTCTGTGATTCTATGATTCTAATTTCTACTGCAGCCTGTGCAGCTCAGGCTGTTGTAGTTGCCAGAGCAGACAAGTGTCCCTGGTTGTTCTTGAAAAGCCTCGTGGCACAAAGATTCAAAAAGCACCCGAGGGTTCATAGCAGGCATAAGCAGGCTGAGATGTTTTCATCCTTGTTTCTGTTCATTATGGGAGTCTTTGTAAAGACTGTTCTGTTGCGTTTCTCCATCGTTTATATTACTTTCAGATAATTTGCGTATTGCGCATCTGTGTTGCTTGCAGGTAATTCATTTTTCATAACTCATCTTGGAGTCACTGGAGGGTTGTGTTTTGGGGGTGTTGCCCAAAGGATCTGGGATGTTGTTGCCCAATGGATCGCCCCCTGAGGTGTGACCCAGAGGCATCTGGTGTCCCTTCCGGGGCACAGAAAGCCCCAGTACTTCCAGGCTCACTCGGGTCACTCACCTGGTAACCAGCATCTGTTTCAGTGATGTAACGTTTCAGTAACTTCTCCAGTTGGGTGTTTGGCCCATCACCTGTCCTCATTGCCCAGGCAAGTCACAAATGCTGAAATTCTTCCTTTTTTTTTTTTTCTCTTTTTTTTTTTTTTTTTTTTAATAGAAACAGTAAACAGACTTCTTCAGCTTTGCTTTTTATCAGCCCAAAACAAGAAAATGTTTTCCATTGCTTCACAAAGGTAAGGTGTATCCGCTGTAGACCAAGAGTTGAGGAAGAATTCAAATTGTGTCTATGATCAGGAATCCCAGCCAACAACCGTGATTGCTATGAAAAGGACACATGTGAACATTTTGCCTGTGATCCACCTTCACATTTTAAAGAGAAATCCTGTTAAAGAGCAGACTGGAAGGGACCTCTCAGGGTCTCTGGTGCAACCTGTGGCTCAGGGAAGGCCAACCTCAGAACTAGACTAGGTTGCTCAGGACCTTGCACACTCAGGATGGAGACCCCGCACCCTCTCTGGACCCCTGTGCTGAGCCATTCTCCTGGAGCAGCAGTTCCTCTGTATATCTGGCCACAAGTCCTCCTGCTGCACCTTCTGACCGTTGCCTCTTGCCCTCTTGTCGTGTGGTTTGGAGAAGAGCCTGGCTCCATCCTGCATTTATAAAAATGGAACCGTTCATGGTGCTGTGACAAGTTAGAGCAGTCAGGCTGCGTGGATCCCTGAAAAATACTTAGCAGTGGTTTTAATCCCAAAATCCAGCAGAGCTGCAGGGCTTCAGTAGGGCTGTCCAGAGCAGCTTGGGGAGCTGCAGCAGCTGCAGGTGGTTATTCGGGACCCTGTTCCCGCAGGGAACTGTGCCATGATACCTCCCTCCACAGCCAGGAGAAAAGGGGAGCATGTGTGAAGCTTTTGGAGAAAAGGTATCAGAAGCCTCCATCTTCAAAGCCTTACTTCTTCCTGCAGAGTGCAATGCAGCTTCTAACTGAAACTCCCCCCTTCTTCCCCACTTACTTTTTTTCCTGCTTTCTAGCAAAGCTGGTAAGGTTCAGGTGGATACTCTCTGGAGGCCTGAGATTTTCAGCCTGACTTCAGGCAAGCCCAGCCTGCTTGAGGGAGATGGGACTGAAACCCCAGGCCATGCGCGCCGTGGAGCATGCCAGGGGGCAGCAGCTTTCCATCACTGCTGTCACGGGCCCTCCTCGGGCTGCTCAACCTTGCGTACCTTGTGTAGAAACCACAGGGTAGGTTTTCACCTAATCCTGTGTGGTGTGAAAGGCTGTGAAGGCATTTACCTTTCCTTCTGATAGCCCTGACCGCTCTCTGCATCCTCCTCTGCCTGCTGGATCCTGAATCACTGCTGCCTCCCAGCCCTTGGTCCTCCTGTCCCTGGCCACCACCTGGAGCAGCCTGGGGCTGGGCTGCAGGTGCCAGCCCTGAGGGCTGTCTGGTGCTCCCATCTTAAGGCTTTCTGAACTCACACGCCAACGAGACCCACGCACGAATTAAGCTGTGGGACGGAGGGTGAGGAGCTGGGGACTGAGCAAGGGCCCTTCGCATCAGTTTGAGGACGGCACGAAGCGGTTCTTCTGCTCTGGCTGAGCCCCACGGCTGCACCTCTGGGAAAAACGCAGAGGGGTTTCAGCCAAGGTCTTTCCATGCACCCCTTGATTTTGCAGGCTGATATGAAACTACCCTCTGAACGCTTTTTGATGGCAAATTTTGCTGTTCGTTGGCTTTTCGTGTGACCTGTAGCCTTTCCATCCCCACTGTGCTCCTGGATGAAAACTCCTGCTCTGCGTAACCCTGAGATTGGGCACTGCTGGCCTGAGGGTCTGAAGCTGCTTCCCTGGAGCAACCAGCCGGGAGAAGGCAGAGTGGTCTACAGCGGCTCTCGTACCTAGAGACTGCAGAAGACAGCTGGCTGGGTTTGGTGGCTTTTTTCCCTGCTGCTGTTCCCTCCGGCACCACGAGCAGCAAGGTGTGCTTGTTTCCACAGCTGGACTCGGATGGTGGGATCCACCTGCGACAAAGTTGTCACCACAGGAGCTGCCTTTCACTACCAAATTTAAAAGACTTGCAGAGAAAAACAGGTAACAGAAACAGTTGCTGATTTTTTTAATCCTGAGTACAAAGGCTATCCCAGATATTGGGCCTTAGTTCAAAACACAGTGAAGACAAATCAAAAAGCTTCGGACTTTGGAACAGGTAACAAAGAGTATAAAGCAATTAAAGATTTGTCTTAGGCCTTTCCCTCTTTCAGGATATGCATCAACATGTCTCATCCTGAAGGAACACAGACCAGAAGGGAGCTGCAGGAGAGCGTTGATGCACATACATAGTGCCTGTATTCAGTGCACAGGAGGACTAAGGTTTGTCATCTCCATATGTGGCATGGCTTTCAAAATTTCCAAATTTTCAGGTTTTTAAGCAACAAAACATAGCACCTCTCCTGTGAAGACAGGCTGAGAGAGTTGGGGTTGTTCAGCCTGGAGAAGAAAAAGCTCCAGAGAGACCTTATAGCCCCTTCCAGTACCTGAAGGGGGGTACAGGAAAGATGGGGAGGGACTCTCTATCAGGGAGTGGAGCAACAGGTCAAGGGGTAATGGTTTCAAATTCAAAGAGGGAAGATTTAGATTAGATATTAGGAAGAAATTCTTTACTGTGAGGGTGATGAGACATTGGAACAGGTTGCCCAGAGAAGTTGTGGATGCCCCATCCCTGGCAGTGTTCAAGGCCAGGCTGGATGGGGCTTTGAGCAGCCTGGTCTGGTGAGAGGTGTCACTGCCCATGGCAGGGGGGTTGGAACTAGATGATCTTTTAGGTCCCTTCCAACTCTAACCATTCCATGATTTTTTTAAAAGTGTCATTACCACAAAAACGTTCATTTTTCCCGGCTAGCTCAGCAGGACCCCGCACGTCGCTGGTGCTCAGCAATGCCTGGCTCTAGCTGTGAGCACACAACTACGCAGACGTCCCCATGGGACCTGGGAAGTGGCAGGTTTAGGACGCTGCTGTTTCTCCCCAGGTGAGGAGGTGTCGTTTGTGTCGAGTTGCTCAGCATTTCACTGTCAGGAGGAGGGGAGCAGGGTCAGGCCCCTGGAGGCCCAGACGCCTCCCATGTCATTTCTCTCCCACTCACGACGCGCAGCGTGGCAGCCTCCTGTCTTTAGGCATCCATTTGGTCTTTTAGCCACCTGAAAAAAAAAAAACAAACCATAGATAAAATACTTTCCTTTTCTGTTTTCCATGCAGTCACCACCTTTGGTCCTTCCTTCTTCCCGTGGAAAGATCACTATTTATGGTAAGAGTGCGGGTATTTTTGTTAATGCAATTTTTGTTAACACAAAACACAACTATGTAGCTGCAGAAAATATAAAAATGAAGACAGAAAAATAAACTCATTGTGCACAGTTGCTGTGAGAATGTAGCAACTACTACTGGCAAAAGCAACCCACATTGCTTTTGGTCATTGGGGGTGAAGTACCAAAGGTAACACAACTCACTGAACACTCCCTAGTAAGACTTTGCCTGCATTTTCATAATTTCTAATTTCTATTTCACTCCATATGGTCCCACTGTTATTAATCAAACTGTAAGCATGACTGAGCCAAAGTTTCAAAGCAAAACAGTTATTTGTGGCTTTCCTGTTCATGAAAAATTAAGATATATGTTCTGATTTCCAATGCACATTCAGACTCGTGAAGCATAAACTATCATTAGGAGCACCACACAGAAATCAAATGTAAATAACCTGTTTCACTGTCATAATAACATGTAACAATCTTCTGTTTCCAACACAGTGATAAAAACTTCTAAGCACTGACTTGTATTCAAGCCATTGTTTGTACTGACAGAAAAAGTGCAGATAAAACCATGAAAAAATCCCTAATGAGAGCTTGACACTGCGTTATTCATGAAAATAGCAAAATAATAAACTCTGTACTCAAACAACAAGCAGGCTACGCTCTCGGAAATGATTAACAGAGGTTTTAGATCATCCAAATTGTATGTTTAAGTATTTTCATTTTAAGTGGATTAATAATCATTTGGGCAAAAAGTGCTGGGACAAATACACATTTTATTTTTTGCTGTTAAAGTTATTTATGGTTTCCAAGTAGAATCGCTGTAAGTTCTTCAGCTCGGCTGCTGCTGCTGCCTTAATGGACTGCTGAACAAAGGGCAGAATTCAGGAGATCACGAATTGCTTGACAGAACAATCATCAATTAGTACCCAGTGAACAGCAGGCACATTTTCTTCTGCAGTGAAGCCTGGCCTGCCAGTACACGTGCCTTTGCCGGCAGCAGCCTGCTCTCCAGAGGATGCTGTCTGTTCTGTTGCTTCCTTCTCTCCTTGGATTTCTCTATCAGTCACTATATTTTTTTCCTTTCTTATCATTAATTCCTGCCCCTCGAGGCTCCTCGGGTGCTGGGAGTTAGATGGGAGCGTTGAGATTGTTGGAATTTGTGCCGGTTTGTCAGTGAGCAAAGCCAGAGGTGGCTTTTGGTTTTCGCAGGCTGCCAGGAGAAGCCCCATGGTTTCTAGTGGTTGGAGGAGGATCTGTGGGCAGACCCCTCTCAGCCCACGGCAGCGATGGAAAACCCTCTGTCTGGGACCCCCCGTGGGGTGCCCGCTGGGCTCATGTTGCTTTTACTGTGGCAGTGGGAACCGTGTCCCAGATGCTGTCCCTGTCGTGCCCATGATGTGCCCAACGTGGGGGGGTACGTCCCACCCCCTGCGAGACACGCACATGGGGCAGCGAATGCCTGTGCTCGGTGCTATGTAAGGTTAATAAATAGCTATAGCAAATAAATACCGAAGGCAAACATCCGAGGTCACGCAAATGAGCTGAGCCTGCATTCACCGTCCTCTCAACAACGGGGAAAATGGCGGCGTTGCTTCTGCAGCTCCTTTGCTAGTGCCACGGGGGGCGGTCAGACTGCACCCCTCGCGTGGGCGGCCTGAGCCCAGACTGCCAAAAGCGACCGGGCTCCGTTCACTCGGGCGTTTACTTGTGTTTGATGCCCTGCCTTTAGTTCCCCTGCAGCTTAGTCTTAGTTTAAGCCCTGGGGAGCAGGTACCTGCTGTTGTCCACCCCTAGAGACCAGCACAGGCCCCAAACTAGGTACAGCTCGACTGTTTCCCTAGGATCTGCTGTATCTGAGAGACCTAGTCCAAGGTAAACCCTCAAAAAGACCGCGTTTGAGAGGCAAATGTCTGCAGGCTGTATCACGCAGTGAACAATCAGCCGACACAAGCTTCTCTAAGCATAACAGCCGTGCAAATGTGGAGGCACGAGAGGAGCAGAGATGGATCCCGAGCTGAGCGACCACACGTGCTCACCATGTTGAAAACGGCTGCGAAACTTCAATGAGGCAGGAGCTCACAGCAGGCACCCAAATAACCGCTGTGGCATCGCTCTGAACACACGTGGGAACAGACAAAGTAGATAATGTGCCCCTTTACCAGAACAAGAGCATTTTTACTCTCACTGTTGGAGCAATCGCAGACACCGAGCCGGGAGGAAGGTGATGGAAACAGAGAGAGTCGCTTCTGCCTTTATTGAATCTAAGGAAATTATAACAGCGAGTACGTTTTTTGAAGTAATGTCTTCTCTTCATCTCTTCTTTCTGAGATGTGCTGAGCACACGCAGCTCTGAATGCTTTCCTGGGAAGCCAGGGATGTTCAGGAGCCATCAGAAACAGGCTAATGAGCCTGGAGTGAAAAGAGAGAGAACTATCACTGAAACCTGAAATCTGACTTACCTACTAGGAGACAGCATCACCCAAGGTTATTCTTCCTGCTCCTGGGTGCCATAAACACAGGAGAAAAATGCAATTATCTTTTTAGCCAGATTAGCTTCATATTTTTGTCAGGGTGTTTTTTTTTTTGCTCATAAATAACTGAATTGAATACCTAACTGTGAAAAAACAGCATGCCCTACTATCCTTCCAACACAAGGAAACAGCAGCAAAACGCTCCCTGTGAAATACTCCCTCTGCCAGAAGAAAAAGATCAGTTAGATGTTGCCGGGAACAAGAGCAAGCCTTCAAATTAACTTTTTATCTTTTTTAACCTCTCTTCCGAAATCTTTGGCAACCCGCCTCTTCGCTATGTAATAATTACAGAATCAGCCCTCATTAATGTACTTTGCACCTAGACTTGTAGATGCTTTATCACAGCTTGGTAAACAGCCCAATTAAAACACATTTTACAGCGAGGAAAGCGAGCAAGCAGCCAGCTGAGTGCTTGCCTCTAACTCACAGGGAAAATCAACGGCAGAAACTAAACCAAGACGCTTTTGTCTCTTTGGCTTCCAAACCTGGATTTAATTACCTCATTATTTTCAAAGGTGTCTCACTGATTTCACACTTCAGGGAAGCAGGATGAGTTTGCCCATATGGATTTAAATGTATCTCTTATGGGGAAAAAAAACCCCAAACCAACAAACCTACCAGGATTTTAGCCATTATCTCTGTGCAAAATTCCCCTGGACGCTCCCATCCCGGCGATAAAAACCCCCATCGTATCAGTACTACACCAAAAATGACAAGAAAAGCAATATATTCACAGCCCCCAAGAAGCTTAAAGAACAAGAAACCAAAACCAGCAGCTGAGACAAATCAACAGCCTATGGTATCGGGGGCGTAAGCCATATTTTTCTGACAGTTTCACAGGAGAGTGTGAGTCAAGGCAACTGCAGCCAGTCATTTTCCGAACGAGCAGGCGTCTTCCCAGAGCTCGGCCACACCACAGAGGTTTAACAGTATCTTCAGGAGGCATTTTAGACCGATGCTGGTACCAGGACCCGTACAAAGCAGCACTTCGATGCATTATTTCTGCATCCTGGGGTTAGAAATTGTATGTGCTGAGCTCTGTTTGGCTAACTCAGGTTAAAGAAACAGTGGGAATGTTTTAGCCTGAGGAATTAAGGCCTGTAGGAGAATCTGAACTTGAATCTGGTGATCAGCCTAGTTAAAACCGGGCCAGTTTGTTCTGATTTCTGCTTTAATCCCAGTTAACATGATGAGGATAGTGGGGTTAGGGCCCATAACTACCACGGTATAGTCATTTGCTGAACTGGCAAAACCCTTACTGGGCAGTGTTATGTATGTGTGTGAGATCAGTTCAGTATCATCTCACAGAATGATATGGGGTTGGAAGGGAATTCTGGAGATCACCTAGTCCAACCCCCCTGCCAAAGCAGGTCCACCTAGAGCAGGTTGCACAGGAACATGCCCAGGCGGGTTTTGAATGTCTCCAGAGATGGAGATGCCACCACCTCCCTGGGCAGCCTGTTCCAGTGCTCTGGAACAGGACACTCTCAGGCTATGCGAAGTATCAAGTCAAGGTAAAGCCATTCTGCTCTTACTTCAGTTTGCCTTTAGTATCGGAGGCTTGTCTGGAGGTAACTTGTTTCAGAAAACAAACCTCCTGCCAGCACCTGCTTTATTCATCCAGATGCATCCAAGCTCATCACAGCAGTCACTGGGGAGTGACTCCTTGACATCATATGGCACCGGTGTAAAGTTGTCTCTCTGGGGTCAAAAATGAGGCCCAAGACCCCCCTCCCTTTCAGAATCAAGCTCAGGGTCATAGCTCTTTAAGAGCAAGGGACAAATGTGGGGATGGGATGGGATGGGGTGGGGTGGGATGGGATGGGTGAAAGAAGCAAAGTCCAACTAAGATTGGCTTTGGTGACAGGTGAACTGCTGTGATTGATGGAGGAAAAAGAGTAGGAAGCCACAGGAAATTTAAAGAAAAGCCTGAAGAACAGATTTCTTTGCACTGTGGGAAGGCTGGCAGTAAGTCATAGTAACAGTAACTATGAAAGACTTGGCTATTTCAGTTCTGCTGACTGCTTTATTATGAACAAGCTGTTAGCACAGTCCATCTTAAGGCTGGGGAAGTACTTCCAATGTATAAAACCCCATCTGAAGGCCAAGAAAGTCACAATGAACTGGCTGAGATGAAAATTTCCCGAGTTGGGGTTGTGCCTCGGGCTAAATTTGTTTGGGAACGTTCAGCCAAAAATTTTTTAATCCCTTTCTAATGGCTGACATCGTTCTTAGAAATCCATTGTTTATCTGACCTTCTCCTAACCCGTTAGAAAAATTTCTGGCGATATTTTCCTTTCTCAGTTTAATGCTTTGAAGCATTACACGCAAAATTTGGCAGGAGGCGGCTTTCTGTTAGGAAGACACATTGCACCAGCTCTCTAAAACTGTGCTCAAACTTGGCCCTGTTACAAGCCCTTGAAAACCCAGTTTGCGTGCGCTTGATCGAGTTCGCAGTTTTTCAGCTAAAATTCCCCAGAGAGGGCTGAGGGGAGCAGGTGGTGGTTATTGCCGGCTGCCGGGGGCTGGCAAGGGTGAATGACAAGTGTGAAGCTGGTCTCCTCCACGCTCCCCTTGTCCTCTTCCAGCACCGAAATGGCCGGGAGGAGAGGCCGCCCGAGTGAAGGCAAAGCTGGTAAAAGATGGATGGTGAACTGAAAAAAGGAGGTGAGGGAAGGACGAAAAAAGTAAAAATAGTCTGGGACTGGGTGGGAGATAATGTCTTCTGGGCTTGGAAGAGGCCACTGAGGAGGAAAGGTTTCCGGGGTCTCCACCAGCCCCAGCTCTGCCGGGGAGATGGACAGGCAGGGAATGAGAGCAGCAAGCTTCCCGCTGAGCCTTCCTGCTGTTGCGAGAGGCTTCGCTCCTCCAGAATGAAACATTGTGGAGGTTTGGATCCATCTAATGGTGTTAGGGGGAAAGCAGACAGCCTGCTGGGATCTGGATGAAAAATTTCTGAAAGCTCAAGGAAATAGTCATGTTATGTGCCTGGTGCTTCCTGGCTGTCTCCAGTATTGAAGCAGAGAGGTAGAGGAGGAAGAGTGGTTTTTTTGGAAAGATTTTCACGGTACCTCTGTGAAGGAAAGAGTATGTGATGCTGGGTAATTACTCAAACAGCACTTTTCATAAACAGGCACTAATCTGTGAGCAGATCAGGGCCCAGGGTGCCAAACTTGGGATCCTGCAGGAAGATCTGCAGAAGCTACTTGCAACCCCAGTCGGGAGCTGGGCACGGGTCCTGGACAGCTGTGTATGGCAGTCAGGAGCCATCAAACCCAGTTTCTAGGCTTTTCCTAGTAGGTACCAACACTTAAAAGGTCGTTTGAACTCACGTTTCCATCTTCTCCATTGGTGGCACCTCAGGCAGATGCTGTGGGTACAGCAGACTGCCTGCTCTGAACTCACCTAGTCACTGATGACCATGGGAGAAAAGCCCAACAAAACCAAATCTGCCTTCTGGGCAGGGTGCAAACAGCAGGTGGCAAAACAGGCTTTGAAGCCAAATACTGTAATTAAAACAAGATTAGTAAATAATCATCCTCTATCCTCCGCACTGAATAAAGGGAGAGTCCTTCAGAAAGGAAAAATAGCACGAGATTGTAATTAGAGATGACCTTACAGAAAATATGGACGAAAAGGCTCAATTAAAATTATGCAGGCAACTCTTGCATTACCTCACTTCTGGATGCTTCGTTTTGCAATATTAATAAGCTTTTTCTTAAACCCACCTGTTTGTATTACGGTTTCTCCGGTCAAAGAATGAGATGTCTGCATGCAACTTCTGTAACTTCACTTAGCTCGTCTCTTAATTGACTGTTCACAGTCACAGTCACATCCACCCAGCACAGCGGGGCTGCAGCTTGCTAAAATTAATATGTATGGATTTGGAGGATTTCTCTCCTGACTTGAAAATTGCTCAAAATATTACTTTCTTGAAAAGAAATGCAAATGAACATCTTTCATTCTTCAGGAGGATAATTACCCTTTTCTCATTCTCTGTCTTTCAGAAAGAGATTTGTTGTCTATTGTTTCTTTGCTTGCTTTGAAAAACTGTTCTTTTGAAATTACCTAAGCTATAGCACTCGCTCCAGTCCTTTGCAGGAACAGCAGTCTGTGCTGCTAGCCAGAAGTGGAGGAGGTGTCTGGTTTGCAGCCTGAAGGGGGTAGAGGAAAAGACTGTTCACCCAGAGACCTTCTGGAAAGGTATAAATTTGGGGGGTGGTGGAGGTGGTGTAGTACTTTTTTTTCTTAAGCTGGTGCGTTTCTCAGTTTACAGCTTTGTTGCCTTATGTCAAGGTCAAGCCCCAGGAAGAAGAGCAGCTGGAGAGTTGCTCTTCTTATGGCTTTTCAGGGCAATGTTCATTAAAAGTAAATCCACTTCCCAAATTCCAATCAGCTGTCCTTCCCACAGCCCAGAGGCGAGTGATGGGAGTCCGACAGCCTTTGGCTTTAGCCGAGATAAGCAAAAAGGAAAGAATCCAGATGGATATTTTTCAGCTGAAGTTTGTAAAGTTGGAGCTCAAAATAAATTGGAACAGGCAGGATAACATCCTTTTACCAGTGGGGTGATCAGAAAGTGTCCGCTGTTGTTCCTGGGCCCCCATTTCCCATCTTTTCACTTGTCATCCGAGTGCACGGGTAATGAAAATTGGTGTGAGAGGAACCCCTTGATCACCTTTTAGCATCCACCCATCTCCTGCTCAAGCCAGTCCACTGAGTAGGGGACTGTCTCACCTCTGTCTCCTAAGACCTTGTAGTAGAGCTGTTTGAAATGTGGTGGGTACTTAGAAGCCAGCAAACTCCCAAGCTATCTTTAGCTCTTGCTGGCACTCCCAGGCTGTACTTGCTAAGAGTGCTCTCTCTCCTGTCATCCGAGTTGTTAATAAATATGCTAAACTTTATGAGCCCTGGACTCTGTAGCGCTGATCCCAACTCTCTGAGCCTCACCCGCATTCTGAACAATCTTCCACCCACTTGATCATCTACTTTGCCAGTCTCTATCTCACTCATTTAGCTACAAGGATACTGTGGGAGATGGTGCCAAAGTCAATGTAATAACTGACATGCACTGTTTTCATGCTTTGAGGAGACAGCCCTTGAAGAACAACCAGCTCTCCTGGGCCCCTTGGCTCTCCAGGAGACCTCCCTTTGGGATCCTGCCCAGCAGATCCCGGAATGGGATGAAACCTGCCCACCTGAAGGCAAGGGCAGTAATGCTATTTATGCTGCTGACTTCTTGCAGGATTTAATATTCCACAGTCTCATGGTTACCCTTGACCATCATGTCCTGGACCAATTCTGCCTTTTTTGCGGAGAGCAAACCCAGCTCCTCCAGTTGTCTCATTGATTGCCTGTGTCAAGAAATTGGCTTCAGCACACTCCAGAAACCACCTGGCTTATGCCCAATCATATAGCCCTTCCAGTTAAAGTATGTGTGCCAGTTCTAAGGCCTGTAATTGTGTGAGATGGTTCCATTGACTTGCTCTCCTTGATCAGCTGGTCTGTAGTGAGTGCCTACCACAACATTGCCCACGTTGCTTTGCCGCCTTCTCCTTGCCCAGAAGCACTTGACTGGCTCATCACTTGTGCCATGGCAAAGCTCTGGGCATTCTTCTGCATAAAACAGTACTGGTCCTCACCCTTTCCAGCCTGTCTTTCCTGAAAAGCCTATGTCCATCTGTGGCAGCTCTCCAGTATGTGAACTATCCCACCATGCCTCTGTAATCCTAAAGAAATCATCATTCTGTAGTTATGTGAGGGCTGGTAATTCCCCCTCTCCCCTTGTTGTTTCCCGTGCTGCATGTGTTTGTTTACAGATACTTGAGATGACCGTGAACCACAATGCTTTCACAAGGAACATACAGGATCATAAGATCATAGAATCATTTTGGTTGGAAGAGACCTTTAAGATCACTGAGTTCAACCGCTAACCTCGCACTGCCAAGGTGCCACCAAACCCTGTCCCTCAGCCTCACATCTACCTGTCTTTTAAATACCTCCAGGGATGGTGACTCAACCACTTCCCTGAGCAGCCTGTTCCAATGCTGTAAAGACTCCAGTGAGGGGACGTCTGGACACAGACAACGAGCATTTAGGTGCCTTTTTGGGCAGGGGGAATTCGAGGCCCTGGCTGCCTACCAGTGCTGACTGCACAGTCTTTGCAGGTGCATCACTTTGCAGCCCGAGCTCTCCATCACTCTTGCAGCAATTGCTCCATTAGGAGCTTTTCTCTGATCACGCCAAGATCACAGATCAAACTGTGAAGGGTTTATGGCTTCTTTTTAGCTAGAACTAACTGTCATAAGAGCGAGCTTTATTGATCTCTGATGGCAGTGGTGCCAGAAGCACATTGCTGTGCTGTTTTAGGAAATACTTTGACTATCTCCATAATTGTCTTTGCATTATTGCTGCCCTAAAGGCTGGAAATTCGAGGNTAGAACTAACTGTCATAAGAGCGAGCTTTATTGATCTCTGATGGCAGTGGTGCCAGAAGCACATTGCTGTGCTGTTTTAGGAAATACTTTGACTATCTCCATAATTGTCTTTGCATTATTGCTGCCCTAAAGGCTGGAAATTCGAGGATCCTTGCAATACATGTGTTTTCTCCCTTGTAGCTGAGCTGTATTCTACAAAAATCAAGGTCATCATGCTGACTGACAGTTGGAGCTGGACAAAGACTGTTTTTCCCAGAAACATAAATGATTTTTAAAGTCTCAGGTCCCAATCCTAGGCTAATTTCTGTGACAAGTGCTTTCTGTAAGCGAAAGGTTCACTTAAACTGAGCATTTTCCAGCTCCAATGGGACAAATACTCAGCCTCGCAAACAGAAACCCGGACGGTTTTTGTTTAGGAGCTGCTTCTCCCTGGACTTGTCTGTACAAACAAGAAGGCGACACGGATTTAAATAAACTCTTTCAAAATCACCCCACGAGAATGCAGCAAGACTGGACTCATTGTTGTGAACCGTGATTCCACCTCAGCCGTGGGAAAGGGCACCCAAACACCCGCACCTCACCCAGCCCTGTGCCATG
The DNA here is from genome assembly GCA_033628505.1 of Tringa tobata. Classification (NCBI taxonomy): domain Eukaryota; kingdom Metazoa; phylum Chordata; class Aves; order Charadriiformes; family Scolopacidae; genus Tringa; species Tringa tobata. Next base: position 1,598,904 of record JAHREE010000115.1, on the reverse strand, counting down.
GAGGGCAACGCTGCCAGAGCTGTCACCAGCCACAGGGACAAAGA
>JAHREE010000115.1:1560112-1574258 GCA_033628505.1 Tringa tobata | reverse complement strand
TGGCCCAGGCCAGCCCTGCAGTGACAGACCCTCCAGAGCCCTTGTTAGCCCCAAAGTCCTGCTGGCTGCCTGCAGCCAGAGGGACGTGGAGATCCCAGGAGCTCAGCCTGCTGCATCCCTGTCCCCCCGATCCACAGTGAGACACTCTTCTACGAGATGGCAGACCGCCTGGCAGAGGACGGCTGGAGGGACCTGGGCTACAAGTACATCAACATCGATGACTGCTGGTCAGCCAAGCAGCGGGATGCAGCGGGACGGCTGGTTCCTGACCCTGAGAGGTTTCCCAGGGGGATTAAGGCCCTGGCTGACTACGTGAGCGTCCACTGGGGATGGTGGGGGGTCTCTGTGCCCCATACCACCATGTCGGGAGGGCTGGGAGGGGATGGAGAAGCTTGGTCCCTGGGAGGCACCTGGGACCCCCCTTGTCCCCTCCTTGCAGCTCTCATCTCCTTGCAGGTCCATGCCCGGGGCCTGAAGCTGGGCATTTACGGTGACCTGGGCACCCACACCTGTGGGGGCTACCCAGGCACCACGCTGGACCTCGTGGAGCAGGATGCCCAGACCTTTGCGGAGTGGGGTGTGGACATGCTGAAGCTGGATGGGTGCTACTCATCGAGTCAAGAGCAGGCAGAGGGTAAAGGCTACCTGGCTGGTGGGCGTTTCTCCCCTTGCTGCTTCAATCAGGGTGGCTGGCCTTTCACTGAAGTGCTTGGCCAGCTTCAGTTCTTCTCTTTCATCTCCTTTGCCCATGAGCTGGGCAAAGAGGAGGGAGTTTGGGTGCCCTAGAGCTGGTGTAAGGCAGGAGGCCAGGCTGGCCTGGGATCCCCATGACGAGGCTGGCTGGAACAGAGGCTGCTGCCAGCTGTCTCCTTCACCATTTGTCATCTTCTCTCCCGAAGGCTACCCAGCAATGGCGAGGGCCTTGAATGCCACAGGCCGTCCCATCGTCTACTCCTGCAGCTGGCCAGCATATCAGGGGGGGCTCCCCCCAAAGGTGAGGTTTGTCCTGTCTGATGGATGTTTCTAATGTTCCCTGTGCCCTGGGAGTTCTTGTTGGAGCTGCAAGAGCTGGGTGCTACACCCTGCTTGTTGCTCTGCCCCTGGTGGGATGGTCCCCGGAGGTCAGGTGGCCTCCCTGCCAGGCATCTGGTGACACCTGGGATTCCCAGCATAGCTAGATGATGGGAGTTTGGGGGAAGAAGGCTCTCTCCCACCTCACTTGGCTGATATGGGATTGAGCCCAACAGTTTATTCCGAGAGGCAGGTCCTGTGTGGTTTAAGTGTTTGAAAGAGGATGTTCCTCCTAGTTCATGTTTCTTGAGAATTGGGTGCGTTTAATTTCCTCTTTTACCTTCTGAGTAAAGACCAAGCTGTTCTCATTTGTGCAGTTGATCGTAGTTCTCCACTTCTGTGTTTGTTTTGCCAGATGTCCTATTATAGTGGGATGTGCCCAGTCATATTGGGATATGACTGTATCCTCCTTTGTTACGTGATGTTCCCCTTCTCCAGTTCCCTCTGCCTTGCAAGCACCTTCTGGACACTGTAGCTCTCAACAAGTCTGGCCGCCCCGTTTCCCTCAGCTTGCAGACACCCTCCTTTCTCCCTCCTGCCTGACCCTCTGCTCCTCTCCAGGTGAACTATACCATCCTGGCAGAGGTCTGCAACCTGTGGCGTAACTACGATGACATCCAGGACTCCTGGGACAGTGTGCTTTCCATCCTGGACTGGTTCTCCACAAACCAGGACGTGCTGCAGCCGGTGGCTGGCCCCGGTCACTGGAATGACCCGGACATGGTGCGGCTGGGTGGTGGGTGAACTGACGCTGGCCAGGGATGGGAGGTCTCTGGGGATCCCCTTCTAGGTGCAGGGTGAAGGAAGAGTGCCCGGAGCAGGAGCCCTGTTGCAGCAAAAGGCCAAGCTCGTGTTGCCCTTGGCTAAGCTGTGGGAAAAGCCTGTGGTTGTAATGAACCCATCACTGCTCAAATAGACCTGTCAAGTTGCCCAGGTGTCCTTGTCCTTCCCTGCCACAGCCTGAGGGTGGACAGTGGTGAAGCAAAGGATGTTAGCAAGTGCCTTTGAATGTGTGCTGGTGGCTCAGCATCTGGCAGGGGTGGGATCTCCTGGCAGTGGCAGGCTGCTCGAGGGGAAGCAAAAGTACACATAAGGTTTCCCAGGTGTGCTTCCTCCCAGCAAGCTGTAGTATCACAAAAAGTGACAAGCAGACAGGTTTCTAATCCTTTTCTAATCCTTTTCACCCTCTCCCCTCTCAGCTCATCATTGGAAACTTTGGCCTGAGCTATGAGCAGTCACGCTCCCAAATGGCCTTGTGGACGGTGATGGCAGCTCCACTCCTCATGTCCACGGATCTCCGCACCATCTCCCCAAGCGCCAAGGAGATCCTGCAGAACCGCCTGATGATCCAGATCAACCAGGACCCCCTGGGAATCCAGGGGCGCAGGATTGTCAAGGTTAGGGGGCAGGCGGGCACATTTTGGGAGAGCAGACAGGAGCAGCATGGGGCATCACAATAAGGAGGGAGAGGGAAGTGATGCAGAGAAACACGAGCAGGAGAGCTGGGGGCCTGCTGGAAAGATCCCACAGGGTAAGCCCAAAAGTTACGGGCTAGCGCTGGTCCCAGAAGCTCTGCCTCACCTACCCATCCCAACCCCTAGGAGAAATTCCACATCGAGGTGTTCCTGCGCCCTCTATCCCGGGCCGCCAGCGCTCTTGTCTTCTTCAGCCAGAGGACAGATATGCCCTTCATCTACACCACCAGCCTGGCCAAGCTCCACTTCCCTGAGGACACCGTGTATGAGGTGAGCCCCACGGCACCTGGATCTCCCTCTTTCCAGCTTCCCCCTTTGCATTTTGGGGAGGGGGGAGGACTCCCGCTCCTTGCCTCCAGGCTGAAGGGGCAGCTGCCCGTTGGGTCACCCTCCTGTTGCCTGCTGCTGTGCCCTGTCCTGCCGTGCCATGTCAGTGACAACGGCTGGACCTCAAGATGAAAGGTCTGTGGAAATCCCGGTAGCCACCATCTCTGTCTTCCAGGTACAAGATGTGTACAGCGGGAAGATCATCAGTGGCTTAAAGACGGAAGACAGCTTCTCGGTCGTTATTAACCCCTCAGGGGTGGTGATGTGGTATCTCCGTCCCATAGAGCTCCCGGTGCAGCCCTGGCACGTTGTCAGACAGCAAGCCCCCGGCGAGCGTTTCCCCCCGGTCCTCCTGTGACGAAGCTCAGCAGACGGGGGTGTGGGTCAGTGCCGGGGTGAGCTCCAAGATCCTGGGGCACGTGGCTCTTCACTGCACAAGTGCCTTTCGCTGGCGTGCCCAGCAGTGCTGGGGAGTGACCCTTCCCTCTGGTACCATCTTGATGATGTCTACTCAGTCTGCATAAAGCAGGAATTCCTGTTACCCCCTTCCTAAGCGTGTGCAGAGCATAATTCCTTGGTGATGGCAAAGCCCTTCGAGATCCTCCTGTGGAAGATACCCTGCAAGCAGAGTTCAGCTGCTGTTGGAGTTTGTCAGCGCTGACACCTGAGCACTTCGCTGCTTCAAGCTGGGTACCACTGGTTGCTGCAGGGGCTGTTTGAACTATACCTGTAGAAAGGCTTTGGATGCTTTAGTGTCTTCTAAGGTAGCGACCACCCCTCTGTCCTCTTGGCATGTGTGATGGCATTAGCCTCAAGACCTGGTCACCTTCTTTCCTTTGCTATAATCAGCTTGGCTTAGAATAAGGGACTGTCAATAGGGCTGCACCCTTCCCGTGTACCCTCCTTGGGACCAAGAGCTCCTGGAGGCATCATGGTCCTGTGCAGAGAGGCTTTGCTTGCAGGCCTGACCCTGAAGAGCAGCACTACTCCAGCCTAGCAGCCATGATAGCATTGCATTAAAGCCCCTCTGGTACCAGCTTCCAGCAGTGCTGAGCAAAAACCTCCATTGGCCGTGGCCAACCCCAGCAGCCTTGCTGTGGTACAGCACTAAAAACTGCAGAGCCGTAGTGTGTTGTGCACGAGTGGTGTTAGGAAGATGGCAGTACTCAGTTGGTGGCGTCTTTTGAGTTGGAAGATGGTCACAGATGTCTCTGAGCTGCAAGCTGCATCCTGTTCTTGCTCTAGCAGGAAATTCCTGCTAAAAGGGGGCTGAACGCTCAAGGTTTTCTCAGGGAAAGGCTCCTCCTTCTCCCAAGGGCAGCTACATCCACAGCTTCATCCTGAGGAGGAGCCAACACTCCTGGAGGGAGTGATGGGACAGACTCTAGAGGCCTCAACTGCTTCATCTTCGTACAACGCACATCCTGTGGAGGAGTTTTTGGTGAGATAAGGTCTATCTTGACTGCCCCAGAGAGGGGTGCAACGTTCGTGAAGATTGCCTCCTACGATTGCAGCCCAGGGAGATGCAAGATTAGGCTTCAGATGGGGGAAATACCACATAAAAAAGGTTCCCCTTTCTATTCAGGTGTTGGAGGGGTCCTGATCATCTGGCCACTCTGGTTCGTGCGGGACGAAATGGCAGATTCTGGCCACTTCCAGAAACTTCCTCTGAGTGCAGTAGCAGGATACCACATGTGATGCTTGCAGTGCTAAGAGGGAAGGAGGAGTGCATGTCATGCCTGTATATAGGAGCTGGCTTTCTTCTTGGGGAGCGACTGAGACAAATTAATTGAAATAAAAAGGGGAAGCAGGTCACAGGCTCTCTGTTGCATGTTTATTCAGTGTCGTTATCTATAGCTACTTGGTTAATGTAGAATTACAGGGTCATCACCTTAAAAGAGGAATAACTATACTAAGAAATAGAACTGGTTTCCCGTCAGAGACTGGACTGATGCAGAGTAGGAAAGGGCTTCCCAGTAGTTACACCATGGGCAACAGGGCAATGCCTTTCCTTGGCACAAAGGGAAACAGATTTTACAGTCCACAGTAAACCTTTTCTTTACCGTGTATTTATTTTTCCCTCACTGAAAAAAAAAGGGCTAGCAAGGAGTTTCTCTTAAAACTCTGGCAGTGAGTGTACATGGGAGAGGTGCTATGAATACAGTCACAGTGGTGGCAGTATTCAGGGCGGTGACACGGCCCCTGCTAAATGCAGTGTTGTACCTGCCCCGAGGACACGAACGTGTGCCAGTTCTGGATACCTGGGTGATAGCAAACACACAAACTAGCCCTCCACCCTTCCCAAGCAGCAAGAGGATGAGCCCTACCGTCTTCTCTCCCCCCAGTTACTTGATTCCAGTTCCAGTTTAGCCATACACCAGAGAAGGACTGGCCCACAGCTGACCCGAGAGACCACCACCGGTGGTTGTTGTTTGTTCCAGCGTTTTGTACAGTAGCCAAGAATGAAGGTCAACACAACACACACACAACAGTGAACAGGCAGAAAAAGGTATCAACAGTCCTGTATTAAAGTGCAATCCAAAAAGTTATAAACATTCATGGTTGATTTTTTTTTTTTTAAATACAGAGTTAATAGAATATCTCTAATTCAGACTTAAAAGGCATTTATAGATATGGAAATTTACTTCCCCCCATGCAGGGCTGCTTTAGGAATTCACACTTGTAAGTCGTGCAAGCCTGACTTGCAGGAGAGTCCTGGCAAGCAGGGAAGTAAGAGGGAAAACACTCCTTCCCCTTCACTGTGAAGGTAGGAAGGCCGTAGGAAGTAGTACGATCACCCTATATATAAAGGATCACAAAGGTCTCCACCAGACTACCAGAGACTCTCTTCAGAGCAGGTTTAATGGCACTATGTCCTAAGGAAGAAGGAAAGGTTGTGGCCGAGCAGCCAGTCTCTGCAGCAGAGCTAAGCCTTAGTTAACATCCACACCAGGCAGTGGTTCCCAGCTGAGGGAGGGCACTGCACCCCTCAGCAACCCAACTCCAGTTCTACAGCGCCCACCCTCCCACGCTGCTCAGATACGGGCAAACAAGCCCTGGCTGTAGCAGCCCAAGGAAGAGATGGAGGCCAGTTTTCCCCTGCGGAGCGAGCACACAGCACAAGCTTGCTCAGCAGAGGGAGCCAGGGCTGTGGGACCCGTCTCCTGACAAGGTTAGTGCCAGGTCATCCTCCTAATGGAACATATTTCGCTCCAAGGCAAGCAGCCTCCTGTGCAGCACTCGACTCCATTAGGCTTGAAGAAGGGCTGCTTGACACAGGATCATTGCACAGACATGGGACCTGCTTCTAGGAGAGGGAAAGGAAGACTGATTCGCATGCCTGCCAGGATCAGCGCACTGCCCTGCAGGCACACCTCTGTTTGCTTTTCTATTCAATGTCTACAAAGGCAGGGGTGACTGGGGCCCATCCCCTTCCCTCTTGCGCAGCCAAATGCTTCAGTGTCTCTTAGGATGCACTTCCCACGTTCATCACACCATGACTCTTAATCCAGGAGATGAAACATGTTTCCAGCATGATACAGGATTTCCAGAGTCCCAACTCACGCTGAGCTGTGCCACAATTTAAGGAAATTTAACACCTTTCTGGGGCACCCAAGAGTCTATGCAAGAAACCTCAGGGCTCTCTATACCTTTCCTCTTGGACGGTGCTTCAGAAAAAGTCTAAAGTTTGGCATTCCAAGTAGTTTTACTCCAGGATCCCAGAGCCTTTAGTCCTAGACTAGTGATGTGGTCTACTGCTGGTTTAAGAAGTCCATTTCTCTCCTTAAGCCAATGGCAGAGCAAAAGGTTAGTGCTTCAACCCCATGAGATAAAGCAAATAAGCAGGAAAGTGCTGTTGTTCCACCTTGTATTGCCACTGACTTTACGTTTAAGGAGGGCAAGTGCTCCCCTGCCCAGTATTACATATATTGTGTATATACCAAGAGACCTAAAGATACGCTAACCCGAGGGGTGGTAACAGCCAAGTTGTCTTCAGGGAGAGAGAATGCGGGAGACTGGTTGCAATTTCCTTCTGTTAGTTGTTCTTCTTATCCTCAGGAGGTGTGTAAGGAGGTGGCTGATCCTGGAAGGAGATACAGAAGAGTCAACAACCCTGCCAATTTTGTGATGAACTCTTCCCAGGCGTTCCCAGGCTTGGCTTACAAGAAATGACTGTTCTTTGGTGAGCTACAGGCAGATCCAGGTGCTGTGTTTGAAGCAGGCATTTCACCAGACCATTCCTCTCTAGTATCAGTTACGCTCCAGAATATGTGCTACTTCTTGTAGTGTTTTCTAGTGAAGGTCCCCTCAAAACCAGGTAACAAATGGTCTATTGCAAACAGACTTAATCTGTTTTAATCCCCATCTTCCCTTCACTTCCAGGGCTTTGTCTCTGTTGATGCTCATAGCTCTGACCCAGCAGACAGCAAGTCCCTGGACTGAAGGCCAGCTTTGCTGCTCCATCGGTGTCCTGCCCACCACAGAGCCACGCGAGGCAGTGAAGGGCACAGGCAGACTGGCTGTCACATAACAGATGCAGGCTACAGCCCACCTACTGGCTGCCACTGACTGAACTGTAAGAGACCTCCCCAGCTCCATGCAGCCCAGAAAAAACATTCAAACTAAACCCTCAACGGAGAGCTTCTGTTGTACCGAATGGCTGTTACTGGGTGAACCTTCAGGCACTCCTCCTTTCCTGACTGAGGATTTAACGAGCTTCTTCGTGGCTCTACCATCCACACCTCTCAGGGACATGCATACTTTCTGTGCATGTCCAAAATGAAGGCACGCTGGGCTTTGCTAGGAAAGCCAACCACTGCCTCTGTGAGTGACAGAAGAGGGAGCAGGCACAGGCAGACACAGGCGCAGTACTCACCATGGGCATGTACACGTTGTGTGGGTTGGCTGGGTTGTAATATGCACTGGAAGCGGCTTCCATGGCCTTACTGCTCCCTAGAAAGAAAGGAGAAGAAGCCATCTTACACACCTTAGGCAGTGGCATAAGTCTCAGAGCCTTCTCCCCAGCCATAGCTCTTTTGAGGAGTCAACAAGTGTCCAAGGAGCTAGCAGCAATCACAGAAAGCTGGGTTTGAGCTCAGAGAAGTTCAGGAAAGCCGTAAGCTGGCTAGAGCTGGCCACAAGCTGTGCAGTGCAGAGCTGAGCAGTTCCCCCCACACTATCTCAAATAATGAATCAAGAAGACTCTGAGCTCCTGCAACACCTTCCCCACCCCACGCTGTGCCCACAACGCCATCCAAAGCCCAAGCCCCCAAGCACCCTTTTGCACCCAGACCCTGGAACCCCCCCAATCCCATTTACCTGGCATCCCTGGGCTCACCCAAGCTGGGGGAGCAGAGGGGGCTGAGGGTCCTGCAGGAGATGGCCCAGAGTAGGGGGGAGGAGGTGGCACATACACAGGGTTCATGTTTGGAAGTGGTGGGTAAATACCTGAAAAAGATGACACTAGATTGATGCTTTGGATGGCAGCAGTGGGACAGAGGGAAAGAGAGCTCACAGGCCCAGCAGACATGGGCTCTGGACAAGAGCAATGGTGAGGGAAGCTCTGTGGGCTTGGCAGGGATGCAGACAGCAGGGATTTGACATTTTGCTAACGCCCAGCATGTCAGCCAGCAAACAATTCTCTGCCAAACAGCAGCACAATTGACAAACCACATTTTCATCTCCCATCCGGCTGCAACAATAGAGACACACGTGTGTGATCAATAGCACATGACAGATTTTTGAAAGGACAAGGATCCTTGATGGAGACAAAACTACAATGACCCTCGCAATACCCTTGTGATTTATTTTTTTTTTTAAACAACTAACACCAAACACACCCTGCCAGTCATCATTACACAACTTCCAAACCTGGAGTCTGGGCATATGGATATCCCATGGGCTGTGGAGCTGGTCCGTAGGCGCTCATCGGAGGTGGTGCATAAGGATATGGTCCATTTGGTGGTGGAGGAGCAGGGTAGCCCCCTGGAGCCGGTGAATAACCCCCGGGAGCAGGCGGGGCAGGTGCATATCCTCCAGGAACAGGGGTATAGCCATAGCCAGGGTTCTGGAGAGGAACACCACTGGAAGCTGAAGAGCACAAGTTTAGTAAGCCAGACATCCTTTTGTTACAACTAAACGTATAGAATGAAAGGAAAATGGTCCTAGTCATGCAGCACTATTTCCCTTCATCTAAATTCACTACACATTCCTGGCATAGTACTGTGCTTGAAAAGCATTAGTCTCCTTGCTGCAAGTTCACAGGGTGCTAAAGGAAACTAGCTGCAAAAATGCTAGCTATCTATAAGGTACCAGTCCCATCACAGAGCTCCCACTGCTGGAAGAAAAGACCACTCTAAAGCAAGAATCAGTAGCATGGGTTTTCCTTGTTTTTAAACTTTCTTATAAAAAAAAAAAAAAGTACATTTTTAAATGCACATTCCTCTAAAAAGAAAGCTTTCTCATCAGAAAATGTACATTTCCCCCTCCATTTGAAAGTTTTAAATAGGTTATTTTTCTAAATTTATTTTTCCCCTCTCCAAACGTGCACATATCAACTTCCTCCATCTTAATCCACCATTATAGAACTGAGCTGAGGGTAGGTAAGTGAATCAATTTTTTGCTATTACATATTAACTTTATTCCAGGAGGAATAAAGTTCTGTAGAAAAAGGTGGTCCACCTTAAAAGCACAAATCCCAGAATACTCCTTTGCACAAAGCACTAAGGTGAAATAAAGAAAAAGGATTGGAAGGGAAAACAAAACTTCCCCTGGAAAGAGAAGAAATACATTGCTGTGGAAGAGTGCATAGCGTATCCTTCCCAGGAAGTTCAAAAAGAGCACAATCCTCTAACTAGCTCAGCCAACCATGGGGGAACTGCAGGCTCTGAAGATCCCTTACCACTAGAGGCAGCTTTGAACATCAGCTGTCCAAACTCAATGGCTCCTCCGCTGTTGAAAGTCAGTTTAAACGTCCCCTGCCCTTCCCAGCCACCTAGAAGAGAGAGAATTGTAATTGAAACAGACTACTAACCTCCTCAGTAGCAGACAAGACAGCAAAACAGGCAATACTCCAACTATTTTTTTCCTTCCTTACTTTGAAACTATTCTGCATCCTATTGCCAGGGGGAAAGAATCATGGCGTTGCTATCAGACGTCCCCCAAAATAGTATCTCAAGAAGATCAGGAATTTATTTCTTTACCCTTTAAAAGTTGATCCCCACTATAGTTATGTGGAAGCAGCCTACTCTACATAGTAGGCTATTTTGTTCTTTCCTGAAATTTTCAATAGAACCTAACAATGAACACAGTGTAAAGAAAGAACACTTAATTCACCAAGGATTTTAACTGAAAACCCTCAAATGAAGTTTTATTGCTGACCTCAGTAGACTACAGATCAGGATCTGCAACACAAGCTAGGATTTAAATCAGATGCAACATTTTTAATCTCTTTGACCCACAGAAGCTCAGACAGATTATCAACGCTTAGGTATAATAGCAATTTTTCAGAAAAAATTCAAGCAGGCGATGATATTGCAAAATAAGTAAGACTGCTTTGTTTTGTAGGGGCTTTTTTGGTGGGTTCTCTTGAGGGGGTGCTTTGATATTTTTTTTTTGAAAAAAAGAAGCTATTTAAGTAAAAGATTTTGTAAAATAAGATTTATCTTCCCCATCTCACAATGAAGTTAGTAGAAGTAGAGTTAGTTTCTTGGTGACAATGTAGAAATAAAGTATAGAAATAGAACAAGACAATTCACCATGGATAAAGTCACCCCCTTGGAGAGTCACCTCTTTAAAACCACTGTCTTTGTATGATTTCAGCCCCATAAAGTGGGCTGATCCACAACCCCCAAAGGACCCAGTCACTTTAAAACATTGTTATGAACAAAAAGCAACAGCATAAGCTACCCAGATGCCATCAAAATGCACATAAACTAATTCCAGGGCTGAAGAGGGAAGAAATGTGAACCAGAAGCTTTGTTTTTAATCCCTGTTTATCTTCTGCGATTCCCTATGTTTGACCATGACCATAAGTCTTACTACGGTTTCATCATCAAATTGGGAACAAAGCTAAATCAATGATGTACAGCAGCATCTAAGACGCAGGCAAATGTACCCAAGTTGGTAAGTAGCTATTGACCTCCAGAAAACAAAAGTGCTTGCTAATTCTGTCTATCAATACCAATGGCTGGTGACTTGGTCAGTCACCCACCCTTCCAGGGCAAAGACAAGGGAAAAATAGCCCACGTGGAAACTGAGTAAACATGACATAGACAGCCAGACAGAAGTTACAGGATTAAATAAAACTTATCCTGTGAAAGTCAGTTACTAGCTTTGGGGGAAGAAAGTAACACAGCAGCAGTGCCTTAAATTTCAGAAGACACAAATTCCTCAGAGCGGATGCGCTAGCTATACTGCCACAGCTACTCTGTCCATCTTTTCTATGCCCATAAGCCATCTATCCAATGTTCAGCAGAAAAGGACTCGTGACACCTGGGAAAAGTTCAGTCTACAAAACACGGACACATACCTCCTGCCTCGGCCTGAATCTGTCCTTTGATGTAATTGGCAGAGAAAACAGGCTGTTCGATCGAGCATCCTTTCACCAAATAAAATGGCATCATGAAAGACAGCATCGGATCCTTGCCCTTCGACACAAAGATCATCTGCAAGACAAGAGGGAACGCCTCTGAATCACTTGGATTAGATACGGAGAGCGGTCACAGAGTTATAGTTGTAACAGAATCCAGAAAGAGGGTAACTTGACTCCTAGTATCAGTATGCATTGTGTTATTTCACAGCTTAACACTGCGGGATCCCAAACAGCAGCACGTGGCTCACTCACTTGAAACGTGTACGTTGCAAAATAACGTACCACTTTGAACACATATGCACATTTACCAAGTTTTGTTGTTCTGCTTTTTAAAGATAAGCTATGACAGTTTTCAAAGTAGTATTGACCGAGACATTATATGAAATACATTCTATAGCCGGGGATTTCCAGGACCGCACATGCCTTTGTAGGGAATTGGGATTGTGACACAGACAGGAACTATCCTATTTTTACCTTCCCTTCTCCTACCTAGTAGTTTCAGTGGTTCTTCCCATAACAAAAATCACTTCCACCACCAACTAGGTTTCCGGTCTAAAGTCTACAAGAGCCCTTGACAAAGCAGAAGCCCTGCTGGCATCAGACTTACCCTGTAAGGGGTGAGATACAACATCCCCTTCTTGGTGCCTTTGAAGATTTCAGGCTTGCCCATCACATCACTGAAGGAGAGCTCCACATCTTTACACTGTTTGAGAACACTAAGGGAAGAAATCAGAAAAATTGGAGAGAGAAACTCAGGAACAGCTCTGACACACACACACCCCCATCACACAGGAAGAGGGGTAGCACACCCAAAACTCTGAATATTATCCCAAAAGACTCAGTTCTGATGTGGGCCCTGTTGGTTTTACACTGAAAGGAGATGGATGATTTATGGAGTCGAAAAATTCATCCTCTCACCTATGACAACCTCTGTTCCTGCTCCATAAAGGGAAGCTTTACATGACAGTTTCTCTTTATTTCTAAAACCATCAGGCTGAGAAAATCCCCTCTCCACATGAGAAGAGCATCTAAACCCCCTCTCCACATGGTTCAAGAGCATCTAAAAAGCAGTCACAAAACCCTAACCCAAGTCTGGAGCAGATGGATCTGAAGTAATCACATGTGTTCTGATCAGCTTATGGGTAGAAGCCAGATCAAGTCAGGACTTAGGAAATTGCAAAATTTCCAGGGGAAGGGAGGAATCAGCAGGGCCACCATACGGGAAAACAACCAAAAGCCCTGTAGTTCCAGGTCATGTGCTTTTTAGGAAAGAGAAAAACATCACAGTATAGATGTATCTGAAAATGCACCTATCCAAGGAAGAAGACATTAAAAAGTCTAGCTTTCATAAGAAAAAAACAACCTGACCAAAAAATTCTACTGGGACATTACTTCATCCTTGAGCTCGATGCAGATTCTCAGACTGGCTGTGAGGCAGCAGAGCTCTTTCCATTTCCAAGATGCAAAGGGGAAACACTTTTCTAAGTGAAATAGAACCAATTCCTCAACAGCTTGGATTTTACCAGAACACTTCCTCAACTACGTCCTGTAGCTGCGTTTCACTTCACTTTGCCTCACTGGAAAGAATTTCTACACGGTCACTTTAACGTTTACTCCTTCCCAGCTACTCACACAAGCAAATAACAACACAGCCACCACCACTGGGCGTAATTAGGCTGCTGAACTGGTCTGCACCCGCATGCCCATCCAGGGCTGTCACGGGAGGGCTGCGCACCCCGCAGAGCACCCACCTGTGACTAAGCATCACCTTGAAGAATGGCTTGAGGTCAAGGATAGAGAGCCATCACCTTCAGAGCAGCAAAAGCTCTACCTGTCAAAGGACTTCCCTGACTGAAGCATTGGTAGTCAGTTATAACTCAGCATTATTTGGAGCATATTTTTGGAGAGTAGTCTTCCCTACTGTTTACCAGGCCCAAACCAACTTGACGACTGTTTACTGGGCCTCTGGTTTTGGGGATTTCCCTAGGCAAGGTCGGGAGCACCCAAACATAGCCGAGGCCCGCCGAGCCGGTCTGTCAATCCCCATTCAGGGCGAGGGCAAGCACCGAACAGCTGGCTGTGATGCCAGGGAGAGAGATGCTCCTCCCGCCCCGAGGAGGGGGACCTGCTCTGCTCAGGCCTCACCTCTAACGAAAAGCTTTCCTTGTTTTGAATTCAAGTGATTAAAACTCCTACCTTAAGTGGTCTCTGCCTCTCCGACAACACTAATTGCATGACATAAGAAAAAAGCCACTTCCTTGTCTTTTACAGGCGATGGCCGCCTCGTTCTTCTCCCTCTGCAGCGGCACGAAGGGCCGCCAGAGCTTCAGCGGTGCAGAGGGGGCAGGTGTCAGCTCCAGCCAGGCCCGCTCCCCACCGCCTGCCCCAGCCCGGCCCCGCGGCGGAGCTCTTTAACAACACAGGCCCCAGCCAGGCCGCTCCCGCAGTGGGGCCGACCTCCCTCCCACCGCCGGGCCCCGCCGGCCCCCGGTCCTGCCGCGAGGATCGGGGGTGAGAAGAAACCCCCCCACCCACCCCAGCCCCCGGTACCTCTCGCCGTTGGGGATGACGACACCACCCTCCTGCGAGTGGTTCCTGTTCAGCGCCATCTTGCCCCGTCCCCCCCGCTGGCCCCGCCCCTCACCCTGTGACGTAGCCCCCCCGAGGCACGCCCCTGACG
>JAHREE010000115.1:1534288-1559873 GCA_033628505.1 Tringa tobata | reverse complement strand
CCCCTGACGTAACCCCGCCCCCGGTTACGCACCGCCCCCGTCAGTGACGCCTGGCCGGCAGGCGGCGCGCGCGCGGCGGAAGCGAGGCGGCGCGCGGCGGAAGCGAGGCGGCGACGGTTGTCAGGCGAATCTGGTTTAATGGCTGCCGGCGGAGGGGTTGCTACAGCTGCAGCCGGAAACACCGTCCGGCGGCCCGGTCAGCTCCGGGCACTGCGTTTTCCCCGCCGCGGGTGTCTGTTCTGCCCCAGACCCGCCGGGGAGGGCTGTGGTCCGGCCCCTCCTCTCCCGGCCTGGCGGCGGCCGGCTCCCACTTGGGCCCGAGGCGGCCGCGGAAGGCGCTTTACCGACCCCCCCTCGCCCCCCCGGCGCCCCCGTCCGATGTGCGGCTGAAGCGCGGTTTTGGCCGCCCTCCGTTCGCGTCAGCCTGGCAGCGCCGCTTCCAGGGGCTCCCGCTGGGGCGGGGAAGGTGGTGGCAAGGCAGCCTGTCCCCCCGAGGCGGCCTGCTCAGGGACCGCCGTGAACCGTAGTGAACTTCTCACAACTAATCACAAACACTAGTGCCTACGCGTTGCGCTGCTCGCTCTTCATTGCTCTCCCTGCTGACAGCACGGCCACACCTGCCGTGGGATTCGTTACCTAAATGGAATTTGTCCACTGTTAAAAAAACCCAAACAAACCCCGACCTTAGGGATTTACCACGGTTGCAAAAACTTCCTGGTCAATGGCTTATGGGGTGAAGAGTTTCTGAGTTCCTGAACGCACTGAGGGGGAACCTCTGGTGTAACGTTGACCCCTCTGTGATATCGTTTAAGTGATACCTCTGAGAGGAACAGCTGACTGGCCGTGGTCGTCCTGGGACTCGGCTGGTGGCACGGGAGAGCTAGGATCCCTTCAGGCTTTTCCCAGCTTATCCATCGGCAGAGAATTCTTCCCAACAGTACCTCCTGCTGTCGCGCCTCATGGGAAATGTTTGATGGTTGGCCATTTGTCAACTTTCTGGTAGATCTGCAGCTACCGGTAGGATATTTGCATGAGCGGATGGCAGTGAGGAATACTTGAGCTTGCTTTTCTCAGCGAGCTTTTATGGATCCTTTAGAAGTCGTCCATGATCTGACAGGAACTTACAGAGCAGAGCTTAAAAACCACTTTGTTACAAACAAACAAAAATTCTTAAACATAGAGGGCAAAACACACAGCTTTGTCCTTGTGGTCCACATTAGAGGCAAAGGAAAATCTCTCTCCTCTGTTGCATGGGGTCTGCTTTGCTTTCGTTAAGCAGGGCAGTGTTGGCTCTCTGCGTTAACCCTTGTTTGGGCCCAAAAGTCGTAGAAATGATCATAGAAGAGCCCAGGGTGGTGCAGCCCCGTGGCAAGAGAGTTTCTCTAGAGCAGTTGCATGGCTGCCAAAGAGCTGTGTGAGAAAGCAAGTGCGGGAAACACCTCCAAATACTCCCGCTAAAGATGATGGAGCGTGGCTTCGTGCTTCAGTGAGGTGAGGAAGAGGAGCCCTGGAGGAGTCTTTCCTATTGCACTGGGTTGAAAAACATTACGTAGGAGCAGCCCCAGCAGAGTAGGCTGAGAAGATGCTTCTGGCAGCTGGTGATGCTGGAGACACCTCCACGCCTGGCCAGCTGGTGGAGACAAGCTGGGAGGAGGCTTTGACCCCGCTTTGGGCTGTGGATGGCCCATGTGGGTGGGAGGTTGGGTAGCAGTGTAGCAGGGAAGGTCTCTGCAGGGTCCATGGTACGGCTGCTGGCACCGGTGATGAGGCTTTTGTTCTCTGTGGGGCTGAGGAGGCCTGGTGCAGGTGGGAAGTTGGGTGCAAGGCTATATGCACACTCTGCATACAGGAACACCAGGAGCCGTGAACGTGGGTGGTGAAAGGACTGTGAAGAACTAGTATGGCCCTCGTATCCTAGCGGTGCTGAGAATGGGTGGTTTATGTGGACAGGGGGGAGCAGGAGCTTTGCAATGACAGCACCAGAGAAAGCCACAACATGGACATATGCTCTTAGACAGTTTTGCTAAGGCTTGGAGCACCCTCTTGCTGGCCCTGGCCCCTGTCCAGCTCTGTCAATCAACCTCCGTCCTGGCTTTAGTCATCCCCTGCTACTCCCTCACTGGGACCTCTTCTTCCCTCCCACGCCAGCCTCTCCAAGCCCCCCTGTCCCAAACCCACTGCACTTCCCCTTACTTGCACAGCTGCCATCCCATGCCATGGCATTCTGCACATGCGTTTTAAGTGCAAGCAGCTATTGTTCTGGAACTGACATCCCCTCCCATCCATGTGACATGCTAGGGGACAGGCAGAGACTGACAAAATCAGGACATCTGTCATTTTCTCCCCTCCTACCTTCTGCCCACCCAGCCCTGACACAAGCAGATAGTCTTCAGTAAAGCTGTGCCTCTTTCTGCTCCTGGTCTTTACCTTCCTTCCCTGTCCCCTCCAGGGAAGGTAAACCATCAGCTTCTCAACCCAACAGAAAAGTGCATTGAGGAAGAGGAAGTGTGAGAGCTGGGACAGGGAGAGGGAGGAAACAGCCTGGAGAAGAGGAACATTCAAGTACTCGGGGAAATGAAGGACAGACAGAATGGGTCAAGAGCAGAAAAAGGATAGGGAAAGGAAGGAAGGAAGGAAGGAAGGAAGCAAGCAAGCAAGCTATGGAGGACTAAAAGGGAATGAGGACAAAAGCACAGGAGAGGAGGACATGGAAGCTGGGAGGGCAGTAGGAGGGCAGAGGAGCAACACAGGCTGAGACTGCTGGGGTAGCAAAGGCAGCTGTTTCAGTGAGGAGGAGGTATCTCTCGTGTTCCCACCACCAGTGGAGACCCAGGGAGACACCCTGGCCCAGGGCTTCTCAATCCACGGCTCTTTGCACTCCTCCAAGATCCTGAAGGCCCTGTGCTGAGCGGGGCTGTCCCTGGGGGAGCCCCTGACAGGGACACCCCATGGCACTGTCTTCCCTGTGCTCCCACAGCAGAGGGGCCTCGTTGTGAGGGAAAGGTTTGGCCAGGACCTGCTCAGTGCTGGTGGGGAGAGATCGCTGCAATGGGGGATGAGGTGGGGTGACCTCAGAACAGCTTGGTCTCATCTGCACAGGATCAAAAGCCTGTGACACAAGCAGGACTTTTGACCTTAGTGCTGGTAAGGGCAAATCCACCCTCTGCAGCAGGAACATATTCTTTTCCTCTGCATTTTGCTTCTTTTGGAAAATACGTCTATTTCCCCCAAGTATTTTGATGCTTCTCAAATAGATGCTACAGCCCAAGAACTAACTCTGTCTCCTCACACCAGTCACTTCCCCTGAACCACAAAACATGTCAGTCTGTCACTTCTCCCATCTAATCACTTCCAAGCTGCCATTTCCCCTTAGGAAGCCACAGCAAGAAATGGGTATAAAATGCTGGGCCGCCATGCCCTCAGACCAACCAGCTGTCTTCCCACCCACCGAGGACCCAGGAGAAAGCTCTGCTGCCATCACTTGAAGACACTGCATGCTCTGACTGCACCTTCTCTCCTGGAGTCTCTCCTTGCCGTTTCTTCAAATGATAAAACTAGAACCACAGCATGCCCCAACACCTCCCACCTCCAAAGCCCCGCTGCCCCCAGAAATCCTTCCCCCCATCCCTGTTCCCCCCAGGCAAGACACATAGCTGAGACACAAGAGAAAGGAAGATGACAGACAGTCCGCTGTGCAAAAAACAAACCGAGAATGAGGACGCTGTGGGAAGGATGGGGGAGACGCTTTTGGTCCCTTTCCGGCACACGCACGCACTCACGCTCGCATCCTCTCACGCACACAGAGGATGCACCACATGCTTCAGAGACAGGCCCATAGTGGGGTCAAGGGTAGCAGGGGTGGGTTGTTGTATCCAGAGACACCGGGTGACAGCGGAACTGGGGGTGGGTGGGTCATTCACAGGTTACTTTCGTGGTTTTCCTCTGTCTCAACAGTCATGGGGGGCAGCCCTCCATTGTCATTCAGCCGCTTGGCCCTGTAGGTCTCATAGTGGATGTTGTGGGTCACTTCTTTTAGGTCCTGAAGGTGGGTCCTGCAGGGGGCAAAGCAAAGATGAGGTTGGAAAGAAGATGCGATAACCAATATCAGCGCAGTCAGTATTAATCTTCTGATGATCATTTTGTTGCCCGAGACAAATAAATGATTTCTTCAGTCAGTCTGGCTAATTGAGCGTAACCCCTCTTTCTGCATAGATGGCATGGGTGCCATCATGCACAGCTGAGAGCTGGAGCATCAGCATTCAAGAACACATACATAGGATGCAGGATATGGGCTGAAATCCCTGGTTGTGCTTGCCAGTATTCTGCCCCTCTCACACCTGTGCCAGTGGGACAGCTACTGGCCATCCTAGTGTGTCAGAGCAGACATGGGCTTACCTCATCTGAAGCACAGGTGAGACAAGGAAGCACCAGGAGGCTGTATCAGGTCCACTGCAGACCATAAGCTGTATCTACTTGACACAGTGGTCATGTCACTAAGAGAGGCACTAGAGTATCTACCCCTTAACTCAATCCAACCCTACCCCATACAAGCTTTCACTGCCTTGAATGTACTTTATTTTCCTTTTCATAGGAGCTATTTCACTCTAAGAGGGTCTCAGGAAGACTCCTTGCTCAAAAGCAAACTGGTGCCTGACCACAGCCTTACCTGATGACAAAATCTCGAAGTAGGGCAAATTCACAGTGAGTGAGGTTCTCCACTGAAAAGAAAGCAAGCCATTGTTATGTTTGAGTTTTTCAGCAACACCCATTGTGGTTGCAGAGCATGGAAAGGTCATTGCCGTGGAGCAGGTTCCAGGTGGGCAGAGCCTGCATACTTCAGAAAGGACAGACAGTTGTGTGAACATCACACACTTAGGCGCTGAGAAGACATGCTGCCAGGTGCTGAGCGGTCACATGTGAACTTTCATTTGAAAACCAAGGCAGTCTCAGGACCTCAGCTTCAAACACCATGGTGTTCAGAGTAGCTCCAGCTTCTGCCAGTTGGCAGTAGTGGTACCACATTGACCATGGCAGTTCCCTCCCAGCAGACCTATTTCAGAATTCTCCCCTTGCTTGGTTTCAAAAAGTTTATTGCAAAAGGGATGGAAAGGTAGCCATGGGATATGTTATTTGGACCTTTGTCTACTATTGGGGCCTGCAGAGATACTTTCAACTTCCATAAGCAAGAGTTTTTTTACCTTCAATGATCCCCCAAGGTGTTTTCCTGCCCAGGACTCTTTTGCCATTCACTTGGTACTCCTTGTCGCTGCCCACTACTGCGAAGGGCATGCTTTCCTGCTGGGGAGAGACATGGGGAGAGACCTATTGAACCCATTCCAGAGAGAAGCACCATCACTGTTCCCCATCCACCTTTCCTCATCCCAGCTCAACAACACAAAGCCTTCTTCAAGGGAATAGGTTCTCCAGAACAACACTTCACTGGCTTTCCTCTTCACCCCTCGATGCTATCCCTCGCATTTTGGGCCCTTGCTTTACAGGTATCCTCACATCCCCCAAGTTTAGTGGGTAGCTTGCAACAGTGCCAAGGGCTCTGGAGAGGGGGGGCAGAGCTTTTCTGCACCCATTTCCATAATTTCTGAAGAGGGGGGTGACCAGAGAGGAAATACCTTGGCATAACCAGGAGAGGGTCTGACAGCACAGGGCTGCTCATATGGATAGTTTGCAGTGAGTGTTTCTCAAAGAGTTTGTAGTTCTTCACCAGAAGAAGGAGAGGACTCAAAATAATTCTCCCCAACAAGACATGTAAACATTCAACAAGATTAATGGCTGAAACGGTTGTACTGAGGAAGGTCAGAAATGGGGTAGGGGTGCGACTTTCCTGAGAAGTGGGACAGTAGATGAGGCTGTGGATACCCAGATATTTCTAAGTACAGGGAGCAACTATTTGTTTCCAGAACATAGAGTGCATGAGACCCTGCTATCTATAAGGCTGTGCAGATGTTCATAGATTTACTCTGCTTTATAGATGTCCCTGGGACCGGGAAGGGACTGCAGTTACCAGAGGAATGGAGATTATAAAGCAGTTTATTTCTTACATGTGAGACTATCCAAACCTAGGGGAACGATGCTGAAGTGCGGAACGAAATGTGGTGCCCTCCTCAAAACCAGTAACAGTTTGGAGAAGAAGGAAAACCCATCTAGCCTTCTCCAGAATGTGTGATGTATTGCCAAATGGGAAATGATTAATTAAAATGGGGAAGGTGGGAATTTCTGTTGGGACTGTGACAGCTGGGGGACTTGAAAGGGCAACTCTCAGGCTGCAATGCAAGACTTCTGGAGTTACTTCAGGACTGCCATGGAGGCCAATCTATTTTCATTAATGGCCTAGCCACAAAAATGATGAGTGGGATAATTAAATGCACTAACATCAGAAGGCCAAGAGGTGTTGTCAGTACAAAGGCAGACTGGGTTATTATCTGGGAAAAAGCAAGTTTGAGGCACAAAGAGCAGCATTTAGGAAATAACATCAAGAATTTCTGCTATGACTTCAGAGCTCATGAACAAGCAGTGACTGAAGGAGTAGAAGGACCCCATGTGCTAGTCAGTCACAAGATGACCACAAGCCATCAGTGTGATGTGATTGTTTGAAAAGCACATGTGATCCACGGGCTTAGCAGTTCAGATCTCAGAAGAGACAGGGGAGATTGGGGTACCAGCTCCAGTGCTAGAAAATCAAATCAAACTGGAGCAGACACAGAAAAAAGTGACTAAGAGCACGGACTACTGTGGAATGGGAAGCTTATCCAAAGGAGCTTGTCTCCTTTAGCTAACCGGAAGGTCAACAAAGGATAATACAGTTCTCTATAAGTGCTTTGAGTGGTGCAGGGGACCAGGTAGGTGTCCATGAAGTAGGAGATCTGCTTGAGTCAGTGTTGGCACAAGAACACAGATATAATCCTGGGTACAACCTGGCCATGAAGAAACACAGGCTGGAAATTAGGAGACAGTTTCTAATGCTCTGAGAAGGGAAGGAGAAGGGAGCTCAAAGGGCAGTTGTTTGGAACAGAGGCTGGACATCAGTCATACCCCAGGCCCCTTTGGTGCTTAATAGCAACCAAACAGAGCATTCAGCAAGAGCAGGTCCTTCCTCACTCACCCTTCATAGTACCCTCTAGTAACAACAGGGACAAATTAAGCTGAGAAGGAGGAATGACCATCCCTTGCATCCATTGCATTGTTCATTCAGGGACCATGAAGCTCTTAAAACCTTCTAGTGAAACATAGCTGTTTCACACTCGTTAATTGTAACCAGCCCTCATTCCCCCTTCCCATAATAAAATGTTTCCTACCCTGATTTTGTCATTCTCTGTTTTATCCTCCAAGTCTTCATCAAATTCTTTCTGGGGGTAAAACTCGATCCCATTTACTTCCAGCTCTTTGCGCACCTGGGCAGAGAGACATTTTGCAGCACAAAGCAACACAAGCCTGAAGGGAAGGCAGGGGAGATGCAAACACATCTGGGACATAGTCCTTCCAGCAGGGGCTGGAAGGGACTTTTGCAGGGAATTTTGCAGCAAAGTGAGGACACATGGCAGCAATGATAAATCTTTCTTCCTCAACCCCCAGTCACTTGTCTGGCTCTGCAGTTCCCATGACGGAGTGTATCATGAAATGTCACAGGGATACACACCTTTCTTCCCCCTCTAACAGATGCCCTCGGAGCCATAAACAGCTGCATCTTCAGGACTTACCCACCAACCCAGCGTTGGACTCTGTGCATACACTGGGGACTGTGCTGCAATCCCAGGAAGAATCCCATTCATTTTTCCCTCCTCCAAGCCAGGGCAGGGAAGGATCCCATGCAAGAGAGGAGATACTCACCCTTTGTTTGAATTCAGTCTTCTCCTCCAAGGTCATGGTGTCAGCCTTGGCAATAACCGGGATGATGTTCACTACCTTGCTGAGGTGTTTCATGAACTCCAGGTCCAAGGGACGCAGGCTACAGCCCAAGAAGAAACAATATGGAAGGGATCACTTTACTCTCCTCGCCTTTCATCCTAGTAACTCTCCCAGCGTCAGGGCATCAGTGAAACCTCCTTTGTAAGTAGCCTGCTTGCTGCCACTGTGCTCTCATCTCCTTTTTCCCATCCATCCTGCCCTCTGCCAAAAAGGACAGTTGTGTTTCTCCTGCCCATGTTATCCTGGACCCTTTCAAGCCCCACAGGAAATGAAGTTAAGCTAAACAGTAGCCAGCCCTGCAGACAGGACCCCTGGGTCCATCACTGAGCTGGAGCGGTGCAGGGTGTATATCTGGCACAGAGGCTTGAGGAAGGATGAGGGACTGTGCGTACGTACGAGTGGCCCGTGGGGGAGATGAAGTAGAGGCAGCAGTGCACTCGTGTGTCTGGAATTCGTTTCTTCCTTGCAATATTCACCTCCTCTTTCAAAAATTTTTCATATTGCTCGTTGATGTATTTCTCGATAGGCTCCCAGCTGTTAAGGTGGGAGAGAGAGATGAATAGGCAGGTACAAATCTCCTCATGTTCCTGCCTACAGTGTTCCCAGCTCTGACAGCAGCAAAGCAGGCTCAGGCATAAAATATATTCACCACAAGCATCTCACCATCAGCAGAGACGTTTAAGAGTTTCTGTAACTAGGCACAGAAATAGGCACTCACTATGTAATGTCGTAAGCATGCACACAGACCCATGGTGTTCGCAATTCCACAACTCCATTACTGGCCCCCTGAGTGCAGTAGGATCCCAGGCACTTTCCAGGCCAAGCAGATGAGAGTCACTCCATACAGCACCTTAACTCCAGCCCTTTCTGGGACACAAGGTCTTAACCACGTAAAACTCACCAGTTCTCATTGTTGATCTGGTCCCCGAATCCCGGTGTGTCAATCACTGTCAGTTTCATTTTGACACCACCTTCTTCAATGACTGGGGAAGAAATTGCAGACAATCATACGCCTCCCTGGGGACCTGCTCCATCATGAAACATGGCTCTGTGCCCTAAAAGGGAACAAGAGCGCTCTGCCCTCATCACTGCCCAGCAAGCATGACCAGGCCAGGCTGGGTCATGTCTCAACAGTTAGGATCCCCACTTGCATTTCTGATCCCAAATTTTGGTAACTTCTGCACCAAAGCCACCTTATACCACTCTGCACAGGAAAATGATTTTGTGCTTAATATGTGGTGCCTACTTTACACAGCTTGTCCTCCCCTCCAACACATCATCCTGAATCTGAGATAATACTCATTATTCTGCACGACCCTAGAAGCTGTCCTGATGCTTTGCCATGAGGAGATGCGCTCTACCAGACTTGGGATGGGACCCACCAATACAATTTGTATAGAATATTAAAAGTCTGCAGGTGGGAATGACTTACAGCAAGGCTTAATCCACACACGAAGACTAATGTCTTGGCAGAAGAAATATCTCTAGCTTTTTCTACACCTCACTTTTGGCTGTGGCATCAGCTGTTTAAAAGCCTTGGCTGGGTCTGAGGCCATCTAAAACCGGTACTTGTCCTTTAGCTCCCCATGGAGAAAGAGCTGCCTAATACCAAAGAACTGTTTGCATAGACTACTGGGGTCTTCTGCAAGACTGTGCTGAAGCATCAGTATTGCCTCCACCCCAGCAGCCTGGCTCTTACCATGACCAATGGCTTTGATCTCCACTGTCTTGGGGATCTTCTCCTCCCGGTTCCAGCCTGAAGATTTGCGGCTCACCTGGGATTTGAAGAGGGTGTTCACCAATGTCGACTTTCCCAGTCCACTCTGACCTGAGGATCACAAAGAGGAAGCTTGTGACATCTGACAGCAGGCCCAAGGGACAGAGTCAGGCTGGCAGGGGCAGAGGGTGTAGGTGTCTCCTTGCCTCGTGCAGGCTCTCCTTTCCCACAGAGCAAGCACTGCCTGCTCTCTTATGCCCTCCCTGCAGGGCTTGCCTCCCATGTGGCCTCACATGGGACAGCCCCTGGCCATGGTTTCCGGTACCTCAGCTGGTCCCTGCTTACCTACAACCATGATGTTGAAGTCAAAACCTGTCTTCATGGTTTTCTTGCGCATCTGCTCAATGATGGTGTCAATACCAATGTAGCCCAGCAAGTTGGCATTAATGCCCATGGGTTTCATCGGTACGACTGGTTTTTGTCGTGGCTCTGGGACCAACTCAGACATGGCTGCTTCGTTTTTGCTCTCCACTGGCCCTGCATGGGGAGAATGAAAAATCATCACTGAGCTGTAACGAGGACCTCCCTACTGATCATAGATTCATAGAATGGTCCAGGCCGGAAGGGACTTCCAAAGGTCATCTAGTCTGGCCTCCCCACAGTCAGCAGAGACACCCCCAACTAGACCAGGTTGCCCAGGGCCTCGTCGAGCCTCACCTTGAATATCTCCCCGGAAGGGGACTCAACTACCTTCCTGGGCAACCTGTTCCAGTGTTCCACCACCCTCATAGCAAAGAACTTTTTCCTGATCTGTCACAGGGGCTGAGGGCAACTTTGAGCATCCATTTCGAGGGCTACTGAGGATGACTGAATGGCAAGATTTTAGCAGTAGGGCTCTTCGTGGAGGAACATCTACTTGAGTTTCCAGCACACCCTTCTATGTGTCACTCCGAACACAGGATGGCTACCTCCAAACAGCAAGAGCAGACCCAGTGAAGATGGGTGGGCTCCTAAATGGCTGCCCAAAGCTCTGTGTGTGTCTCCTCCTTTTGGCCTCCCAGTTCTCTTCAGCATCACCAGTGTTTTGACCCTCCAAGTTTAGCCTGAAATTTGTGAAGACTTTCAAAAAGTATCACTTGTCAAATCCCAGCATTGAAAGAGAGTTTAGGAATTACTGTGAGGACTTGCAAGCTCAGCCCTTGCCAGGGGCGGCTGCATTAGCAGCCAAGCTGTGCAGGCTGAGTTCCTCAGAAGGCAGTAGTGGAAATGAAAAGCACGGCCATAACCTCTGCACTTGCCTTCTGCCCATAGATTGATGGGTTTTGTCATGCTCAAGAAACTAATCACTGTGATCAATAAGCTAATCATCTGCACACTTCCCTCCTCTCCTCCCCCTCCTCGCTGCTTCTTTGTGTAAAACAAACAGGCAAAAAGAAAGGCCCTGGGGGCTTTCTGGCCTCTCCAACTCTTTTTTTTTTTGATGATGGCACGCACTGCTGGGGCGGGCCTTGTCCATTTATCTCCATCTCTTGTCTCATTAGTGAGTAGCTCCCACCCGCTGGGAGGAAACCAGAGGTAGGGAGAGGACAGGGCATGGAAGAAAAGCTGTAATTGGTGGGGAAGGGAGGCATGAGGAATGAATCTAGAAAGGAAGATGGGATGAGAATCAAATATGTTTCATATACAAAAAAGCTGCAAACTAGAGTCTCTCCCACTCTAATTACTTCACTCCCCCATGCTTTGTCTCATTAGATGGCTATTTTTCCAGGACAGGGACAGTATGTGTTTTCGCTTGGTAAGCACTCTACTTGTTTTGGATGCCACTTCAGTTCAAGTATCTCACAATAAATTATCCCTTTCCACCATTTCGGTGGAGTTTTTTGCTCCTCTCAGTGGAACCCGCTGGCTGCAGAGGAGGACATGAGTGGCCAGGCAGGCAACTGCCGTTTGGTGGGTGACACATGCTTCTTGGAGAGGAAGAGGACTCCAAGATCACTGGCCTGGGGACACTGATAGCACCAGTCCAGGGACCTCAGGACAGCTCAGCCAGGCCAGGCAGAGACCAGGGTTGGGGAGATGTCAGAGAGATTTTGTTCAAGGACAGGGTTAGGCTGCAACAGGCTGCATGGCTGGCTGGTGACCCTGCCTAACATTGCCACGTCAAAGCTCCTGTGCAGACACAAGGGCTGCTCTACACAGTGAAGGTTTTACATTTTATGTAAGCTTTAATATCCCACTATCGTGTGCTGAGGGCAGACCTTGAGGAAGGGCCACGCTTGGCAGGGAGAAGGGTGCTTCCACCCAGCTCCTTTTACACTGCTTGGGAAAACTTTTATGTTAAACTGGGAGAAAGGATCTTCTCTCCATGTGAGAGCACGGCAGCACAGCCTCCCATGCACAGCACTGTGGGTAACATCCGAAGGTTCTCATGCCACCTCTGTTCCACCTTGCCAGCAGGGGAGAGGTCTGCTGGAGGATGGCCCCCCTCCTGCTCTTCCCCACAGAGAGCAGGCACTCTGAGCTATCATCATCATCTCCTGAAGCAGCGAGCAACACCCTGGGGGGAGCAGAGCACAAGATGGACCATTGGCTTGAGCCAGGCTGGCAATTCAGAGCACCTCATGCTGCCGGGCAGCTGCTGGAGGAGGCAGCCTGCCGAGGCGAGGGCTTCTCAGCTGCAATCCGCTCTTACACCCGTCACAGCTAGTCTGTGCCTTTCCTGCTGACAAAGCAGCCCCTGGGGCTCCTGTTGTCTTTTTCCAGCTTTCTCAAAGCTGCTGCCAGCCAGGAAAGCCCATCTCTCTGGCACAGCGTGGAGGGCCAAGCCAGCCAGCTCTCCCATACCCTGCCCTTCGCTCACCCTCTCCCGGGCTCCCCCACACCACCTGTACCATAGTCGTGTGGCTGTGCCGTGCCCCTCATCCTGCTGCAGCATCCTTCAGCATGCACCCCACGCCACCCTGCTGGGGTCCCACCTACCCCAAAGACAGGGAGAAGAGAGAGGGAGACAGGGAATGATGAGGGGACGCGGAGCAGGGGCCTGTGACCCCAGTGAGGCACTTGGATACTGCAGTAATGGGCGAAAATAAACCCCCGAGGTGGAGAGGGAACACGTTGAGGTGGGAAGAAAGCCCAGCTGAGCAGCTGCGTGGGATGGGTAGAGGACCTGGGCCATGTGGGCTGTGATCCCTTTGCTGCCTGGGCAGTAGCTTGTCCTCTGTTACCCTCTCCTTTATTCCTCCAGCTCCTTGTTCTTACACAGGGAGGAGGAAGGAGGGGAGCTGCTGCCAGTCAACCTCAAGGCTCACTAAGAGGTCCATAACTCATCCTTCAGTCTCATCAAGGGACGCTTTGCCCAGAGCTGGCAGTTGTTGCTAACTCTGCTGTGGACATCACAGTACGTGGCCATCCCTTTGCAGGCTTTGTTGCTGGAACCAGGAGCTTGCAGTGACTGGAGCAGATATTTCAGAGTTGGGTTCCTAAGCACCTATATAAAGCTCTGAAACACAGACAAAAGATCTCTAGAAGTATCCTTAAATGTTTCCTGGATTTTATATCAGTGTCGTTGCCCTGCGCATTTTGATTTTGGACATTCAAGGTCTTGGGCTAGACAAGCTCCTTTTCTCCCCTCGGTTGCTTACCTTCCTCTCTGTGTGGGGGGCCTTCCCAAACAGCCTCAGGAAGAGAAGCCCCCATTTTGCAAAGAGGTACCTGAGGGCTCAGCTTTCTGCACAGGATTTTCCACCTCTTGACTCCCATGGAGGAATCCAAGAAGCCAACTGAGGAAACAGCCTGCCGAGGAGGTCAGGGTATGCAAAACTGGGGCCAGAGCTATGAAAATCACCTTGAGACGCGTCTACGCATCTACCTGGTCTCCGGGGAATGGCTGTGTTTTACATGCAGTAATGCTAATACTGCTAGGAAGTCTCATTTGTGCTCTGACAGACTGGTCAAGGGGTAGCATTATGCATCCAAGGCACATCCCGTAACCCCTCCAGCTGTCCCCTGTAATGAATACATGATAGGGCACTATGGCCAGTACAGCCGATAATGAATAGAGGGTTAGCCAAGGTTAACCACTTACATCCGCTGTTTGCATTGCCACCCTTTTCCCTGCTGCTTTGTTCTGTGTGCTAAGCAAAGCTCATTTAAGAGGGTGGTTGCTGGTGACATTTCTGCTGCCCGGTTCCCAGTGGGAAGTGGCCCAGGCTGGGCTGCCGGAGGACAATCTCTGGCTCACAGGAGATGCTCCACCCAGCTCTGGGGCAGAAAGGGGTGCAGCATCTGAGGCTGGGTCAGGTAGGGCCAGAAGGGCAACGGGTGCCCAGAGAGGTCCCAGCAGTCCCAGCTAGCTCCTGCTTCTGGCACCCACTGACCCACCCCAAAACCTCTCCCTGGAAGGCCGGCAGATTGGCATGGTGTACGTGGCCAGCAGCAGGCACCAGTACTGCAGAGCATCCTTCATGTCCACCTGCTTCTGATGTTGGCAGCAGCTAGCTGGGGACAGAAGTGTCCCCGCAGGTCGCTTAGGGGCTCAGGTAGTAGGGACTAACATCTACTCTGTCCCGATAACCCAGATACAGTCGCATCCCCTCCCCCTGCCTTCCCGTCCTTTGTCTGAGTGGCAAGAGGGAGGGAGGGCTGCAAACAGTCGCTCACCACAATCCAGCTTCCAGCAAGGAAAGACTATTTAACCCCCACGTAACACATGGACGGCCTTGCTGCAGCTCTCCTCCTTCTGTGGCACAAGGCTGTCCCACTCTGGCTGGGGGCAAGGATCCACACGCACGTCTCACTCCAGCCCCTTACACCCACATGGCCCCAGACGCACGGTCCCACTCCCTGCAGACACGAGATGGGGAGGAGGGATGGGTTCGGACACTGAAGGAGTGAGTCCCCAGTGGGTGACACCAGATCCCTAGGAAGGAAAGCAAGCGGCTGCTTTGGTAGCACAGCCTCCCTGGGGCTTGCAGGCATTAGGATCTGGTCCTTGTTTCAAATCCACAGAGGTGATCCCTCCACTGGAAAAATCCCTTTCCCCTCCATTTCTGTGATCACCCCAGGGCATTTCTCCCAGCTGTGCAAGGCAAAACCCAAGCCACGCCGGATGCACCGCCTGACCTCAGGGTGCAGAACAGGGCCATGCTCCTTACCAGATCTTTTTTCCTGGCTTGAGGATCACCGGGCATTTCAAGTGAGGCAGGGAAACTCATCCCAGCCCTTTGGGCTGCCGCAGCCTTCCCAGCAGCAGCCTTCCTTCCCCTCAGCATTCTGCAGGAGCTCCTTGGGCAGGAGCCCGGCTCTGCCGGGGCTGCAGGGAAAACTAGGGCAGTGTGTGCCGAAGCCTCTCTGGAGATGCAGAAACTGGATGTGAAAGGGGCTGGGAACGATGTCCCCAGCCCAGCCTGCTGCAGGGTTAGATGCTTGCCTCAGCCCCGGCCGTACCCTCGGTGCTGCTCCCTGGCTGTGCAGTCCTTACTCCATACCCCGGCTCACCACCTGGGTGGCACGGCTGTGTCACAAGGCGAGAGGATGCTGAGCACCCCTGAACCAGGGTACCCATGTCACCCCAGCTGCCTGTCCCCTGCCTGCCGTCCCACTGGCTCCTGCACAGATGCCCAGGGAGCAGCATAGGATGTCCCCGCTGGCCCCAAAGCAACTGCCTGTCACTGACAAGGGACAAGCCAGACCCCTAGCAGCTTGTGAGCTTTCCCCAGCTCTGGACCAGCTGGGATTATCTCTTTCTTTCAGAGCAGCCCCTGGCGCCAGCTACTCCCCATCAACACCACAACCAGCCCTGCTCGTTCTCCTTCATGCCAGACTGCTGCCACCGAAAGGAAAAAAAAAGAGGAAAGACAAAGCCAGGACGGATTTCCCCCACTGCCCTTCGGGGTTATTCCTCCCCCGTGGCCAGAGCTGGGTGGCGTGGAGGCATGGCAGAGTCCTTGCATGAAAAGCCCCAGCAGCGTCCCTCCGGCATCGTCCAACCCTGCCAAGCCCAGAGCATCCTACCTTTGAACATGAAGCTTCCTTTGTCTCCGAATCCTCTCCCAAGGGGGTGGGTTTCCCCTGACTTTTCTAGCCTGATGCTGACGCGGCGTGGTGGGCTACAAGGCTCCGCTTTTACCTCTCTCTTTCTTCCCTGTGTCCTCTTCTTCCCCCCTCTCCTTCCCCTCCTTCTCCAGTGGCTATTTCAGCAGAGCGGGGATGCTGGTGCTGCTCCTGCTGCCATCGTCATGTGACCTGAATATTAAACATCGCCGCAAAATCTCCCCCCGCGCACCCTCCCCCGGCTCCATCCCAGGCCCCCGCAGCCTCCCCGCTTGGGTGGGCATGGTCATAGGGATGGGGGGGCCACCACCGATGAACACCCCATGTCCCAGAGGGGCCCCCCTTGCACACTGCAGGGTCCTTTTCTTGCCCCTTTCCCTCCCTATTCCCTGTGGTTTCAGTATCCCTGCTTGTTTAGGGAGGGGGAGATTTAACCCTTTGTGGCTTCGCTCCAGCAGGGCTGAGAAAGGGCGCTCTCTCCCCCTAGGTATTTACTGGGTTCAGGGGATTGCAAGGCCTCCTTCTGCTTTCCCAGAGAGAGGAAATTGGGAACGTTTTGGCTGATCAAAAGTGATCTGCCCTTCAGCTCCGCTTGCGGAGGCGTGAGAAACCTTTTCTCCTCCGGCACCGCGGTTCTTGGCTGTCAGCCCACGGTGCAGAGGCAGAGCGAGCCCTGTCCCTACTCTGTGTGTGTGCACATACGTGTGTGTGTGTGTGCACATATGTGTGTACACATGTGTGGGGAGCAGGGAGGGGTCATGTCGGGGTGCACAGATCACACCCCCGCATGCCCTGGCAGGCGTCCGTGCCTGGCAGTGCCCTGGAGGGGACACATGGAGAGCCGTGCAGATGCTCCTGGCTGCTGCTGCCTTTGGAGGGGCTGCTCCTTCCTCCCACTGCGTTTCCTTCTCCTACAGTTTTGAGCCCCGGCCCCATCACATACCACAGCCCCACCACACCGTGCTGGGGCACGAACATCTGGGACTGCTCTGACCCTCTGATGTCCTTTCAGGGATTGTCCTCATGTGTCCCTCCACCCGCTGTTTGTTACGGTTGCGTTTAGAAATCACTGTCGGTACTGAAAGGTTACCCAGGCTCGACTGAGTGGTCCAACAGGACCTCTGGACAGATGGACAGACAGACGGACAGACAGACAGGCCTCCCACTGCCCACAGCAGCTCCTGACATGGTGCCCACAGCTGCCCATTTCTCTGCTGGGTGCCAGGCTCATTGCCCCACGGGCTCACCTCCCGCCTGCCTTCTCCCCACTGTGCTCCCAGTGTGTGCCAAGGGGAAATCACACCCGGGGTAGGAAGCCCCCATTCTACCCCACGTCCCCCACCTCTCCCAAAGGCCCTGCCCCACGCTGAGCCCCATGGTGCCGCCACCACCAAAGGACCCCTTGGTGCCACCCTCCCCGCTGCCCAGCCCATCCCAGCAGCAGACACCCACCGGAGCATGGCGGGGAGTAGGGCACCCCCATCTTCATCGCCAGGGCAGCCTGTGCCCAGCCAGGACCACCACCTCGCTGAGACCCCTCGGCCGCCATAGCCCGGGGGCGAGGAGGGACGGGGGTGATGGGGGCCGGGCCCCGCAGCCGCTCCCAGGGGAGCCCCCCGCCGGCCCGGCACAGGGTGACCGAGAGGCAGCTCCGCTTTGTGGGGGCGTTGGGGATGCCGAGGGGGCCATCCTGCCGTGGCAGGGGGCCTGGGATGCGGCTGGGGCCGCCCAGGGTGGGCAGGCGGCTGTGGTGAGGGGCGGTGTCCTCCTCCATGGCGGGTGGCGGTGGGCTGGAGGCTGAGGTGCAAGGGTGAGGGGTGACGGGCAGGGCTGGGGGGCCCAGGCCTTCCCCGGTGCTGGGACTGCAGAGTCTTGGGGCGCAGCTGACGTTGTCCAGAGGCCTGAGCCCCCACCGGCAGCCCTGTCCGGGGGGGCCAGCCCGCCTCCGGCCGGGACAATGGGGCACTTGTGGCCTGCCCGGCACACTCCCACGCCTGGCGCCATGTCTGCTCCTGTCCCCTGCCCGGTGTCTTCCTGGCCCCCACCGCCGGCATGCCCACGCCAACAGCAGCCCCACAACTACAGGCAACCCCCCAAAACCACGGGCAGCCCCACAACCATGGCGGGAGGTGGAAGAGCCTGTGCTGCCTGCTCCGGGGAACAATGAATGTGACTTAAAAAAATCCCCAAACAATTAAAATCTCTGAATTTTTCAAATGTTTTCCCTTCCTCTCTTCTTTCCCCCCCCCCCGCCGCCCCTCAAATGGTGGATTCTAGTTCATCAATTTATGCCCCATTGGGGAAGTTCAGCGTTTGCTGGTGGGTTATTCATCCATGTTGACACTTCTTTCCCTTATTCTGATTTTATTTTCTTTCTCTGTTATTCTGATTGTTTCTTAATTTTGCCAGCTTTGGGGCATTTTCAGGGTCAAGAGAGCATCCATTACAGGGAGTCAGCTTGCCACTCTCCACCTTTCTTACTATAAAAGAGACTTTGAAGGGCAATGCAGTAACTGAGGAGGAGAGGAGCAAGGTCTTTTGGTGGGGTGGGATGAGAATACACGTGGTTTGGTGGGCAAATGGGAGCAAAGAGGAGATCCAGGGCATCCATAGTACCCACAGCACAGCAGGGATGATGCTCACCTGCATTCGGGTGGCCAGGGCAGAGAGATGGAGGGGGAACCACCATCCCAACCCACAGCGAGCCATAGGGAGTGTAGGGGGAAAGCAGGGCTCGGGGTGGTGTAACTTCTCTGCTTCCTTAAAGGCAAAGAGACAGAGAAGGTGGAAAAGACCAACCTGATGCTGTGCAGTATTTCCAGCACTAAGTATCTTCTCTGATGCTTTATGCAGTTTAATTCAGTATCTGAGACTATTTCTCTCTCCCCTGAGGTCTCTCTGGCTGCACAGGTCCCACAGGGGAGAAACAGGCTCAGTTTTCAGGCAGCTTTTGCCTTTGGCTTAATTATTCCCAGATAGCCCCACAGCACAGCCAGCACAGAAACCAGGCGGACAAAGACTACCCTGCTGTAAAGGAAACCTCGTTGCAGCCTGGTCCTTGCTGCCTACCCAGAGCTGGAGGGAGGCATCTCCTAAGGGGAACAACAGGAAAATAAAGCATCACCCACATGGTTTGTCACACACTTTTATTCCACTGGGGAGGGCTTTGACACCATTTGCAATAAAGTCCTTCATACCCATGGAAAATACCTGGCTTAATACTTATTGCGTCAGGACTAAACGGTGCGAAACATAAGCCAGAGATGAATAACTAATTTCTCTCTAGTCTGGCCCTGATGTCTTTGTAATCTTCTTTTTGCTTGGTTTCTGTGGCGAGTCATGGGCAGAGTGGAGGTGAAAACAGGCAGGACAGCACGCAGAGGAGGACACAGAGGAGGGGAGAGAGGAAGCCCACAGGGACCCCCATCACACCATGGATGCCAGCTGGCCGAGGGCAGCAGTGGCAGACACAACCTTTCATTTTTACCAGGCTGGTTGTTTTCTCTCTTCTCTTTTGACTCAGCGGGTGGAAGTGGGTTTGGAGGAGGTGCAATGGCAGAGCAGCCTGCGCTGATGCAGCCCACCAGGCTCCCCTTCCCACAGGGACACTTTAACCTGTCCCTGACTGCTCCAAGCCCCTCAGCTCCAGTACAGAGGTTTTTATTGCTATCCCATGACTCAGCTAGGCTCCGCTCGCTGTGCAGTCCCAGCTATGATGGAGTTGAGGTAAGGAAGTGGGTTTCCAAGCTGGTGCTTGGAGATATGGCTGTGTTGTGCTGAAAAGCAGGGGATGTGAGCCATGCAGCTGAGGGTGGCACATAAGACCGTGCAGCCCAGCCCCACAGCATTTCCTTTTCTCAGCCTCAAGTCATCAAGGCACAAAAATACAATGGGATTTACCTGTTTCAGCCTACAGCTGCTCTTTGAGCCTTTGATTGGTAAGTGTATCTTTGGGCACAAGAGTAATCCCACTCACTGCATTTCCCTGCCGAGTGAGACTCTCCAGTTGGGGTATTGCATCACAATCTCTGTTTTTTGGCTGAATGGAAGGAAGGACTCACAACTTGTCCTCTGGCTGAAACAGAGCCAGAAAGCTCCTGCCAGTGTGCCTGGTTTTGGATGAAATGTCTCAGAAAGACCCAGGATATTTACAGGATGTCCTGACCCATCCCTTCCTCAGCCAAAACCCTTAGAGCTAAAAATTAACATTCATCCCTTGAGAATTACCAATGTAGCATCACTCACTTAAACTGGCCCTGTTTGCTCTCCTCCTCTCTTTGGGAATGGAGGAAAAAACCTCCCCTGAGAGTTTTACAGGAGAGGCTGAGGGACATGAGACCAACCAGGGTCTGTGGCAGATTTGAGCAGCGGGCCTAAGGGACCCCTGATGTGCAAAGCAGCCATCAGGGACTATGGCACAGAGCTGGAACACCGGGAGTATGCTGGGGATGTGGGTTGCCCCGATACTGGCAGGCACAGATGATGGCACGGGATGCACAAATATGTGCACATGGCATGGTGGCACTGGCTGACATCCCCTGGGACATGCAGGAGTGGGGCACACAGGATCCCACTGCGCCCAGAGGGCCCACAGTTATCACCTTTGCACCCGCTGCATCCAAAGGGTGTTGGTGTGGGAGGAGAGGTGAGGAGAGGTTCTTGACACAACCTCCTGCCATGGGCTCAGAGCTCCCCAAAACCTCCCTGTGCACACTGGGCTGGCAAGGAGGGAGAAGATGTGAATGTCCCTCTTAGCCCCAGCATCATGCTTTCGTACAGCGTTTCAGTAGCCGATCAGCCCCGGAGCAGTGCAGAAAGTGCAGATGGTTAGTCTATGAACATGGGATTTTGTGCCAGACCCACATTACATGGCTTGGGTCCAGAAAGCAGAGGTGGTGCAACAGGCCTGTTTCACCAATAGGCTCAGTGTCCCTTCTCAGAGACATGCAGGGAAAGGGGGTCGAGGGATGCTTCACAGCTTTCATTGGGATGACAGTTAAGGTAGACCCCCGTCCATGCCATGGGACTTCAGAGTGCAGGGGACTGAACAAGTGCAAGCTGTGTCCCAGTCTATCCCATCTCACTCCACGGCAGAGAAGCAGAAGGTCAGGCAGATCAGGAGAGGCTTATGTGATAAGTCGGGCAGCACCCCTTCATTGAGAGCTGCAAAGTATTCTCAGCTTGACACAGGACTTGGACAAAGCTCTTTACTAAATATCTTTAATTTGAATGTAGTGCATCTGAAATGGATGGATGGGTGGGTGGATGGATGTTCTCCATCTCCCAAATAGACACAGAGTAGCGGTGTGCCTTTAGCAGGGATAAAGGCATTCAGTCTCTGGGGCTCACTGAGCCCTTGGCCCCTCTGCACAGAGCTTCAGCAAGCTGTGAAGAGCTCAGTTGAAGCAATGATCTGGGTTTAAATCCCATTTATTTCTCCCCAAATACCCCCCGGACTTAAACAGACTGAGTTAGATTTAACTCAGGGACTAGTAGTAAAAAGCCTGGTACCCCTGCAGAGACCTTTCTTACTGAGGTTCATGTCAAGATACCAGTCAGCTCAAATTCAAGTGATTAACAAGAGATCTTTCATCAGTCTTGTCCATGGAGAGGAGTGGAAGTCCTTGGCTGGGTGAAGGGCTGTGAGTGTGTGGGAAGCCCCAAGTCTACAGTGCCACACAAACCTTGCCTAAGAAGCAAAGGGTCAGAAAGGTGAGTGGTGAGTATGAGATGCAGATCCGCAAAGAGCGAAGTGGCAATCAATCCCACTTACACAAAGCAGGACTGTCATCCCTACCAATGCTTGTGGACTGCTGTCCACCCAGGAGAGGCTCTTCTGGACCCAACAGTCAGTGTGTCAGACCTCGGGCACCCCGAAGGCCAGGTTGTCCCGAATCATCAGTGTCTTCCGAAGGTCTCGTTCCACGATTGGTCTCTGCGTTCGCCACTTATGGGCTTCCTGGAGTCCTGGCTCAAAGTAGTAAATGCAAGCTCCAAAGCCCACCAGAATGAGAATGGAGATCATCAGATACACTGGCACAAACCAATCCAAGAAGTGAGGCATGGCTGCCAGAGAAAAGGGGAGAAAGCTTGTGCAGTGGCACCACCCAAAACTCACCTCCACTGGGCTTCATTGTGAGACCTCTGCCTCATCAGCAGTGCCCAGTCCCATCGCACCCCAGGTCCTGCTTGGTTGCACACCAAGGCACCTCAGCCTTCCGGAGAGGGAAATCCCTTTGCCTCATTGCTGGGACCCCCTCACTGAGCAGCAATCATGCTCCCTCCCCACAGAGAGGGGCGATCCCGCAGGTCCCCAGCCCTGCTGCCAGTGATTAAAGATAGGTAGCATGTCCCTGGCTAAGCCAAGCTCCTGCAGCGGGTAAATACAGCTGCTTCTCATCTCCTGCTTGGGGGAAAACCTGCTGCCCCGTCCCCTGACACTCCACGATCCCCTTGAATTCCCAGTCTGAGCTGATCTAGCTCAGGGCTGAACCCTCCCTTGCTGCACCCCTACTCAGTGCCCAGCTCTGCTGGGGCCTGGAGTCCTTGCCGTGCTTGGAGCAGCACTGGTCTCTGAGGGGAGCCCAGATCCGCCCCCCAACATCAGCTGCTGGGCAGCGGGAGCCACTTACCGGGGGTGGCCGCTCTGCCTTGCCAGGAGCCCCTCACCACCCAGGCGTGAGGTGCCGAGTCCGCAGCAGCGCCCTGGGGAACATAAAACAACATACCATATGATCGCTGTTGATCCAGCGCTAAAGATGATTGAGGAGGAAGGAACAAACATCTCCCTGCCTAGATGGCAGGGCTGAAGCTTTCCAGAGGGGTGGACAGATGAGGTCCCAGTTCCACAACCTGCTAGTGGCCTGGCCACTCTTTCCCCACTATTATAACCCTGCTGATGCCATGCTCAGGGCACACACACTGACTCAGGGCCATTTAAAAGCTGTAATGCACCGTGTTTGTGCCCATCCCTTATCCCCATCCTTTGGGAGGGAGGGAGCAACATACATTGCAACCCACAGCAGTGCCCAAGGTGCCTGACCCACAGCTGCATGCTCTTACCAAAACACCCACCAGGGTGTGGATCATGCAGAGGTAGAAAAGGGGATCGAGAAGCATGCCCCCAAAAAGTCACAGCTCTGGCCTCTCCTGGGCACCAGGGCTGCTGGGTTTTGCATGGTGAGCGTGCTGCTTGTCATAGGCTTCGATGGATTAAACAGGGGACCATCAGGCTTGGGAAAGTGTGACAGTGCCAGGCTCTGAAGGGAAGCTTTCCAAAACCCTCACCCCTTGGTGGACTGATGAAATGTCCCTTGACTTCAGTGGGGATGAAATTAGGGTAGAGCTGCGCCCTTGTTGAGCTCCTGCTTTTGCAAACACCTGGAAGATGCCACCTGCAACCCAAGTCACAAGCACATTTCCTCAGCCTCCCTTCACAGGGCAGTTAAGGGGAGGTTGGGGAGAGCTCTGAGCATCTCCATCCTGCTTTCTCCTCCTGGCCCATAAGGCTGCTACCCTTTTCCATACCGGAGGCTGGGCTTTTTTTCCTTTCATTTTTTTTTTTTAAATCACAGCCATCAGTTGATCCCAATGTGCCCAGCAGGCATTTCTCTGCTGGACACCTCTTGCAGCTGGAGAGCCCATCCCTGCCTGCTTGCCCCGAGGCTAGCAGTGGGAAGCACGAGATTCATCTCTGCCCTCTCAATAACACCTTTTCTGTCACAGGGTTAGATCTGAAATGAGCTACAATTCTTGCTAACATAGGCAAGAAACTGCCAGCACTAGCAAAAAAGCCTGATTTCCTCCCACTTATTGGCATGGATGTTGATATTTATCTGTTCTTGCATCACAGGGGAGACCTCAGTGGATTTTGCCTCCTCCTACCACACTTTGGCTTTCAGCAGTCCTTGGGTTTGCTACCCATGGTGCTGCTTCTACCATTGCCAAGTCCTAGAGGACTTTTTCTGTCTCCCTCTCGGTGATTTACACCTCCCTTTTGCCAGGACCCCATTCCAGTTGATCAAGAGCAATGAGACCGGGCAGCTCAGCATCAGCCACCATTTGGCTGGGAGCAAAGAGGCAGCCTGTGCGCTGCTCCTCTGCCTTCTTCAGAGGAATAACTTGGGAAGAGCCACCCCCACCCCAGCCTGCAAAAACATC
The DNA here is from genome assembly GCA_033628505.1 of Tringa tobata. NCBI lineage: Eukaryota > Metazoa > Chordata > Aves > Charadriiformes > Scolopacidae > Tringa > Tringa tobata. Next base: position 1,536,025 of record JAHREE010000115.1, on the reverse strand, counting down.
ACAGATATGTTGTGGGGAGTGGAGATCCCACCATGGGGTTTTCCTCACACTACTCATCCTGAGGGACTGAGGAAGGAATTAGGCACAAACCCCCTTCCTTGACAGAGTCAGGTCTGAGGACTGGGTTTGGCCACAGGCCCCTCAGTGCAGATTCTCTACATGCTCTGCAAAAGTATCTCCTGTGTCCTCTGATGCTGTTGCTGCTGCGTGAAGCCCATTGGACCCCCTGCACCCCTAAAGCCACTGCCACAGCCAGGCTGGGGGGCCCAAGGCTGCTGCAAATCCCTTCTTCAGAGGTGTCCCAGCAGCCATACCAGTCCTTGGCTGGCAAAGGCATTGGGCAGGGTCAGGGAGCCTGGAAAGGTGACTTGGGCTTGGACCCCCCCGAGGCAACAAGAAAAAAGCCAGCAACTTCATTTCCTTCCCTAATCATCTGCTTTCCAATCCTGGGAGTGAAGCTGCTGTTCAAAACCACCGCAGTAAAAAGCAGCCCTACAGACTCCCCCATTTATCCCTCCTCGGTGACCAGCAGAGCCAGCATTTCCCAGCTCCTTGCCAGCAACCTATTCTTTGGTCTACTTGCTATGCAGTCCTCACCTCGTGCTGCATCCCCCCACTGCTCCCCCAACAAATGGTCCTTGCCATGGCCAAGCTGAGTGCTGGGTGAGGTGTCAGAGCACCCCCCTGTCCCAGCCTCTGCAGGTCTGGACCAGTGAAGCACTTGCTGTAGTCAGGTGGGTGAGCAGATTTTGGCTGCAAATGCCGAAAGAGGGAGTTTCGTTTTGGAAGATGTCAGCTTTCTGGAGCAGCTCTGCAGATATTAAACATGCCTTAACCTTTGCTGGACTGGTCGATCTCAGCATCCCATTTTGCAGTGGGACATTTGTGTCCCCCCAAAGACACAAAAGAGTCCCCTGTCTTTTAGCTGGGATGGTATCTCATAGAGGTAAGCTGGCTGACCCTTTTTAAACCCATGCTACACGTGTCACTCCAGCCGCTCTCCTCAATGTCACCCCCAGATCCTGCATGCCACCTCTGGCTGCCCCCTGAGGTGCTGTGGGTACACGTGTGCCTTGGGGGGCGTGCTGCAAGTGGCAGGGGAGAAAGTGCTTGGGGAGGGGGGGCTGGAGCAGGGAAAGGGGGTTTGCAGGAGACATGGACATGCACTGGTGAGCGGGCATGGGGTCAGCAAGGCAGGAGGGATGCCCATGCAGAGTGGCAGGACACAGGTGACTTTGGAGACCGAACCCTCCCGTGTGCATGGCCAGGAGCACAAACCAGGTTGCAGCACTGCCAGCCAGGGTCTCGCCCCAACCACAGAAGATCCCCCCAGGACAAGGCACCCCGGGGCAGCCTACAGCTGGGGGCAAGTTGCTGCTGATGGCTGGGGACCTGGACATGACCCCGCTCCCATACATCTCCAACAGGCACCCGCTACCTGCCCTGCAACGTGCCACCTACCTCTTTCCAAGGGCGCAGGGCGACGGGATGAGGGCTGCTCCCTCCGGCATCCGCCGGAGCACGGCCGGGATGAGTCAGGCTCCTTTCCCAGGCAGGCAGTGCCAGGGAGAAGGGACCCCGCTCCGGGAGAGCCGGGCGACAGCGGGAGGCGACAGGCGCGGGGCGGGAGGGAGAGAGGGATGGCGGGAGTGTGCGGGGGTGACACTGAGCCCGCAGCGCGGCCTCATTTCCCACCGGGGCTCCTGGGGGCTTCCCCCATCGCCTCCCCGGCAGCGG
>JAHREE010000115.1:1508472-1529288 GCA_033628505.1 Tringa tobata | reverse complement strand
GACAATGAGATCTGATACTTCTCTTTCACCACAGCTTCTCCCTAAATTTCACTTTAAATTTATAAGCTTGTTTGTGTTGCAGTGTGTCTTTCAAACTCCTTTGTTCATATCTTGTGTTTGTTTCATAATGGTTTTGTTTTAAAACATACCTTCCTTATTTATAGGAAACAAAATACCTTTATTTGGAGACTGGCAGGCAAAACTGTAAACTGCATATGACTAATAGAAGGGAATGTGTAATGTGGTCTGTGTCGGCTGGGGAAAACTGTTAAGTCTGTAAGATTTTAATTGGTCTCCTTGGGGAATACTACTTCTAGCAAAATCAGTGTCTCTCTCTTGGCTTCCAGAGAGGAAGTACGTTGTGAGAGAGACTGAAATTCTGGGATTTCTGTTTGTGCAATCTATCTGTCAGGTGATCTTCCAAAGATATGGTGCTGATAATATCTTTCCTGTGGAAGGCCCAGACATGCACTACTGAAGTCTTTTTTTTTTTTTCTTTTGGTAGTGGGGAGAGACACAAAAATCCCCACCCTGTAATTCTTCTTCCAACAGCTGTATTGGCAGTGGTGGTATTGTGTAGAAGGACACCTGAATTAACCTAATAACTCCTGACACAGCAAAAGGGATGAAAAAGGGAGGTAATGGCATAATAGAAGCTCTTTCTGAGCTATAGCTTCATCTATAAAGCTATATTAGTGATAGATTTCTCATTTAAGGTTTTGCAAATACAGCATGCTTTTCTGTAACATGGAGACCTGAGAAGGTAGCCTTTCCTGTGTGAGCATGTGAGCATCAGCATGTGACAGGAAAGCACTGATGCATTTTAACTCAAACTNTGAGCATGTGAGCATCAGCATGTGACAGGAAAGCACTGATGCATTTTAACTCAAACTTGGCAGCAAAATATATCAGTAAAGCATTGGGTTCACTTTGTTAGAAAGGAATTTTTCTTAAATAAAATGACTGCCATATAGATCTGTGTGGAGAAAATGTTTCTCTGAGCCTTGTTATGCTCTAAAAAGCTTGCCATTATAAATAACCTTGTCTGGCAAGTGTCATTGTGACTGTCAACAACTATGAGTAGGCTTAAGATAAAAGAACACCTCTTAAAGAATCACAGTGTCTCTTCAGTGCCTACATATTTAGTAATTAGCTGGCTTCCTGGTAACTTGTTACATGATGAACTGCAATCGTTCTGTGGTTTTGGTTAAATGGATACTGCCTTGCCAAGCTGTTTGGTTAAACTGGCAAATTTATTATCTTTCAGTCACCTTACTACATCCCTCCCCTTACCTGCAGAGAGGGATCACCTTCGGCCCAGGATAGATCTGATTGTGTTCATGATTGACATCAAGAGCAAATACAGGTAAAAGAAGGGTAAACATATGAGGGGAAACTGATATTATTTTTTTATTGGATTGATGGCTAAATCTACATTTTTACTGGGTCAGAATTGCTGAAGAGTAGACTTCAAACCCAAGACTTGCTGTGGTGGAACAGCTCGGTAATATATACAGTGGTTTTCTGGCCTCCAGCAATGGATTAGGACTGAACTGTTCTGCCCAATAACATGCTTGTTGTGCACTAAGTTACCATAGCAGAGAAGGCAGAATTTATTCTTGGATCCAGACATGGGATGATTTGAACTGAGCTTTGGGAAGACGCTGTCTGTAAAATTAGATGGAAAGGATGGTGGGGCTGTTAAGTTCTGTAATATGCAGTCATCTGATGTGTGTTGGGTAGTGCTACCTAATAACCATCCAGTGTCCCCAGTTCAATGATACTGGTGGGATCAGCGCTATGGATGTCTCTAGGCAAAAGAGAAAGATCTGCAGGGATTGATCCCTTTTCTCTCATTTTGTGCTCACGTTTGTAGAAATGATATTTGTGTCCCCGGGCCATAAATAAAGACTTACTATGGCACAAAAGTCAGCATTTTATTACTTACTTGTGACTGATGATCCTGGGCTCTCATTTAGCAAAAATGACAGGCCCAGCTGCATACTTACAGCACAGATGGTGCTGCAGATATGTGTGGGCTAGTTCTTCTGAAAGAGCCAAAGTAGTGCTGAAGTTTCATTGAATGTTAATGAATTCGGATGCTTAGTGTCCGCAAATCATGGAGGGGACAGTTCAAACTAAGTCTAACTGTTGAGCCTTGACTAGAAAGGATATGTTATAGATTATTAAACAGCTGTGGGTATTGCAGAGGTCTCTGCTGCCGTGCTTTTAGCATAGAGCATAACTCTGCCGGCTCACAGATCAGCAAATGTTAACATCATTGGTTTACTAATTGTGCTTCTGAAAGTTATTCCCTTTGTTCTTACGCTGTACTGGCTTTACCTCCCTGTCCAACTGGATTGTCTGTGCTTTTCTGACAGCTTGAAGAATGTCGAAGCTTCCCTAGCTCATGTGGATGCCAACTTCTTCCTGGGGAAAGTGTGCTTTCTTGTTACTGGGGGTACGTATGGCATCTGCCCTCTTCCTCCTCTCCGAGCAGCACAGCTCCCCGTTGCTTTCCTTAAAACGGGGCAGTGGCTTAACTTGAAACAAACCAAAGGAAACCAGTGGCTTTGTCAAAAGCTTTGTTTAAATTATATCTGAATTCATCTCTCTTTTTTAAAATTGCTTTCTTAGATAAAACGTGGCTTTCTCTTTGTGCTTGCTTGCTCTCTCCTTTCTGTTTTTGCCAGTCAGAACTCTTTTCTCTGTCCCTAATCCCTCAATATGATTTGTGTCACTGTTTTCTTTTTTTATTTTTTTCCTGTGCATTGCAGAAGTCTGTTATATCTGCTCTTGCAGATCTGTCTTAATGATAATCTTAATGAGCAGTGAGGAGCATATGATACTGTGGTAATAAAATGAATTTAAATGGATGAGCTACTAAACTATTAAGTATAGTTTTAATACAAGACTGGTATCCCTGCTGTGTGCTGTCTGGCTCCGATATGCCTTTAATCTCTCTTCCTTCCTCCTGACTCCCCTCCCCAAAAGCAAAGAGGGTGCTTTCCTGCATGCCCTCCCTACTTCAGCTCTGAGGGACTGGAGGGGCCAGCCTATATTGCTCAGGGTTGCAACAGAGGTGCTGTGTCCCTGGAATTTGGGTGTCAGGATGCCTAATTCTGGGGTGGAAAAGAGTCTTGGCATTGTCTTGTGCTATGACTGTCCTGATGGAGTGAAGTCCTTGGAGACATCACCCTGTGATACCACATGAGCCAGGAGGGCTTCTGATTAATGAGTAGAAGACTCGGCCCCTGCTGATAGTGTACTTGTCCAAAATGTTAATGTTACAGTACGCAGTAATGTGGTGATACTATTCTGGCTGTCAGTATGATGAACAATTTCTGTGCTAATTCCATTTCGAATCTTCTACCATTCCTTTTGTATTGCTGACTGTTGCTTTGCCTTCTATGGTGCTCTCAAAATTAGCTCTGGATTGGTGGATGTGGAAATTCCTGGTACTTTTCTTATCTCAATGTTGATTATGGGGCTTGTAATGTGGGAAAACTTTTTCTGTAGTTGGCAGGGTGAATTACTGCAGTGTAGAGATGAATGCCATCTGGAAGCTGGGAGAAGTCTACTGCAGTCCTGTGCTGTTCTGTGAGCTGGAGGTAAGGAGCTTATTTGGTGTCTAAAGGGATTTGTGAATTCTACTCCTCTCTGATCTTTAGGAACATTGTTACATTAGCAATAAATACATGTACATACGCATAAGTGTCGGGGACCAGTCTCTTTCTACAAGAGCAGTAGAGGTACAGGAGTCTCACTGTCCTTGAAATGAGTCTTCTCGATTAACTGCTGCTTCCTGTGCTACTTCAAAGCCTCAGGAACCCAAGTCTAAATTAACAAAGACTTCTCTGATATGCAAAGCCTTAGTACATTTGTTCCTTGAGGCATTTTTGTCGTCCTGGGAGCCCCTGAGCTGTTTTTTGCTGTGTGACTCTCTTGCCCATGTAATAATGTTTCCTGTTAGCCAAGCTTTGTTGCTTCACAGACTGTTTTGCTATCTGATATAACACTCTTTCCAATTACCTGCTTGGTCTGCAAAGCTAGAGGGAGAGTTTGGTGTTCAGTGGTAACACACTTCACTCTTCTGTGTATTCATCATTCCACCCTCAGAGGCTGCTTCCCTACCAGCCTGTAATATTTGTGCCTTTGGCAAGCCCTTCAGGGTTTTCAGCTGACAATGCTGTACCTTCCCTAACGTTAGGGGAATGGCCCTCTTTGGGAATTTCTGTAGCAAGCAGATGTGAACCATACTTAATGCTGTTTCCAGTTTTCTTTTATTGCAGCTAAGCACTGCTTTTCTTTTCTCTTGGTTAAATAATTCTTCCATTTTTGTTTCCAGTTGGAAGGGATACGAAACGCCACCGCTCAGCGACTTCTCCGGATGTTACAGATCTGTGCTGGTCATGTACCAGGAGTTTCTGCCTTGTCCTTTGGCACACTGATGAGGAACTCTGCTGATGACTAGCTTCTCATTGTGAGAATTCAGCCACATTCATCGTGTTTTGGTTTTGGGTTTGTTTTTTTTTTTTTTTTTTCACTTCAGGCATTCAAGCTGCTGTAGTTGAAATCACATTGGGAAGCTTTTTTTCCTGACTTATTATGACCACTCATCCAAAGCTGTTACTAGTTGCTAATATCTAAAGAAAAGCTTGATTCCTGTTCAGTGGATAAGGTATAGCTGCTGGGGGGGAAGGCAGTTTGAATTGGGGGTTCTTACCCATTATTACCTCTGAATCCCATTTCATGATCAAGTTTGAGTTTCACCCACTTTGCCAGTGGCCAGGAACCACATGTTTTAATGAGAGAATATGAGGAGAACAGGTCAGTATCCCAAATGCTGGTGCCATGGTTGAGTATCTTAGTTTTGGTGTCCCTGAAGCACTAGAGAAGAAGCAGCAGGCTTCTGCTTCCTTTCGATTGAAATATGGCACCTTGGACTAATGTGAAACATCACTGCCAGGTTTTGTCTCCCCACCAAGAGAATAATGGGGAAGGAAGGCTGTCCTGCAGCTTCTAGATAGACTGCAATTGGCAGTTAATGATCCAGCTGTGTGAGCATCTGGAAGGGCTCAGTATTTCCATGCCTGTTACCTAACTGGAGAGGAAGGGACTGAAAAAGATAATCTAGCACTTTAGCTTTCTCTAAGATGTTTAAACAAAAAAGCTCCGTCTCTCAAGCCCGGGTAACAAGCAGCTCTAGTCTTCCCTTGTGATTTGGCAGCTGTGGACTACTCTGCTGCAAGTCAGTTCCTGCAGACCAAGAAATAATTCTCCAGAGAGGTCAAACCTTCTTTGAGTCAGGAAGTGAAGAGGTGAAAGGGCTGTTAACTGAGAGTGTAGCAGCATTTAGTGTGTTAAAGCCATGGCAGGCAGACCACAGGAGGAGAAACATGCAGCTGCTATCGGAAATCAATCTTCGTTCCCAAAGTAAAGAGCCACATAATAGCTTGTGCTCTCAAAGAGCCAAATCTAAGCTTAGGTGGTGTTGCTGGCCTCCAGCAAGCCTCTGCAAGTTGGGCAGTTCAGCTCCAGAGAGCTGCAGGAGTGCATTTGTCCCTCCAGCATCCCTAGGGCTGAGGCTCTGCACTCTGGAGCTGATCGGAGATGAAACACAGCAGACTGGACTATAGCAGCATACACAAAACACATGTTGTCTCTTGCAAGGTGGCTATATGCTGCATACAATCCCTAAACTAATAGGTTCTTATCAGCAGTAATTCATGCCTTATTCTTACTGCAAGTCAGATTGTGTGTTTTGGAGTTCTAAGTTAATAAAATGTATAATATTTTATAATTAGTTGTATGGTCTTTGTTTAGGAATGTGGCGCGGGCTCTAAAACCTACGAACACTTGCCCCTGTTTGACCTTCCAGTTGGCTGGTGGGTTGCAGTCACGGTTTCAGCCACGTGGTGGTGGCAAAAGCTTTCCAAATACTATCCTTCCTGTACTGAGTTGAGCCAGAATACAGTGTTTCTTGAAAGGCTGGGATATTTCTTACCCAGAATTGCATGCCAGGTAGAAATAAAGCCTAGAGAGAATGTGTTAAGATCCCCTCTGGTTTAATTTATTTAATCCCTAATAGTCTGCTTTAATGTTCCTAGGTGCAGAGCTCTAGCTGTGTGTGCTGTTTCGCTTAGCTTGTTTCTGACATCTGTCTGTGAGCAGGAAAAAGCAGAAAGCAGCACTGCAGGCTTAATCAGCTGTGAGCGTTGGCAGTCCTTGCAAAGACAGCTCAGCAAGGCACAAAGCCTGTATCCTTGCTCAGAGGACACACGAATCCTAGCTCCAGTTGTATTGCTGCTGGCAGGGGAGGGCTAGGTTGTTTGTCAGCTGGAACAAAAGGAACTAAACCATTCAGCTGTGTTATGGTGCCCAGAAGGGCTGGACTCTGGCTAAAACCCAAAGGAGAAAGACATGTGCAAACTCTTGTGGCTGCGTAAGAAGGATGGGGAGCTTAATGGGCCTGTCCTACTTTCAGCTAGCTTTGTGATCCTGAAGTACTAGCCAGGACTTTGCCACTAGAGAGGGGCAACCATGCTGAGAAACAAGTTTCTCGGTTGGTTATGCTGTATCAGCCTCGCTCTCGCTTTGGGTCCCTCAAAATAAATGAGACCATGGTTTAGAATAGACTGGTTTCGATTTGCTCTTGATGTGCAGGTGCAGTTTGGGGGAGGGAAGGAAGGGCTGCGGCATGAAATGAGCCAGTCTTTCGTGTCCTCCGCAACCGCTGTAAGGTAAGGAGACTCTTCCGTCTCCTGGGTCGCTCTCCAGTTGCCTCTAATAACTATTGGACTCGGGTAAAATCCCTTTGGCCTCAAGAGTAATTTCGCTGCGCTTTCTTAACTGGTGAAAACGAAACTTTCTTTGGTTCACCCAGAATGCTTTGTAGCAACCCACACGTGCTGCTGTCCATTCCTGCACCTTCAGCCATCGGGTTTTTTTCCACTGCTGTGTTTCAGATGCGGTGTTTCTTTCCTTCTACTACTTTCAAAGAAGAAAGATGCTGTTTGTACTTCCTACAGGTGGCTGAATCTCAGCTGGTACAAAATAAAATCTAGTTCCTTAAGAGCAGCATCTCGCTTCACCTTGGGGCAAATATTTTTCTTACTCTTAGGAAAAAGTCTTTACTAGAACTGGCAGGGGAAGTGGAGCGTATCTAAGAATATGACACTGTGTCTCAGGTCCATCATGTTTTACAACCAAAAGTAGTTGGGACACATCTAAAGCTACAGCTTCAACTATGTAAATACCTCTAGGAACTGTCAGCTATTAGTTTAGACAGGCCATAACACTGCCCCTACCAGAGAAGACAAGGCAGCTGAGGATATCTTTCATCTGGATGGAGTAGCCAGGGCTAATGTTTGATAAAGGTCTTGTGAAAGTAGTACTTGGATTGGGATCAGAGGCAGGGAAGGCCTGAAGCCGAATTAAGGCTAGTGACTCAGGTTCTGTTGTGTTCAAACATCGTGAAAGAGCTTGCCAAGCTGGCTGAAATCTAAACTAGCAGAAATATTTTGGAGTTACATACTTTTTCTTCCTCTCTCTGTTGCCTCAGTTCCCTTTCCCTGTGGAGATTTATGAAGAGAAATCCCCCTCTCTGTGACAAAAGTACCCGTGAGCGTTGCTGGTTTGACTGCGTGTTTTTGTTTGTCAGCTATGTCAGCAAGATTACTGTAAAAGCAGTTTAATGAGTCTAGAAGATCTTGCACCAGTTGCACTGGCGTAAGCTTTGGTCATGCAGTGCTTTTTTACAGGCTGTAATAGCATCTCTTCTGCTACAGCAGGCTGACCCACAGGATTTTACCTTCAGTCCAGTCACTTGAAGAAGATTTTTGTATCCTCAGCCTGCTAGCCGAGCGGCTCACAGAGGTGCTCTGTAAGGGATTTCAGCACAAATCAGCTTGGTTGGCATTACCTGTTGGGATTATAGCTCTCTGCTAGCCCCGATTTTCCAAGGGAAGGGTTGTTTTTTGTTAATTTTGCCATACTAGTAGTTAAATTAGATTAGCATCTAAACACGATAAGACATGATATACTTCGTCTATACTAACAAGAGAGAAAGTCTGTGCTGATGCGGTGCCTATAGTAAAAGATCTCTCTGGAACGAAGTTCAGAGATAAATCCAGCCCTGGGGATTTATTTGTCCCTCCAAACCTTGAAACTGGTGGTAGAGGTTTAGATTCAAGGTCACCTCTAATATTTGCTTTGGGGACTGTTTAAAACTGGATGTCTCTGCTTGCCAAGACCTGTAGTCTGAAGGGACCATCTGGGTTAGGTCAGTGGTGGCACTCAGCAGCTGTGATCACGCTGTAAGAGGTGCTTGGTAGCTCCCATTGCGACTACTGTCCACAGCAGCAGTGGATAAGATGAGACTCCTCTGCTCTGATGACAAAAGCAAGGGAGACTCTTCTGTGGGGTTTTTAATTTGTCTCAATTTTGCAGGAGCACCAGCCTTTGCTTTGGCCACGTTCCAGCTGCTCTGTCTCCGTTCAACTGGCCCAGATCCCCTGGCAGTCTTCTCTGCGTGCTGAGTGTTCTCCGCTTCCCACCCTGAGCTGGTGTGCAGTGTTGCTGTGGGCTGCTGAACAACTGCCACTTTCCATTCACTGACCAGCTGTCCTTCAGTAGTGGGGAAAAGGGATTTATATGCAAGAGAAAGCAATAGCTGGCACAGCCCAGAGCTGGGAGCCAGAAACGCTGGGCTCGTTTCGCCTCTGCGGCTGATTTCTTGCATGACCCTGGGCACGTGTGTTAAAATTCACCGTGCCTTGCTCGCTCTGCCTCTACAGCCGGAGCTGCCTCCGCTGGAGAGGTGTGATGAGGGCGAATTGACATTGTTTTGGGGTCACAAACGTGCGATTGGATGGAAACGTTCAGAAGAAACAGGTTTGGTGGTTTGTTTTTTTTTCCCTAATTGGCAGAGTTTGATTTTTTTACTGAAGTTCTAAGGGAGGAGGGCTTGGTGGGACCTGCCTGCCGGGCACCTCCTGAGATCGGACATGTTTTGTGTTCCTTTCCTGCCTGAGTATGCGGCAGACAGGGAGGCTGCCTGAAACTGGGCTGCATTCCTTCTCATAAGGCGTTGAGACGCGGTTGGGTTTTGTTGTGAACTGGAACAAAACCACCCTTTGAAACGCTGAAATTCCCCGCTCAGTACAATTATCCTTGAGTTGGCCGGTGGGAGAAATCAAAGTCTCTGGATCTCTTCCTCGCCGTTAAATATTAATAGGGCGCGGCGATGCTAGGCAGGATGGCATCCCCTCGGGTCGGCGCTGCGCAGAAGGGGTCGTCTTGGCTGTGAAGAACCGGTGCGCGAGAGAGGACGGGCGCAAGGGACTCGGGAGTGATGTGACTTGTTCGGACTCCTTGGCAGCTGAGTAGCGCGGGCTCCTGGCCCGTGCTGGGCCACGTTTCCCTTGCCAGGGGCTCCTTCTGCCGGAGCTGACACGTGCCGTGATGCTGACAACCCTCATCCCCCCTCCAGCTCGCCGTGCGGCGGGGCGTTCTGCGCGGAGCCAGGAAAGGTGCTGTGACCGTCCCCCCTCACCCCTGTCACCTCCTTTGCCGAGGGAAGTCAGCGGTGTGTGAAAGAGAAGCCCGTGTTTTACATACAGGCAGGCTGCCTCCCCGCCGCCGGCCCAGGTGCAGCTGCGGGCTGGGTGCGAGAGCCCCGGGGGCTCTGCACGTCACGGGAAGGAGCACCGAGGTGGGTGAGGACAAAAACAAAGAGAGAAGCCACCTCCCCTTGGGAAACTTGGCCTCGGTGCGCAGAGGCTGCCCTGTCCTTCGGATCCTGCCACCCTCTCAGCACGACAACAAGCCGTGCCAGGGCCAGCTGAAGCACCCGAGCTCTAGGGCAGTTTGCATGCCGGACTGAGGCAGAGGCACACTGGTGAGCACTTGGAAAGACCTAGAAAGTCCAGTTAGCATTAAACGCGCTAGGGGGGCTTCCCCTGTTTTCTGACAGCTTGGAGTATTTTCCTTTCCTGTCTCCCCATGGAAGCTCTCTATTCCACCCCTGCAGTGACAGGGTGGCGGTGCTGCGGCTGGCCCTGCCTGGCTCCTGCCCTGCTGGCTGTGTTGTCAAAGCGCTCGTGTTGACGAAACACCTCGAGTGTTTACTGAGGGTCTGCAGTCCTTGAGGCACTATCACTGTCTGCACTGGTCAGCTCAAAGCTCTCCTGAACCTCTGTGCTGGCTGCTCTCCTAGGTTTGACAGCAGTGTTGGCATCACCCCAGTGTGAACGTTCTTTTTTTTTTTTTTTTTTTCTCCCCACTGCTATGTTTCCTTTTCTTGCTCTTCCAGAGATGACAGATGTGAAGCCAGGACTGCATTTGACTCAACTCTGCACATAACAACCTGTGGCTCGTGCTACAGCAGAGCACCTCTCTTTAAAGCAATATGCCAGCATAAACTAATTAATCCTCGTTCCCCTGTGGGACTGAGGGGTGACTCAGTGCTCGTGCTCACCGAGCAGCAGAGGATCAAAGGCACTGGAACTGGGGAAGCCCTAGGATAGTGCAATGTCGCTCTGTGCCTGCACACTGGGCACCTGTAAGGGCTTGGTCTTGCACGCTTTTTTCCAGGGCTCCTTTTTTAGCCACGTGGAGAAGGGCTGAAAGCTCTGTTAACTTAAAGATGGGACTGGAGCTGCCTTCAACTTGCTCTGCAGGGAGTGTTTTTACTACCTGGTGTTCCCTTTTGATCCTTTCCATCCTGTGGCTCCTCTTTTTATAACCTGAACTTGGCCATCCTGAGCAATTCTCTTTCGTGTTCTCACCGACAGGTTCTTCACGCCTCCCCAGCATCCCTGTTTGGCTGTGCTGAGCTGTGCAGTGAGTGTGTGTGTCCGGGTGAAAGGCAGGGGCAGGGAGGCTTAGGCACTGTGGAAATAGAGCTGTGGTGGTCGTGCAGGTCCCCCTCAGGTTTCATGACCCCACAACAAGCTGCACGCCAGCCTGTGCTGGCGTGGCACCGTGGCCCTGAAGAAGTGCAAATGAACCCCAGCACCTGGCCTTGGACTGCCCTGGCATCCATCATGCTGCTGTGTGTGAGCTGCTCTGGGGAAAGAGAAGGGGAGCTGCTTGCTCGCAGATGTTGCATAATACTGACCTAGTTCGAACACAAGTTTGAGGGCTGGGAAGTGTTTGCCCGGCCTGCAGGGAAGAGAAAACCCCTCCGGGGTGAGGGCTGCTGTACCGCGTCCTCTGCTCTGTGTTATGAAGGAGATGAAACGTGAAGCGTGTGCTTTCTCCAGGACCTGGCTCTTCCCTCTTGCCCAGGTTGCACGTGGAGCATCACCTGCACGAGTCCCCTCTGCGTGTGTGTGAGCCGTGGTTTGGCTGAGCTCAGCCACTGCATGGGACTAATACATAGTGATGGCGTCCTATAAATTATATAGTCGGTGTGTTCGCCATCTGCTCTGTGCTGAAAGCTGAGTGTGATTGAGACCTTCCCCCCATCCCAAAGCTTGACTCTTTTACCAGGCTTGAAATGTGTGCGGATCTCCCGTAAGTGGTTCTGATTGAATCAGGTAAACAGGGAATTTTTTAAGCAGGCTGCAATGTTCCTTGCACCCGAAGTGAGAGCTGAAGCATAGGCCAGCATCCTATTACCATGAGACTGAGTAAAAAGCAAGTCTGTTTTCATGCTAATTAGGTTCTAAAGGGAGCGAATCTTGATTGCAGTGGTCATATCAAAGAATCAAAATAGTAATGCAAAAAGCAAAGGAAACCCCAGAGTGATTCATCTGAGAAGGGGAAATAAAGACAGTCATGGAGGAAGAAGGAGTTTGAGGGGGACTGAATTGCTCTGCTGCCCAAAAGCAGAGGGGATTTGAATCAGATTATCCTCATTAGATGTCTCTTTAAAGCATCATCAAGCTAAATGAATGGTCCGGGGGAGAGCTTGCAGGCATGGTGTCTGTGATTATCACCAGGGATTTACAGTCCTAGTTATCTAGCTTAGAGACAAGATTATTAGGGGGTATAAAGCTGTATCTGCCCTCAGCTTCTAATGTGCGTTTTTAGGTTGGGTGATGGGAGATGCTGTGTTGCTGCATGGTCCCTCGGAAGCCTTCCCGCCTCCTCCCGTGGTCCAGCCCTCCACGTTGCTGTGGGTGTAGCGTGGAGAGGGGAGGCAAGTGTGAGCCAGGGAGCTGTGCTGGCCAGGAGATGTTCCCTGGGGGCAGCGTCCCCAGTGGCCTGTGGCAGAGACCCTCCCCTGTGGGTGCTCTCACGGAGATAGGAAATGGGGAAAGGGACCTTGGATTGGGGATTATGTCTGCTTGCCTCGGCAGTAACGGTCACGCCACCGCCCCCAGCATCTCCTTTCTTGTGTCAGCCTGTGCTGGTGCAACTCGTCCTTCTTCCAGCCTGAGCCTTTAAGGCTTCAAAGGCTCAGAATTCAGTGGGGCTGTTGGGGGGGACCCTCTCTTTGAAAGGGAATGGATGGACTTTGCCCACAGGTCCCTTGAGGGCTGGGGGTGAGCACGGCCCAGGGCTGTTGGCGGTCCCTCTCCACCTCCCCAGCTCTGCATCCGCAGCGCTCCCTTGCCCTTCCCTTCCTCTCCTTCCCCACCCGATGCATCGCTCCCCTGTTGCTTCTCCGGGCTTTGGCAGGATGGCTAAGACATCACTCCCAGATGCCAGCCAGGAGAGGAGGGGTGTGGGCCAAATCCTGTCAGCTCTCTCCCACGCCGTATCCTTAACCATTGAAATTTGTAATGTTAATCTGCGTTTAGGCCACTGGGCTGGCACCCAAAGGTCCGTGAGAAGCCGGAGAACGGCAATGCCACCACAGACTAATGAAACGCTGTCGGCACGGAGGTGCTTCGGCTGGAGAGGGAGGAGAGGGGAGACTGTCAGCTGGAGCCTCGCAGCCGACAGCGTGGCGGTGACGAGCTCGCTGCCGGAGGCAGCCGGCCTGCCGCGGGGCCCGCTTCGGCTCAGTGGCGTTTCCCTGCTTCTCATCCCGGTTTGGGGCTGCCCTCATGTCCAAACACGTGCCACTTGTTCCTCCTGCAGCGCTTCAGTCCCTCTCAATGCTCTGGGGCTGAAACCAGCTTGAGTTTGGCATCTGACCGGCCAAGCAGCCTGCAGTCAAAATCCCCGTATTCCCTCGGCTCGGCCGCTCGTGGGGCATCGTCTGGTGGTGACGAACAAAGAAGTCGGAGCTCCCCAGCGGTGGGGGTGAGACAGGGTGACCTTGCACCTGCCACCACTGCCCAGGCCCAGGGTGGTTGGAGGCTGCAGGGCAGCCACAAAAGCCAGTTCAGAGACCCATTCCTGGAGCAGCGGGGTGTTATTTGTGTGTGGGTAAGTAGCATGGTTGGATGGCAGGCAGCAGAGTAAATTGCAACAAATCGATCGGGACAAACAGCCTTTCTTCTGGTATGGCTTGCAAGCACCTTCCTATTTTCTCGGGCTGCCTTCTTGTTCAAATGTATTCACCAAACCATTCCCGTGCGTGAGCCGGAGCTGCAGCTCTCCTGCGAGCAGTTCATTGTAACGAAGCGCTATGCAAAATGCAGTCGGGGCTGCTTAGTTTAGTTTTGACTTCTAGGCTGCCCCCACTGGTTTCCTGTCCCTTGCTGCTGGAGCGAGCTGCAAACGGTGAGGTCTCAAAGGGAGACAGCCCCTCGCCTTCAGCAGGCTTTAGTTTTTGCCTCTGGAGTTGTCTGCTGGAGACCTCCATGCCCTGAGAGCCCAGCAAGTGGGGCTCCTCGCTGCAAGTGCTGGGGAGGTTTCTGTGCTCAGCTTGGCATCCCGGGGAGGTTTCTGCCCCAGCATACACGTGCCTGAACCAGCTGAACCCACCTTCTTGGAGGTTTGTAGGGTTGGCAGCGCATCTCCTTCAGCCATTTGTTTCTGTTTTGGTGCTGGAGGTGCTCCCCGGCCCTGCTGTGGCACGTGAACGCTTCCTAACCAGCCACAGGCAAATCTCAGGGGGCACTTGACCTCCACCCACCCACCCAAGGGGGTCAGGATGGGCTCCCACCATCCTTAGGAGGGACCCTGAAGGGGTCCAAGTCCCCTTGCAGAGGGAGCCAATGACACTTGCTCATTTTTCCTTAACTTCAAGGACAAGCACAGCTCCAGGGGTGTTTAAAGAAGAAGGGGAGGAGATAAGAAGTGTTCAGCAGAGCCATGGTGCCCACTGGGGCGCTGCCCCACATCAAACTCCCTGTGCAGGTGGCTGAGCATTGCCACAAAAATCCTTGGTAAGAAGCATAGCACCTATGGAAGGGCCTGGGTTTAGAGTATTGCTGAATTGCTTGAAGCCTTCATTTTCCCACCTTATTCCTAAAATCTTCCCAGGTTTTGCCCCTAAGCCCGGCTGGCTTTGAGAAGGCAGAGCAAAGTTGGGGCTGGGCCGTGCTGGGGCATCCTGGTGGATCCCAAGGAGGAGGTTTGTGTTGAAGCCCTGAGAAACCAGCTCCTGAGAGCCATAGCGGGACCTTTCAGGAGGGGATGCTTCCCACCCACTGGGGCAGCGACACTGGGAAGGGGCACAGGGGGCAAGTGCCAAATGTGCTTTGGGGGGTGGCTCCAGCCAAAGCCCTCCAGTGGCACCGTGTGGATGTGGAGCAGACATCAGGCTGTGCTGAGGTGTTCCCAGGGCATTGGGTGCACCCTGTCAGACGTTTGTCCCAAGGTAACTGGGTCTGCTTGATAAACACCTCGTGGCTTCTCTGATCGACAAGCCTTTGGGTTTCCGGTGCACACGAGCACAAGGTGAACTTTCGGTGGATATTTTCTGCTACGGGTGGTTCTGCAAGCGCGTGCGTGAGTCACTTCACCCACCCTGACACCAGAGGAACCGCTCACACGAGTCCGGTTACTCATGTGTGCATGACCACTCGCAGGACGATGCTGTCCCTCCCCGCTCCTGGGACCACCGGCGCTGCCCTGTCCCTTGCTAGGCTCTCCACAGGGATCCCAGCAGCCCACCTCGCCCCAAGCCAGCCCTCCCAGTGTGCGGTTGGAGCAAACAGCACTGGAAATCAAACCCTCTGACTCCAGGATTAAGATATAATTTTTAAATAGCTCATTTGATATCTTTTCTGGTTTATTTGTTTAATAAAAGCACTTAGTTAGCCGGAGTCCCAGGCTCCTGGGGCTTTCATTTCTCTGCAGAGGAGATAAGAAAAGCCCATTTCCTTATCCAATGAGTCATTTTTTCTGCTCTTTAATTATGCATTTGTGCTATTATCAAGCGTATTCAACTCTTAGATGCAAACAGTTCAAAGTACTCACCAAGCTTTAGCTCTTGCTGCTCCAAAAAGGGTGACCAGCCGTTACGAAGGGCAGGAGAGGCAAAGATGGGGATGATGAAGAGCGGGGGACGGCTGATGCCCGGAGCCGGCTGGGCAGCCTGGGCAGTGCTGGTGAGCAGGCACACGTGCAAGTACCGCTGGGGAAGTCAGCGGGGATTTTCTCCGTGAGTAAGCGTTATCGTGTGTGAATTCAAACATTGTTTTCTTGGACCAGGAGGAAGCAGACGGGCTGGGAAGGGAGCGTGAAAGAGCTGAAGAAGGGGATAAAAAGGGCTTAGAAAATCAGAGGGAATAGGGTAAGATCAGTCGCGACGATGAGGCTGCAACATCCTTCCACGCAACAGGACCCGGGAGCAGTTTATTTGCAGGAGGACATCACGGCTGCCATCCCTGGGCTCACCACCGTGCATTCACAGCTTCAGGTTTTCACTCCAGGTACCGAAACGGGAGCCATCGGCTCCTGAGCTCTATTGTAAACCTCGCTCTCTGAGTCAAAAGCAACACGTAGGTGCCTCGGTTTGGGCTTTCCCTGGTGCATATATTTGACTGGAGGGGTCACAGAGTTAATCTGTAAGTGTGGTACAGCAGATGCTAGGACCCATTTCCCCCCTGCATTGAGCCAAGCAGGCAGGGAAGGGGGGGAGAGAGGGGCAAGGTGACAGTGCTATGGTGGGACCTACAGGAATAGGGGCTGGGGGTCGCTGAGAGACAATAGACACAAAGAAAGCACGGGGTGGGGGAGATGGGAACAGCATCCTTCTTTGGGAAAAGGAGACCAGCAGGTGGAAACACCCCAGGGCAGGAGGAGCAGAAAAGCCTTTGGAGCCATGAGGTGTTTCAGGGGCAGGTGTCCTGACAGAGCACTGGTTCTTTTGTGGAGGTCCTCTGCCTCCATGCATGGCACCAGCCCACAGGCAAGATGTTGGTTGCTCCCTAATCCCTGCCCTTATATTCTGCGAGCTGCCTGCCGGGGACAGAGAGCACTCTAAGTGCCCTCTCATCCCAGGGGCTCTCCGCTGTGGAGCTCAGATGGTGGCCTGAAGTGAGCCTGAACTCTTCTCCTGACCCCTCAGCCCTCCCTGCTGTGGCTTTCTGACCCCCCTGAGATGTTCCTGGAGTACCCCGCTGCTGGACACACACCCCTCCTGCTCCTGGGCTTGCACCACAGCTTTGGTCCTTGCCTGGAGCATCCGAGAGGCAGGGTGAGGTGGGATGTGAAGGGATGTCCTCCCATGGCAGCTACCTGCGCAGGGGTGAGCACAGCCTGTTCTGCACAAGCACGGAGGCGGAGGGTGCCCAGCTGGCCATGCCGCTCTTGGCTTCGGAGCTCGGGGCCACGCCGAGAGAGGGAAGTGCTTGGCGAGTCCCCCCTCACTCGGGGTTTTTTACTTTGACTAAGAACAGAGGGGGAATAACTGAGTCACCGGCGCGGGAATGGCGGCCGGGCTCCCGCAGCCCGCAGCCCCCCGGGCCATCCCTGCCGGCACGGTGAGGGTGCTCCCGGCCACCAGGCACCGGTGCGAGGGTCGAGGGAGCGAGCGGCTGGGCACGCCGGCTGGAAAGGGAAGTGAAATCGCGGCAGGCGTGGAACCGGCAGGCAGCAACTGGTTTTGGTCGGGACTTTCACTCGCCCGGAGCCCAGCGGCGCCCAGTGGGGAGGGCCGAGATGGTGCTGGGGCTGCTTCGGCGCTGCCCTGCTGGAAGCCACCCTCTGGGAATGCTGCCGACAGGGAGGGCCCCACCGTAGGGCATCTCCTGCCTGGGGTGCTGGAAAGGCATGCTTGGGCTGCAACCCAGCGTGGGGACCCGGTGCCTGCATCCCACCTGAGGCTTCAGGGCACGGGATGTGGATGCTGTGGGCTCAGCTTGCCTAAAAGCCATTGGAGAGGGGCAAGCACATCCAGGGACCAAGTCCTCTGGCCTGTCTCAGAGGAGCTAGGTTGCCCAGTGAGGACACCTGGTACTCTGTCACCTCGAGCCAAAAGCCAAAGGAGGCTTTTCTCCTCCTCCCCTCCCAGCCTCAGTCCAACACACCAAGTGGCAGAGATCTCCCTAGAAAGAGCCTGGAGGCCATAGCTGCTGCAAACATGAGACTCCAGCACTAAACCCCCCCCACTTAGGGCTCTTCTGGCCAGGGCAGATCTCCTGCGCTGCTTCCTTCAGGTGGGAGAAAGCCAGCAACTGTGGCTGGTCCCTTTCTTTCCTATGGGACGAAGGAAAAGGGGATGGGACTTTTGTTTGGTAAGGACAGAGAAGAGCCTAGTGCAGCACTGAAATCAATCACTTACCCACTTCAGATCTCAAGCATCGGGCTTTGACGTATGGTGGCAGAAGGTTTCTCCTGCTCATGATCAGGAACAGCTAAAATCATTAAGAGTTTATTTAGTTCCAAGCGTATGGGGACTGGACTTACTTGATGTGACCTGCTTTGCCCATGCCCTGGGCAGCTACTGAGCAGAGACAGATCTGAACCCTGGAGAATGAGTCGTGCTGCCAAGGGGCTCAGAGGGTCCTCGCCGTGGGTCTAGGTCTGGGATGGAGAAGATGGAGAAAGCAAGGTGATGGAGAACACCATCATTAGCAGGGATGGAGAACACACACCAGTTGGCCTACCCGCACAGCAGTTACTAACAGGCTGTGTCCCGGGGGCAGTGGGAGCTTTTAAAAGGGGAAACCTCAGCACCCTTGCATGCTTTTTTCCTCTGGCCCTTTTCTGCATTTTCCATCCAGGCCAGATCCGTGGCCCTGGGACAGGGTCTTGTAAAGATCTGGGCACAGGAAAGTATCCTGTAGGCACTGGAGGATGCCGAGGGAGCTTTTCACCAGCTGGCAAGGGAGAGTGCAGGCTGGGGGACATGCCCGGGCTGGAGGTGCCATATGGATGGGCTGGGAAAGGGTGAGGGCCGAGGAGGTGACACTGTCAGGCTGGGGCAAGGTGTCGCCGGGCACGGGGTGCTGCGTGGCTGGGGCACTCCGGGGGCTGTGGAGATTTTGGAAGCCTATTTTGGAGGAGAAGGGTGGTTTGAGGGCACATTGCATGGACAGGCAGGGGTAGGGCTTGGGCGCTCGCTCTCCTCCTCCCTGGTGAAGATCCGCCCCGGGGCAAGCGCAGCGATCGCGAGCCCCAAGGGAGACGACGCAGCTTGACAGACTGTATCTCCCTCTGCCACGGGCCCCGAGGCGCTGCGATTTCACACTCGGGCAGCCCCTTCGCCGCCGCGCCATGCGGGAGCCAGGCTCTCACTCCCACCCTGCCATGTCCTCATCAGGAAAAGCCGCCGCTCCCGCCTCCTGCCTCTCCTCCCAGTGCTTCGACCTCCTGACCAGGTCCTGCGTCCAGTGCTCCGACTTGTTCAAGGAGAATGCAAGTAAGAGGACAACGGCGGCCGTGGATCAGGCTCCCTGGGGCTGGGCGGTGCTGGGCCAAGGGGGTTGGGGGCACACTGAGGGTGGGCAGATAGAAGGGACCTTCTCCTGCAGATGGTGATGGAGGTGGCGATGGAGAACGGAGCACTGCCTACACCTGGAGGAGGAGAGAGGAAGAGGGTGGCCAGTTCTAGGGAGGGGAATGCATTGTGGGATGAAAAGGGGTGATCCAGCTGGAGGAGGGCATCATAGGTGACCATGAGAAGACCATGAACCCAGGGGGGACCATGAGAAGAGCAGGACGCCCTCATCTCCCCCCAGCTGGGAACAGCAGTGGGTGGGACGAGGGTCCAGGCATGGGGATGGTTCGTTGTGGGTGGTGGGTGGGTACTGATGAAGAACCACTCTCCCTCTGCACCATTGCAGCTGGCCGGCTGGGAAATGCTGCTGCCCTCCTTCTTTCACCCCAGTTTTCCCCCTCCTGACACTGCTGGTGTTTCACTTCACAGCAGAGCCCGCCCGCATGACGCCCACCTCTGCCCTGGCACCCACTGTCCCGTCGGTGGACCTGCCCAGCACTCTCCTGATCTTTGGGGTTCCAGCGGTGGTGGGGCTCATCCTGGCCCTGGCTGCCCTCTGGGCCTTCCTGGCCTGCAAGGTGGGCAAGCAGAGGAGGACAAGGAAGGCCGTGGACGAGGAGGCCGAAGGTAGGGGACCTCTTGCTCTCCCTGTCACAGCATCCCATGGCTCCCTGGGCAGGTGGGATTGCTTGCTGCCAGCTCCTCCAAGGCACGTCCTTGTTGAGACCCACTCCTCCGCCTCAACATGGGCTCCATGGGCACCCCAGGGCATTTTGAGGAAGCTGAGCTGCCCCCTGCATGACATGTCCTGTGTCCCCTGGGAACCCATACCTGCACCTGGCTCCCAGCAGGACCCTCCCTTTGTGTCCCTCCCTTTGCCAGGTGTCCCCATGCCTTCGCTTGCTTAAAGCACCCGGTGGTACCGTTCCCTCTCCATGGGGAACAGGTACCAGGTACAGACCACCAGCGAGTTGCCTGTAGCCAGAGGGCCATGGATGGAGTGGGGGCTACAGGGATGGCAGTGGACAAATGGCGGTCCCTTGTTGACTGCCAAGCCTGGCATTGCCATTTGGGATACCCAGT
Source organism: Tringa tobata (assembly GCA_033628505.1). Classification (NCBI taxonomy): domain Eukaryota; kingdom Metazoa; phylum Chordata; class Aves; order Charadriiformes; family Scolopacidae; genus Tringa; species Tringa tobata. The sequence goes on along the minus strand of JAHREE010000115.1, from coordinate 1,509,472 downwards.
GCCCTCCAATGTGTGCCCCAAAGACCTCGATGGTGCTGGGGCCAGCCCTGTTGGCAGGATGCTGGACCACCACACGGGGTCATCCCCAAAGACATCAAAATAGGGCCGAGGGGCAAGGGACAGAGCTGATTTCCTGGTGGGGTATTTCCAGGGGGGATGAGGCCATGGTGCCCTGTGATGACCCATCTTGTTGGAGCATCAGACAGGGGCCAGGCGACCGCTTCCTCCCTCTGGGATCCTTGCCCTGGTGCTGAATCAACCCTGGCCACTCTTCTCAGAAACGGTCTTGCCTGGATTCACCCTTCCCCATCCCCGGGCAGGTGGTGCAGCTCCCCAGGAGATGCTGGCATCCACCACCACCCCACCGCCTGGGTGGGTGACCTTGAAGGGCGATGGGGCTGGGGGTAGCCGGTCCTCACACCCTGGCTTGCCCACATGCTGCCAGCGGTGCCAGCCGGGTGACTCAGACCCGAGGGGGGACATTACCTGGGGCCTTTCTGCTAAACCGAGCGCGGCTGTGAAAGCCCGTGACGCACACGCCAGGGAAAAACACCAAGAACGAGAGAGAAGGGAGAAATCCCATGGCGAGAGAGGTCCGGCCATGATAGAGAGCCTGGGAGGCACCCTCTCGGCTACTCCGCTTCCACACGCCCTGCTCCCTGTCCCCCGGGGGGCTGTGCCCTGGCAAGCCCACCGCTGTGGCGCTGGATGTGTGGAAAGTCGCAGGAGGCCTGGGGCCGGCGGCGCACGCCTGTGTTCGAAGCGTGTAAACAAGTCTATTTTTAAGTGGGAGGTGGCTGGGGAGGGCAAAGCCGCCGAGGGCCAGGCTGCTCTGCCTCTGGCAGGGTTTAGCGTAAAGGGCTCGAAGTGCAAGTGCAAGATTCTGCCTTTCCCTGTTGTGTTTTAAGGGGGAAAATAACCCCATCAGTTGTAAGCAGGAGGAGCTCTGCAGCAGGAGAGGTGCGGTGGGGACCTTGCAGGCTCCTCCTGCTTCAGCTCC
>JAHREE010000115.1:1446438-1473623 GCA_033628505.1 Tringa tobata | reverse complement strand
GGTTCGGGGGGCCGGAGGTGGCCCCCGCTGGCACCCTGCCCTTCCCGTCCTCCGAGGCCCCGGTGCTGCCTGAGGGCTGCCCCCCGCCCAAGGCCAAGGGCCCCAAGCTGCCCGGGGGCTCTGCCTTCCCGGGGGGCTGGGAAGGAGGCCCACCCCGTGGCCCCCGCCGGCCCGGCCTGTCTGCTCTGCGCCCCGAGGGGCCGCCCGAGGCCTTCGTCCCCGCCACCCCGCTGTACGGCCAGGCCCCCCGGCACCTCGCCACCAACAGCAAGACTGAGGTCACCGTCTGACAGCCGGCGCCATCGGGGACTGGGGCTGTCCCCCTTGCCTGAGGACGGCTGAACGGCCTCCCCAGGGGGGGCGGCCCACCGGAGCAAAGCATCATACGTTCTAATGTAAACCACGACGGCTGGCCATGGCGGGAGACACACCGTCCTTCCTCTCCTGGGGACAAGGGCTGCCGGCTGCACTTCACCGTCGAGGAGGCACCGTGGGCCAGGCCGTCCCTCTCATCCAGGCAACAAGTTTTGGCCGTCCTCAGCCTGCCCCGTGAAGAGGTCGAGCCGGGGGGCACATTGGCAGAGCAGTGTGCTGCTGAGGGGATGGGGGGGATGATGCTGGACAACCCACAGCCCCCAAGGATGGGGGGGGGACACCCCACCTAACACCTGTGACCAGGTAGGGGAAGAGCAATGGACTCAAAGCACTGTCCCAGTGCTGCCGGCAGAGCCCGAGCAGCCTCTTTCCCTCCTCAGCCTCCCCTTCCTCACTGCCCTAGCCTCCACCTTGTCAATAAATAATACATTAAACTGTACGGCCTCGGTATGGATTGGCTGGGGGACCCCGCGCTGCTCCCAAAAGCCCATCCCCTTCCCCATGGGCAGCAGGGTGCAAAGCCCACTGCCAGAGCCCGGGGAACCCCGGCAATGGGGCACATGATGGGAACACAGCTCCCGGGGCCAACCGCAAAACCCTTCAAGCAGCTACATGAAAAACCAAACAGATCTCCTCTGCCTGAAGTTTAATGGTTCTGACAGAGTTTTACCAGGGGGTGCAGAGAAACAGAGATGGAGCGAAAGGACATTGTTCCAAGCAAGGTCAGGTAAAAGCTTTCCTCCCATATAGCTGCTCCTAAAATTGCAGGCTTCTGGCCCAGCTCTACCTTGCTTGGCTCTGCTCAAGCCATCAGCCTCTTGGGTGGCTTCCAAAGGAGCACAGAGACACCACACTCGCTCTACCAAGGGACCATCTTTCATTGCAAGCCATACAGCTCCACTTTCCAGGTTACCTAGACAAAGGACTGACAGCTTCCCAAAGCACTTGTGTGTTTGGGCACCTCTGAAGGACATTTCAGGCTCACCTACGTTTAAGAGCAGTTGCTGGGTGGGCTGAAGAGGGCTGAGAGAAAGAGGGCAGGCGAGAGGTGGTGGTAACGTTCACCTTTATTAGGTAACAGATGCTCCCAAGCCCTGGAACAGGGTTTTCAGACAGCAGATATGTTCCCTGGGGAACCTCCCCACCACCAGTTGCACCTCATTTCACAAAGCATCCCTACTCCAAACTCCATGTGGATAAATAGACTTTCTTCACATAATCCGTAAAACAATTTCCTCCCACCCGCAAACAAACAAACAAACAAACCAAGTTACAGTACATACACACACATATAAAAAAAGTTGTAGGGACACATGGGCAGCAAATTTATGAACAGTGTAGAAAAAAAAAAAAAAACAGGGCAAAGATCCCTTGCCCTGGAGGGGAGAGAAGCAGTAACAGTGCTGGGACCCTCTGTGGATCATACCATCAGCCACCAGGCTTTCAGCCCAGCAGCCTCCCACCCTCAGCCCAGCCCCCAGGACTTGGTCCACCGTTAGTGACAAAGTGAAGCCTCAGCATCTCCAAAAGTCTCACTTCCTCTTTTACTCAAGCACAAAACTTCCCACGTGTTGGATGCCAATCTGGGGAAATGCAAAATAACTGGGAGGTTGCCACAGGTGAGGAGTTTCTGTATTTTTAGGAAAAACCCATGACCAGGATGTCTGTGCAAAAGCGGCTTAAGAGGAGAAAGAGTAGGAGGCTGTGATCAATCCCCCAAAATAGCATCACTGATAAGCTGAGAAATTTTAGATGGGCAATCAAAACCCACCCAAACCCAAGAGCTGTTCCACATATTTAGGATAACGGCTCAAAGCAGAAGTTGCTGCCACCACCCGAACCAGAGCATTCTCTACACCGATCAAAGACAGGCCAGAGCAACCTCTGCCCCTCAAAGGATGAGCTCCCCTCCAGTTGCACAACCTGCTGGTGATTGGGGCTGGGGGTCCACCAGGTCTTCCCCAAATAAAGTGAGGGAAGGAGGGAAACATCTTCTGGTCCCTACGCTTTTGTTTGCAGCTATGGCAAAGGGTCACTTGTGAATGGGATTTGCTGGGGCACAGGTTTCTCCTGGTCAACAGTTTCCAGCTTGTTGAAGCCAGGCATCTCTAGGACTAGCATTGCCTGCGTTCAGCTCCTGCAGCACGTGAAATCCCTCTCCCAGCTACCAAACGACCCTGTGCAAAGTGAGACAACAAGCCCCTATCTTCTCCCCCCCACACACCTCATTCTGGAAGGAGCTCAAACTCTCATGCCCCTCTGCAAAAGCTGGACACATGGAGAAGCTTCTTGCGAAACAGCCCGAGCTCTGATTTTGCAGGAGGCATCAGGCTGTACGGGCCTGACTGGGACAGGACAGGATTGGGCTGCTGCCTGTATCCAAGTGTTTCTAGCTGCCGACACGGAGTGCACACCAGCTATACACAGGGAGAAAGAGTGATGTCTGCCCACCATAGGCTCATTTCCACATTTGCACTTGCGAGAGGGCAGCCGCTTTGCACTTCTTTGGAGAGATGCAACAGGAAAGGCAGAGAGAAAGAGGGCAAACCGTTCCCTCCCTGTCCCCGATCCGCCTCCCCCTCTTGGAAAGTCACAGGCGATTCAACACCTGCAAATCAAACTGCTCTGAATAGCCATGGTAACAGAGCTGGGAGGCTCACACCCTGAGCCAGTGCCTCCCAGTCCCTGCAGGAGCTCAGGAGCTGTTGAGCAGTTGGAGAAGGGGAGGAGAAACACCTGAAGACAAGTTCTGGGACTGGGACTTGAGTGAAATAAAAAACTTGTTTCTAAAAATTGTTTCTGCATCAACAAAAAGGCACCAGAGAAGCATTCACCCTTCACGCAGAACGCAGGGTGCTGCAGGTCCACCTCTGCTGCCACCCAGCCCCAGATGACCAAGGACTCCCCAGCCTTCTGCAAGGCTCTGCTTGTTGTAGGCTGCCCCAAACCTACCCCCCTGCCAAAAACTAGAGGCAGATCTGATCACAGGAAGGAGATGCACGAAGTGGAGAGGAAGGGAAATCTGCTGCATCGTTCCCTACATATTTGTAAAGCCACAAACACTCCTATAAAAAACCTGTATAAAAACCGTAGAGAAATTTGCTGGGCAGTACTGGCCCCAAGTGATACTCCCAGAGCACCTCTGTAAGCTAGGGTCTAGGGGGCTTCAGTTTCCTGACACACAGCTCAAGGAAAGCTGGTGCCTTCCCCCCCTCTCTCAGGAATGTCCCCAGACCCCAGCAGCCCCGGGGAGGGGGGGTAAGGCTTGAGCAGATCCTCTGTCCTCCCCAGAGGTTTCTTTCTGCAGAGGTGTTTGGGAAAGGAACAAGGTGCCCCTGAGGACAGACACGGGATGTGCCATTTCTCTGTGCCTTGGGCTTGTGGGGTCCTCCCCCCCCAGCAGGGATGGGGGCTCCAGGTCTGGGCAGCGCTTCCCAACAGCCCCAGGCACAGTCGCAAAAACCACAACCAGACAGATTTCTGCTGCAGCGCCTGAGAAGAAGCAAAGGGGCTAATAAAGCTAAACCTGGGACAAGGTAAAAAACAAAACAAAACAAAAAACCGAAACAAAACCAAAACCCTCCCCCTCTCTCCCACCCCATCCTAATCCCACCGGCACAACCCTAACCTAGCACTTTTTTTTTTTTTTTCTTAAGCTCAAGAATGGAAGTCCAGGCTGACTGTCGACCAGGCTGTCTTTACACAAGGTGACCCCATGCCGGTGTTAGGAGGCAGCAATGGCCGTGCCCCCGCTCAGCTTGACGATCATCTGCTGGCAGTCGTTGCAGGAGCGCTTGTCCCCCACCTTCTCCAAGGTGCGGGCGGCCTCAGCCAGCAGGACCGCTCGCTGGCCCGGGGAGGAGAGGAAGGAGAGGGGGAGGTGGCGGCAGGCCAAAAGGATGGCCGTGGCTCGCTCCCTCTGGCCTGGCAGGGTGTCCAGTTCACCTACGCACAAAAAGGAGAGAGAAAGCTCACGATGAAGCTACCACCTGCATGATGAAACGTCCCCATGCAGGCCCTCGACTGGCACCAGTTAGCACAGGCATCCCTGGCTGATGTCTCCTGGCTGTGCCAAGAGTGAGGGGTACCCTGCGGAGCCCCAGGCAGCTGCTTTAGGCTGGCAGAGGACAACAGTCCAAGCTGGAGTCAGGCAGGGACTGGCCATCCTATCTTCTATGGAGATGGTCCCTTCCATTTCACTTCCTAGAGCTCGCCCCAGCACCAGCACACACATCTGCCCATTGTCTTCAACCCCTCAAGGGATTTTATAGCCAGCATCGCGTCTCTTTACTTCCCACCCCATCAGGATTCCTGGCTTTTGCCTTTCCGTTGACCAGCCCAAAGTCCAGCCTGCCAAGCTCTGTGCATGCGTGGCTGCACGAAGGCAAACACTTCCCAACCTGTTTGATGACACCTCCAGCCCAGAGCTGGCAGCTCGCTTTAGCCAGCTGGTACAGAGCATCACCATGAGCTACAGGCTGATGGGAGTTCGTTATACTGAGCCTTAGACATGGGGGAAGATGCTACAGGGTGCAGTTATGCCCCCCCACCTTGCCCAAGCGCTGCCCCCTCCCAGCCCCACAAGCAGTGGGTCGCTGCCCGGGCCCCAGGGCAGACCTTGCTTGCTGCTCTGTGGTGTGCGTCGCCTCAAGCTGTGCTCCAGCAGCTGGTGGGTGCGGGTAGGACTGGCACCGGCCATCAGGCGCACGGTGGCCTCGTGGAGGAAGACCTGAAAAGGGAAGGCAGGACAGGGGGTGAGACTCGAGCTGGCTCGGGGGTGATGCTGCAGCTGAACTCGCATCATCCCTGGGTCCACCACGTTTTGAGAGCGGAGTGCTGATGTCTCGACAACAACAGAGACCCACTTCCTCACTCCTCCCTCATCTTCCCACCTGTCCCTGGGGAATTTGCAGGTCAGGGCAACCATGAGGAGGGGAATAAAAAAAAAAAAAAAAGCTTTTGAAACATAACTCCGAGTGGCCTGGAAAGGGGAAGAATGAGAGCACGGAACAGGGTGGAAAACAGGAGAGCGAACCCTAGCCTAGGTGTTCATCTCACCCCAGGCTGCTAGTGCAGCACTCTGATAACATCTGATAACAGCATCAAACTTTGAAATCCAGAGTTTGGACAAAAGAGTTGTCCTGGTGTTGTTCAAGTATTAGACTGCACTTCCTCTACAGAGGCTTAACACTAGATAGACTAAACAGAACAGAAGGGTGGGGGGAAACCAGGGAAGAACCTGTTGCTCTACAGGTACAAATGACATCTGACCCCGCAGCTACCCGCAGAGCCAATATGGCCAATGAAGCCTCTCTAGAGAGATTGACCCCGTCTTAAGCCATGGATAGGATGCCATGGTATCTTCTTGGCAATACAGACGTGCTGGTGGTTTTCTAGGTAGAGACTAAGCCACTAACCTCCCCACATGCACTGGACTCCCACGGGAACCTCCCTCATCACCCACCAAGACAAAGACCACCCCATTTGGGATGGGATGGTCTGCTAGTGGCAGACCATACCATCCCAAATGTCCAAATGGCTCAAGCCCACACACATCCTAAGTTTCTCCAACGGCAGCAGCTTCCCCACCACCCCCTCAGGAAAGGCTATAGCTAAGCTGGAGGTGGAGCAGACGGAGGAGGGAAGCTGTTACCTTGCGGTAGGCGGGCCTGAAGCCATGGGCCAGCTTGCGCAGGCTGCCGAGGTCGCGCTGGAAGCCTGTCAGCTCGGGGGCCGAGGCATGGTAGGTCTCACCCAGGGCCTGGCTGGCGTTCGCCTGCTTCTGCCACAGGCTGGTGCGGAGAGAGAGCAGCAAGTCACAGGCCAGCAGCTGGATCATCTGCAAGAGCCAGGGGGCCCGGGCACACATGCTTATTAACACAATCCATCAGGCGAGTAACAGGCCGTTTGCTACACAGCTGCCGACATGGCCTGCAGGAGGGCAGCCATGGCACCTCCTGCCCACCCGGGGGGAGTCCCTGGCCCTCCCAGCCGAGCCACCCCCACCACGATGCACTGAAGGGAGCAGAACTTTGCCTTTTGCCCAGGCAGCACCTCTGGTGCCCAGCACTGAGAGGTCCAGTTTAAGGGACAAGGGCCAGGTTGTGTCCAAGGAGCATCCGTCCCCTCCAGGAGAGCCAACCCCTCTACAAGGCTGACCCGACCCCACCCCAAGACAAGATGTGCCAAGGGGATATCGCACCGGCAATGCCCTAGTATAACCCAAAGGCCTTCCAGCCCAATCGGCGATACTAATTAGCAGGAAACAGCAAAGACAGCCTTGCTACCTGCAGAGAAAAACAAAACAGGCAGTCTCCAACACAGCCCCCAGTGGCTGCCCAAACCCCTTTTCCCCATCTGCTGCTGCCCCCTAGCATCGCTCGCCACCCGAGCTGCTCTTTAGGGGACTCTACGTGCAGGGCCGCAGCGGCGAGCGCCTCTGTACTGCACTGCAGGAACATTGCACAGTTACTGCCACAACATGCAATGCAACTACAATGCACTACAGCTGCCACCCAGGAGCGCCAGAAGGGACTAGAACCGCGTCCCATGTGCTACGCGGGGAAGCTCCAGCTTTAGGTAAACCTGGAAAGAGGAGAAACAAGCCCCACGCAAAGTCAGGAACAGCGCGGCACAGTCCCGCTTTTGCGGTTCAAACACTCGATTGCTGCCTGAAACGGAGCAGACTCAACTTAATGAGGTCCCGCTTCACAGGTGTCAGCGACTTCATTTGGAGGACAGAGATTAAACCTGGCCCACGGAAAGCATCCAAATGGTCAAAGCACCAGAAAGGGGTGACAGCTACTGGCAGGAGATGAGTGAGAGCTCAGCTATCTGAGACCATGCCCAGAGAAATGATGTTGTACATGCAGTTCTGCTCCTTCACGCAGCAGAGGCAGAAAGACGTCAATGCCCTTTGCAAGGAAAGGGAGGAAGTTTCCCCTCTACTCCCATCAGACACAGGATGGATGGAGAAAGCAGATACAACAGGGAAGCAACACACCTACAGCAAGATAAACTTTACAACTAAGACAGACGATACGTTCTCCTGGGGCTTATAGCTCTTACGTTGTTGAGGACGGTGCTGGAGACACCGCTGCTCATGTTGAGGCTGTTCCATAAATGACTGCTGGCTCTCTCGCAGTGACCCAGGGAGCTCTGCTGTCCATCTGCCTTCCCAGACAGAGAGGCCTGCATGGCTTTACACAGGTAGAAGGTGGCTTTCACCAGGGCATTCCTGAAAGAGAAAGAAAGCATTGTTTCAAGCACTACCATGTCATGCTGCCCTAGGGCAGCCCCAGGAGCTGAGCTCAAGCAGCAACCAGCATCAGCTTTCAGCCTCCCATCTTCAAGAGCAGAGATATCATTTCTTAGAGAGAAAAAAAGATGGGAATTGTTCCTCACCTACACAGACTGCACAGAAAAATGGAAGGAAACTGGCTAAGAAGCTTTAACGCAAAAGAACCAAGAGGGTGACAGTAGCCTTTCCATCAGTGCGTGAGTTTTGTTGTTTGATTTTGGAAGGTGGGAGGGCTTTGCAATTAGAACAAAGCCAGAAAACGTTTCTAAAGAAGCAATTCCGACTCTTCAGTCCACAGTTCTAGTATCAGACTGCAAGCCTTGATCTACACATCGATTTCTGAGCACGGTGCATCCCAAGAACACAAGAGGCATGCGAATCCAGAGCACAGTTAGGGGTAGCCCACCGGACAAGGGTTGGGGAAGAGCTGCTCCCGTTTAGGAGGAGCAGGGGTTTGAAAGTCATACGAGGCCTACGCACTCTGACATCTCCAGGGGTTTCGGCATGCGCTCCACTTCTGTGAAATGCGACCTCACAGCCACATCGTCCCCTCGGAGCCAGCCGATCGCCATAGCCACCGCTGCTGACCACCACCGGCACACCACGTCGGGGCCTGCGAAACAATCACAAGCTGCAACCCAGGAGAGGACACCTGGCTCCTTCCTGCTTGGAGAAGCAGGCAGGTGTCATGTGCCCTTGTCAGTGCCTTCTGCTGAGCTCAACGCTAATGAGCCCAAACTGATCCCACGGGAATGCAGCTGTCTGCTGGGTGAACGCTGAAACACGCTGCAGGAACACAAAGCGGCTTGCAAACACCCTACCTCTGTCTGCAGAGTTTTGCGTGCCAGGTTCGTATCTTGTCAATAAGAACTTATCTCCCTTCAACTTGTCAAGAAATCTGTCGATGTCCTGCCTGACAAGGATCTCCACTCACCACCCCAAAGAAACAACTCAATTTGTACATACCGTGTCTTGGCACTAACCGCCATCAAACTAGTAAACCAAACATCAGGTTCCCTGTAGCACTTCCTCCGTTACTTAACATCCCCTCAAAAACTTCCCAAAACCTGCCTAGGGCCAAAGGACATAGGCTCTGCTACTCTGACCTGCTTTTAAATTTCATTACAATATTGACCCAAATTAAAAAAAAATCCTTGAAAAAGAAGTCTGTTGTTCTAGTATCTACTGTGAGGGTGGTGAGACACTGGAACAGGTTGCCCAGGGAAGCTGTGGGTGCCCCATCCCTGGAAGTGTTCAAGGCCAGGCTGGATGGGGCTTTGAGCAGCCTGCTCTAGTGGGAGGTGTCCCTGCCCATAGCAGGGGGGTTGGAACTAGATGATCTTTAAGTTGGAAAGGACCCTTCCAACTCTAAGCATTCTGTGATTCTATGATTCTAGTTTCCCTTCTATGTTTGCTCTACACATTTTAGGTACAGCACAGTTAGTCTGTGTCTACAGCTCCAGCAGCATCCCAGTGAGCTGCCAGGTGTTGTCTGTACCAACACCAAGCAAGAGAAATACTGCATCAGCCTGCTACCAGCCAAGCCCATATGAGGACACAGCTCAGAGGGAGTCTGCAGCTCTCGTTATCCCACTAAATATACACCAAGAGACCAAACAAAGCACCTCCCAATAGATGCCCAGAGCTCATCTACAGCAGGAGTTGCAGGTCTCTGGAGATTGAGGAATATGCATGACAGCTGCTGTGAAAGTGAGGTCAACCTGTATTTGGTCCAGTAGGTAATTAAGTGGAAAAAAACCTTCTTGCACCTCAACTGCAACACTACTATGCTGGTTTATACGCTACACCCTTCCCCCCCCTTTGCGTTGCCAGGAGCAAGCTCTCAGGCGAGGGCACGGAGTTCAGATTGGAAGGCACCCAACAACACAAATAACAGCGGTCCCACCTGGGCACCCAGCATTACAACACACAGCCGAATTTACGAGCCTCCTCAACCACCTTCTTCCAGTCTGAGCCACCATACCACATTGTGGTGGGCTGCTGCTCAGCCATCAAGTGTCACTCCAAGGACTGCGTTTCTCCTTGCCTCGAGTTTGAGAAGTGGTGGGGAGAGAGGGGAACACATATCTGCAGTAGCTCCTGCAGCTGGGAGAGCTGTGGTTCTGCCAGACTTACCTAGGGCAGACTTGAGTACAGAATTACTGGCAAAGGGTGGAGCTCCACTTCCCATTGAGTCCAAGAAAGAGTTGAGCAATTTCAGGTACTCCATGGCACTGGAGAACTCGCTGAAACAAGAAGCAAGGTAGACCTTTGCTATGTTGTCAAACAGGAGATACCAAAGCCTAAAGGCATTTCTCATGGCTCAAAAGGCAATTTTAAACAATGCTGATCCATTAAGCCAGGAGAAAGTTCAAGCTCTACAGGTAACACAACACTGCCAGACCAAAGAGACCTCCCTGAGAGCAGAAGTGCACAGACAGAGGCTCAGAGAGGAACAGCCTCACATCTCCACATGCAAGGAGACCAGCACAGAACCAGAGTCAACCCTGGGATTCTCACCTCAACTATAGAGATGCTGGACATGACATATAAGTTGATTACAGGTTCCTTTTCTATCACTGCCTCCAAACTAGGCCGAACTACATTTCTGTGAGTATTTGCATATATGCAAATATATACAAATGCAAGCCACAATGCATTAATAGCATTGGTCAGAGAAAGCAGCATAGGTGGCAATGATTGAATTTCCTGGGGCCTGCTACAGAGGAAGATCCATGAGCCCCTACCCCTGGGGGTGGGGGAAGGCTTGCTGTATTACTAAAGCTAGTCCTTCCCACCAGGAGATGGGACCCCCACAACTACACTAACTATCCACCTCACTTACACGCAACAGCAGCCTCTGATCACAAGCATTTGTGCAAGCGATGAGACTGAACTGCCGCTCATCCTCTGCAGTGATGCTAGGAAACAGATGTGAGATTAAAAATAAAGCTAAATGTGTACTATTTTCCCTACGTAGATAGGAAAACCACGTTATCTTCCCATTTGAGGCTTTTACCCACACTTTTTTGGGACAGAATCCTTACAGAGCTTCCCGTGTATTTATATAGCATTTGCCTGGCACCAGCTTATTTGAAGATCAGCTAGAAACAGCACAGAATTGCTGGCAAAGGCTGGAGCTCTGCTTCCTGTGGAGTCCAGGAAAGAGCTGGATGCAGTTCAGTAGAAAAAGCTGCTCTGACACCCACCTACCGGCCCCTTTCATTTGATCACATAGCTTAGAGGCCAATGACAATTTCGGCCAGCATCATCTCTTCCCCCTCTTGCCAGGCATCAGTTTGATTTTTCACTGCCGGTAAGTGTGGCACTTCAGTTAGGAGAAGACTCTCATGCATAAGGTAGCGAGCCAGTGAGGTCACTCGCTGACATGCCAGACCTTCGCGCTCTTAGAGCCATGGATGTAGGTTCCGGTCTATAGAAGTGGCAGGTGCACACTAATTTTACTGTTCCTGAACATTAAATTCTGTCAGCAGAGAAAGCACCATCCATCTAGTTCAGGAATCGACCAGAAATCCTTACCACAGCCATGGGCAGCCAGAGTTTCTCACCTTTGACTTCAGAGCTTTTAATACAAAAAGGGAGAGCTCGCCCATCTAATAAGCTAGGGTAGTCAGACTTATGTTGTCATTTTAAATCCTTAATAATGACTAATCACTCAATTTGCCTCAGTCAACGGGATCGAGCTCTGCCTCAGAGCCTGCAGCTGGGGTGAGCAGTCCCCAGCACAGCACGTAAACTTACCACGGCTCCTCCTCCTCTTGTTCCCCTATCTCTTTCCTGGTCTGAGGCTTCACGAGTGAATCCACCGCTCGCTCTAGCAGGTTCTCACAAAACGCCTGATGAACTTGTGCAATAGGATCCGCTAGAGAGGAAGGAAAAAAAAAACAAACCCCAAATCATTTCACTTGCATGCGGAGATGGCCACCTCTCGATACAACCAAAAAGAAGAATCAAAACGTAGCAGTAAGAGGAAGGGCAGTAGAGGGAAATTCTTGAGGAATTAATGCAAAGATTTCTAAAGACTAAGTTTTCAGGGCCTTTTTAACCCTTTAATCCATTTATAAAGCTGCAGCCCTTGAACAAACATCCCTCCGGTACTCCAGCCACTCAGCAAAACAGTGATGACACTGATTTGCAAAGGATAAACCTTCATCACCTTCCAAAGTGACACCCCAGACATTTAGGACCACATGCAGATTGTGTTCCAGCACAGTAAGACACAAGTGGGATAATACAACACAATATCCAAAGGGAAGAGAGCCTGCTCCTGCAGGCTGAGGAGACATCTCTCAGCTCCACAGCCCCCATCGCCCATCAAGACCACAAGCAGGGTGGACACAGAAGAGCAAGCTCTCAAACAAGACACCCGCTTTTGTCCCAGAGGTGGAGAGACTGCCAGGCTTGAAACAAGGGGACGCCACGCGCTCAGGACACAAGTGGCTCTCACCAGGGTTCCTCTGGGTGCAGTACAGGCTCTCCTTTGCAGCAGACTTAACCGTCCAGCTTCGCTCCACAAAAAACTTCTGTCCCAGGGGGTGGCAGAGCCAACGCAACGAGTCAGGAATGGCACTCCGCTCCGAGCTGCACAGGCTTTGAGCCTGGCTCAGAAAGTAGCTCTGGGGAAAGGAGAGGCTAAGATTGAGAACAGCATCCAGGGAAAGAGACACACCACCGAAGACAAAGGTCACACCATAATTACAGCTCATATCATAATTGCAGGCCATATTGTAATTGTAGTGCTAGCAGATGCCCTGAGCTATGGCAATGCCAGCTTGCAAGACCTTCCTAGAGCTCTGCTTGGAGGAGTGGTGGGAGAGGAGACGACTCACCGCTAGGAAGCCGAGCTTGCCACCACAGCGGGTTTTCAAGCCAACGGCAGCCGTCAGGTGGATTTCTGCCATTGTGCTGGGTGGGATCTTTTCTTCTGCGCACTCAGCCAGATTCACAGCACACAGGGCCATGTGCAAGCCCGAGTAAGCTGAGCTGGAGGGAAGTTTACCTGCACCAAGAAGGAAAGGAAAATGGTTAGCTTATAATTACCACTTTTAATGACTTCAGTTTTACTACTACTTTTTCATGCAGTAGTATCAGCTGCTAAATAGTACCGTGATTTGCAGGGCTGCTCTCCTAAAGAGACAATAAGAACCTGCTGACATAAGTTTACAACATCTTATGCCTATTTTGTATTCAGGCAACAGAACAACCGTAACCGAGTCTTCCCTTCACAGATACCAAGGTTGGCATCCACAGCCTCCCTTCAGCAAGAAAGCCCTATACAGCTAAACCAGTTAGGATAAAATCAGAAAATTTTGCCTCGCTGTATTCATCACTATCTTAAAACTGAACTCCTTTGAAATGCACACCTGTACCTACACAGATAATGTTAAGGACAAGTACTTATCCCTGGTGGCACGGCTGCAATTCACACAGCGTGATTAGGCAGAAGGAAGTTTAGCTTGGATTTCTGATGTGCTTGGAGCCTATTAACACTGCAAATTGGTTTGCCAAGGAAGTGGGGAAAAACAACCACTCACAAGGAACATTCAAGTACTTCCTTAGTACATGTGCACACGCCCAGGTTTTCAAAGCATATCAACACCAACTGGCAATCTGTGCTCTACACAGCTTCGGAAATTTAAATTCTTCCAGCAATTAACCCCAGCCCCTGCTTCCACCTCACATTCCCAAGTGAAAGGGGTGAAACAAGCCCCCAACAGCAGGCAGAAAGTGACTGGACTCAATCAACTGCTGCTTGGGAAAGACTCTCAGCCACCTCTGCAGACGCAAGACACTGCTGTTGCTTTGGCCATTCTTACAGAGCTCTTTGATTGCATGAACCCGATGTGTTTTACTATGTGGCTCCTAAAATTTGTTAGGCTAATTTCTGAAAGCAGTCATCCCAAAAGAGGGAGGCCACAGTGCTCTCCCTGGATCCCCCAGGACCAGCTCTGAGCCTCCTCATTTGGCAGAACGCGGACAGCAGATCTGCCACCTCTGCTCCTACCCGTTATGTGGAGCTGATGGAGCTTGTGGTACGCTAGAGCTGCATCTCGAGCGCTGGTCTTGGCCTCGTCCTCGAAGCCTGCAGTGGCCTCCCGTGCCCGCCACTGATGAGAAGTCCTCTTCAGCAGCCACCGCACCAGCGCCAGCTTCTGCAGGCTGTAGCGGATGACGTTCCAGGACAGGCTGCAGGCCAAGTCCAGGCGGGACGCCGGCAATGCTCGGCCGAGTACAGACAGGCAGGTCTGCAGGTTTGACGCAGCTGCAGCAAAATCCCCCTGCAAATAACACAGCAAAAGGTTCAACAACAAAAAAGCACCATCGCAGAGACACTTTGGGACCTCCTTGGCCTTGGAAGCAAGATTAAACTCATGTGCAAGCTGGGACACGACCTTTAGCTGAATGAAGTCAAGGCAGTCCCCGTAAACATGAAGGCAATTTACACTAGCTTCAAATCTGGCCCTACACATCTCCTTCCACACGTGGCTCTGATCCTACACTGCCCATGACACACATCAGCACCACGTGAAAGGGGCTTCCTCCCTTCTCAACCCACACGGAAGTTTCAGGGTCTCCGTATCAAAAGACAAATGTTGCCTCAACAACAGAGAAGACTTCCTAAAGGCTGGAGGACAGCAGACAAACAGACATAGCAGAGGCCAGACTCTGGACAAAACCCAAGACCTTGCTGCCAGATTGCTACAAGATGCAGCAGCAAGGAACAAGGACATAAGTTCGGAGCCTCTTCCAACGCTGACGTCCATGCCTGACTAATTTAGGCTGAGGGAGGATGGCAATCTGCTCAAGACAACATAGTACCAGCTTCTCTGAAATCAGACAGGATAATCCCCTCGAGGAATACCACGCTCCTGCCAAGCGCCGAGCCACCGCCTCACTAGGCCGCGTTTACCCACGCCCCCTCCTAGAAGGGATGCATTTGATGCAAAACAACAAGTCAGCTTTACCCGTGCCAGATCCAGGTCCGCTTGCTTGCGGTGCCTCCAGAACGTGACCGATGACCTCGAGTGCAGCCGGGTCACCGGCTCTCCGTGCACCAGGAGCTTCACGAAGACGCTCAGTACAATCACTCCGTTCACGAGCCACAGGATCAGCGTGGGCATCATCCAGCCGAACCAACCGCCCGCATCTGCAGTGGGTGATCCCAGAAGGAAAGTTAGAAGTTAATCTGGACTCTGAAAGCCCAGCAACAGGATGAGCAGGGACCCAGAACCACATCTCGCTACGCTTGCCACACGTGGTAGCTACTTTTGCAAAGACTGCCTTTTAATCAGGAAGCACCTGTATCAACAGTTCTTCATCTGAACTCCAGGCTACAACATTCCCAACCGAATAAAAATAGTTATTTTTACAAGACCAACTTATAAAAAATGAGTCAGCTCTTAGTTTTTCTAGAGTGCTTTGTATTCTGATTTTTCTATCTGATACACTCATGGGTATTCAATACCTCAGTGTCATTTTTCCTGCCTTAACTAAGTTTACAAAGCAGCACTGAGGAAGCATATTTACCAGCACGCCTACAGAATCCCCTGCCCTCCCCTAAGCTACTCTATTCAAAACTATGGATATTATGGCATCAGCATATCGAACAAGCAAGTCCCTATAGCAACTGTCTTTCTGAAGTAATTCTTCACCAATTACTTCATTAATTAGCTTTTTAAAAAAAATAAATATCAGCCAGTTACTTTAAAAACAATTATAAAATGAACATGCCTCAAAGATCAGCGAGGACAGAAGGACCCCTTAACTCTGAACTACTTTTCAAGGGTCCGTCCCGACACCCTTGGCTGCTGAGCTAAAACCAGGTGCCCCCTCTAACCTCACCAGGCTGAGCAAAGGCTGGTTTTGCTCAAGAAGAACACTGGATGTGGAGGTACACTGGAACTGTGTCAAAGCACTCACAAGTGGCTCTCCTCCCACACCCAGCCCTGTGGTTACCACCCCTCCCCACCATTAAACAAAGGTCATACAACTCCCCAAACACAAAAACCGATCCTACTAGATCACACCCACAGTCCTCCTCGTGACCTGCAGCTGTCACACCTGTAGATGATCTTTAGGGAGACCATATAAGCCTGTCCCCTTTCTGTGGGCCAAACTATTCTAGTTCCTTACCTGACTCAATGGCCAGCATGTTCCTGCCCGAGCCGTGGTGCACCAGGCTGTCAGACTCCGGCGTTCCTCGGGCATTCAGGAGGGATGTCAGAGGATTGAAGGAAAGGCAAAGGAATGTGAGAGCACAGAGGAGTATTCGAGAGCGATCCACCATACCAAGGGCCACAGGAGGAGAGTCAGGCTCATCTTTAACCTTCAAAGGAATACAAGTGAAGAGAAAATTAAGAGGAGAAAAAACAACTGCTTACCATTCTTTAGAACAAAAATACTTATGTGAAGGGAGGGGTAGGGAAGAAGAAGAAACAGAACATGTTTTAAAATTTGCTTTTATGATTGAGATCAGCAAAAACTCTGGTGAGGCTTTCACTAGCTTAGTAAGATAAGGTAGAAGTATTTGAGTGCCTTCACTTTCCTTCTGCTCCCCGTCATTTCAGTTACCATTAACCGGATCCCTGCTTTAGGCTAGGATTAACCTTTGCTGCCTTCACTCTTTTGGGGATCTTCCAGAAGACCCACTACTTCTGTGATATCCACAAAACAAGCCTGTCAGCTGAAGACAACTAACAGCTTTCTGTTACTGTGGTCACATATGGTCTTATTAACCACACCTGATGTCATCATCCATTTCTAAGTTCTCCTGCTTTATTCACTGGACATATATATCCCTGGAAAACCATGTGCTGTTTGGGTCATGAACATGCACTGTAAATCCACAGAGACTCTACAGGGGTTGAAGGATAAGTACAGTTCTTCTAGCAGCTGAGGTATGGCTCAGATAATACAGATCAGGAAGTCATCTCAATCATTTAAGGAAACATAAAGCACACCCATGTGCCTTCCTCATCCTTACATCTCTGACCCCTAGAGATCTGCTTGCCAGATGTCTGCTTGTTCCACTCTTGAGAATTAGGAGAATTCAAATTCTGGCCCTTATGTATCCCTGAAGTAGATGCCTTGAATTTCACAACTGAAGTCACAAATACCTTTGCATCATCAAGGAGTGGGCTTCCTGGCTCTGAATCAATGGAATAGGGAGAGAAGCCAGCCTGGGATCCCGAGTCAGAGGCTGGAGGAGACATCAGCAGCACATTCTGGTTGAAGTCATCTATCTTCAGGTCCACATCATTGTCAACCAGACTGCTTAGGTCAATGCCCTTCAACAGCTCTACAAAAATCAGAGTGCATTATGTACATGTTTCTTGATCCACCATCCTGCCAGTGTCACTGGGACTGGCTCTGTCACCTGAAGTAACACTGGCCACCATTGATGCAACATACAGGTTATCTAACTCTGTCAAGGATTAAAAAAAACCAAAACCAACTGCAAGAAGCATCCTCAACTTACTGTTTTTTTGGTTAGCCAGCTTCAGAACCATGTTCTCCTGCCTCAGCTTATGGTTGGCCTGCTGTAGGTATTTAATGTAATCAATGGCTTTTCTCAGGACTCCAGACTTGTGCATCTGCAAGGAATTAAAACATATAGAAAGCAGTTTATATGAAGTGTCAAAGGGTCACTCCTGCTTCTAGAGATACCCTTTGTATCATGTGGTGACATAAAGAAAACCATGTAAAGGACCACTCAGCAGCGGCAAAGAAACTAATAGCCTGGCATACTCTGTGGGCAAGGTATCAGACTTTGAAAGACACACAAAGACCAGGGTCTCTCAAAAACCTTGTAAAAATAGTACAATGGAAACAGATTAACATCCAAATTACAACAGAGTTCACATCTAGGTTTCAGCTAGAAATAGTCCTTTGAAAGTACCATAGTTTTGAAATGAAGTAGCTCTCTTCTGGGATGGAACAAGCTGCTGTTTTTGTTAACTATCATTTAATTCTGAGATAAGAGGTTCTCTCTGTGCCTCAGTTCTTTGGCCATCCCCATGAAAATATTTGCTTCCAGCAGAGCTTACAAACACAAACCCAAAGAGCTACAAAGCACATTACCAACGCTTTTAAAATGTAAGCTTCCAGTTCCACCCAGCAATAGGAGGTGACTTCACTAACGCATGTATTTGCACGGAGACCATGCAAGATATCAATACTACCACTCACTGCTCTGTCAACAAGAGGCAGAGTGAATAGGATTGTTGAGGGATATTAATTGTTTAGTGGTTGTTTCTCCTTTAACAAGGACAACCCTGAAGACATGGTACAAAAAAGCTTCTAATATTTAAGCAAGCAGGAGTTTTTACAACCCATATCTGAAGGAAACAATTTGTTTCCAATTTGGAAAACTCTGTAAATCCTCATCCCTACTGCAGTCATGCAGAAAGGGAAACATAAATTAAGCAAGCTCTGCTCAAAACATCCACTTGGATATTCTACCTAGATGGCCTGTTTAAGTTAGACCTAACGTAAGAACCAACGCATAAGGTATAGCTTATTTTCAAGAAACACTACCACTAGCATAGTAAAATAATAATTTTACAGGTGACCTTTCCTGCATACAATTATCTAGCTTTCCATTCCGGAAGTGTTTCTCAACAGTCCTATCCAATAAATGTGTGCATACTACTAAATCGCTCCATTTGGTAGAGCAATGAGCACCTGAAGACAAAGTATTTATGACACTAGATTTGCTCTTATTCCACATCTTTACCTTGGCATCTGTCCCCATGACAAGGTCCTTCAGCTCAATGATCTTGTCGTTTATGGATGACCGGTAACGCTTTTCAATGATGTTGTGAGTTGTTCTCCTCTCGCCTTCTTTAGGTGGTTCTGGTTGCTTGACACCCCCAGGAACTTGTTTGATAGGCACCTTTTCTTGCCCCACCATCACCGGCATTGTGGTCAAAATGGTCCCATTGCTCCCAACAAGGGTCTACAATGACCACGTGCAACAAGTGTCACAAGCAATCAGTCAACATAGATATAGTTTATGATGGTCAAAGAAAAATGAGTAAACAAAAGAATAAACAGGAAAAGTTGGTACAGCTCAGAAACTAAGAAGTATGCCAATTTCCTCGCATTTTCCTTAGCTGGCATGGGCATTGGCACAGCAGCACAGGAAAAATTTGCACTCTGACTCCCACACTGGTCACTGTGGAGCAGGAAGATCTCTTGTTCTCCAAGAGCAACAACACTCTTCCACCAATGCCATTCTCCGTTCCTCCACTAAACAGAGAAACCCCTAAGATGAGGAACTAAAGACAATGACACTGGCATGAAAAGCTCAAACTTGGGCATCTAGATGTAGGAAAGACCAATTACACCAAACTAACGAAGTATGTACTCTGCGATAAAAGATGATGAATCCCACCAGAAGAGCTGCACGGGAGGGGCTTCTAGGACAGTTGAAATAAAGAAAGTTTAGACTGCTTAACACAGCAAAACAAGACTGAGAACAGTACATGTGTTCTCTAAAGTACACCAAAGATCAGGGAAGTGGTGGTTATGGGGAGGAAGAGTTATTTGTGTCAAAAGACAGACTAACACATATGGGAATAAACTAGACATGAGCAACATCAGGAGCAATTTCAACTCCAAAAGTGTCTTTTAATTGGAATATAAGAAATGAATTTATTTTCATTTCAAGCTGGAACTTGACAAATAAGGGAAATTAAGTCCTACACCTTTCCTTGGCTAATTTCCACCAAATTTCAATGTGTTCAAAAGGCTTCATAGATTGCATCTCAGACAGACACAATCACATAAGCCTCACCTCTGTGTGAAAACATCACCTAAAAGCAAGCAGGTTAATTGAAGACTTTAGCCTGACTGCTAACAAGTACAGAAGAAGCCTATTGTGCTACGCAAAAAAAGTCAAAGCTTAGCTCCAGATTGCAAGTTTATCCTTCCCCAGTAAATACTTGAACAGAGATATCTGTTCAGTATGTACAAAATCATAATAAATGCGTCTTTGGGGGCAGAAGTTTCTCCAAGCTGATAAGAAACAGAGGCCATGAAGCACAGCTGCCATCTCCAATGGTTATACTGAATCCTCACTGCAAATGCCCTCTGAAAAGTAGCTTAATTAGTTTTCACATTCAACACACTGCTATTAGACACTACTGAGGTGGAAAAGAAAGTTCCACAGGTATTCTGAGTTAGCTTTCAGTTTCAGGTCTCTTCCAGAGGTTAAAAACTGGATGGAATTTTTAGGTCGTGTTCCTCTCCTTGCAATACCAGAAAAAGGTAAACAGAAACGTGCCCTTGGTCTTTGCTTACTGGCCATGGGAGGCTGCCAAAAAAGTACAATCTGTGTGTTTAGCCTTGGCAGCAACAGGGCATTACTCACTCTGGACATGTCTAGAGCAGCCCTCAGAACCCCTCCCCTTTGCAACACTGCAGACTACTAAAGCCCAAAACTCTTCCTTGCGTTAAGAGGAAAGGATGTCAGCGAGGAGAAGGAAGGAAGAAGGACATCCATACGGTACCTGCAGAGCCGTGGTCTGAATGGGAGCAGTGAGTGTTGTCAGCGCTGGGTTCTGTACTGCGGCCATAACGGGATTGCCATCCGCCTTCAGGGTTGTCAAGACAAGGGAGTCCGTTTTTATGATCTGAGGTTGGACCAGAACCTAGGTTGAAAAGAGTCAGAGGTGAAGGGGAGAGCAGGCACATGTTGCTCTGCTGATCTCCGTAGTTAAGCGATGACAGAGTTGTAACTTTACATCTCAGTGGATGGCAAAAGGGATGGGCGAGTATTTCTTTCTCCTTGTGCCTCACATCCCCTGGACGGCGTTTGTTGGCCCCTGATGCAATCTTTGACCCTGAAACAGTCTGAACAGCGCTGGAGGGAGGGGAGCAGGGGAACCACCAGGACATAGGTTTTCAAATCAGTCACCAGAAGTAAACAAGTACGTAAAAATACAAAAGAGCTGATGGAAAAGCTCCCTTCCCCTCTCCAATTACACCTATAATTAGCTCTCTATGTGAACTGGTTGAGTACTCAGAGTCTAACATGGCTGGGGCAGCCTGCTCTGACAAATACCTGTAGCAGCTTTCCCCTCCTCTAGTTTCACTGAAAGGATCTGTACCATGAATATCAGGCAGATCAAAACCATCTCTAAGTTATTTTGCCATAACACAGCTTGCTCTTATTTTTTTCAAATATCTCCTTGACCCTCAAATACAGAGAATACTATAGATGGCCCAGAACAACTGAACCAGAGCAACTTTGCTACATTGAGGGAGTCCCCTAGCCATAAATGGTTTTATCTAATATAAAGGCACACGGGACTTTTTCACTCTTGTGTATGTTTTAAAACAAGTATCACACGACACTGCAGCAGCAAAAAGATCAAACTGTGGCAGAAATACTGGAAGAAAACATTCCGGTATCAGCTGGCCCTTATAGGGCAGGGTAAAGGTGGTGAACTTGCAAAGAAGCAGGCAAAAGTCAAAGAAAGCTCATTCAAGTAAGGTCTCCAATTCAGTTTGGCAGCACCTAGTTACAAAAATATTTTAGACCAAGTTTAGTTATGCAGGTGTTTCAGTGAAAACGGTTTCTGAACATCAGCCACTACTTGAAGTCACATCATGGATCACAACAGGGGCTCTCAGGCATGACTTGCACGAAGTAAAACGCTTCTGGAGCACAGGCTGGCTAGAAACACCTCTCACACATAAAAACATTTGTGCAAAAGCAATCCCAGCCAGGACCGCCAGCCCTAAACCTCCGCCACCTTTCCCCTGGCAAGCCAGGAGATGGGACCTGCAAAAGCCGTTCCTTCTGCTGCCGGATCCCTGTACCACTCCCCATTTTTACTTACGGGAACTTGCTGGACCTGCGGTGCAGCGACCGTCTGGACCGTGGCTGGCGCTAAGGTCTGGATGGTGCCGTTGGCAGCCTGGGTCAGCACTCGCTGGGCCTGCACGGTCTGCACCTGCTGCTGGATGGTGACCGGCTGCACCTGGGAGGACGTCACCAGGCTCTGCACTTGAGGCTGGAGAACTGAAAAGCAGAAGAGATGTCAGGACTAGCGCAGAGACACAAGTCTCCGTTCCGGAGCCTTGCAAATGCTCCTAGCCTCACTCCTCTTCTACCCAGAGCTTCTCGGTAGGCAGCGTTCATCTAACACATCCCACACGTTGGGAAAGCTTCCAGCTCCTTTCCAGGAGGCAGAGAGGATCAGCTAAGAGAAAAATAAAGTCAAAGACCTTTGGTCTGATAGCATAGGACTCATTACTTCCGTGACATTATGCAGTACATCCAACCAGAACTTGCCCACTCCTGCTGATCTTGGTGGACCTTAGGATTCTATGTATCGTGTAAAGAATCAACTTCTACTGAAGAGGATCAAGACAACTGGAATTCACAAAGGAAGATCTGGTCATCGTTAGATACCCCTATAAGGGTCTCTGCTCAAGGCAAGTACTGCACTCGTGAGTTAGGTACTCAAAGTGTGCCTTCATTCTGGACTGCCACATGGGACAGACTGGAGCTTCAGGACTGGATCTGCCCACCGCACCCACCAGTGGGAGCACAGGGTTGCAGAAAACCATTTTTCAGAACTACTTTTCTCAGGCCTCCCAAGACCCACAGGAAAGAAGCCCGTAACAGAGGAGAGCAGCAAAAAGGCAACTATCACAAGAGGTCACATGAAGGCTTTAAGATCTCATTTATGACAGCTTCTCACTCTCCCCAAACTCCAAAGCCACGTAGGGAGGAGAAGGGATGCCCCACAGGCAACAGCACACGAAAAGGAGCGTCAGGCTTGCGGTGGCTGAGGATGCTTTTGGAGTTTGAACACCGACAACGCCGTTTATTACAAGTTCACCAGGCACACCCCACCTCTACCTTGGAAACTCGTGGCCGCGTTCTGGTAGATCACCGGCTGCTGGATAATCCTGGTCTGGGGAGCAGAGCTGAAGGTCGGGGTGATCATCACCGCCTGCTGCTGGAGCTGGGGCTGCAGCGGGGGCCGGGGCTGAAGGAGAGGGGCCGACCGTGGAGGGGCCGGAGGTGTCGCCTGGGCCGCTTTGACCGGCAGGGTCTGGAGCTGGGGGGAGGCAGGGGGCGGTGGGAAGGGCTGGAGCTGCACCTGGCTGTAGGGCCGCTGCAGCTGTGGCTCCAGGGTCCCACCACTGCTGCTGCTGCCACCACCACCACCACTGCCCCCGCCGCTGCTGCTCTGGAAGGTGCCACACAACTGATCCGAAAACAGATCCGGGAAGTCCCCTGCCTGGTTACTGACGAACTGCAGCATCTCTGTAAAACAGAGGAGAAGGCATCCAATGTTATTTTAATTTCCATACCTTTTGTCACCCGCCATCAGGTCAAGACTTGAATGATGGTTCTGGGTCCTTCAAAACCTTCAGAGAACGTATCACGCCAACCTACCACCTCCGGAGAGAAACCAAGAGGCGGCCCAGCAGCTGGGCACTGCTGCTACTCTTCAGGGGGGAAGGCAGGACTCCCCTATACCACTTTCCCAAACTACAAGACCCAAACCAAGACTAGAACTCAAAGCCATCTCCAACACATTCAAAATCAGAGTCTCATTCCATCACTGCTCCAATCTAATTCTTGCAGAAGGAAGAAAACAAGCACCACCGCAATTCCAGGACTAACCATTCTCCCACCCAATTTTAGGGTGTTTTCAAGCCCCCTATCCCTCCTGCCCATTGAGCATCTGGAAAATAAAGGAACTGAGTATAAGTTTCTGAAAGAAATAAGAAAATGAGAATTCATCTTAAATTTGCTTTACTTTCAAGTACCAGAAATTGGGGGAAAAAAAAACTAAAGAAAACAACGCTTTGTAAAACTGTAGCAGGAAAAATCCATGTATGTGTTTAAACCACCATAATGACTTTTTTTTGTTGTTTGGGGTTTTTTTCCCCCTGTTTATCCCCTGCCTGCAATCACTGCAGAGCAGTTTCTCTCCATCCCACCTTCTCCAAGATTTCATCAGCCCACATCAAGAGGCTCCTACCTCAACGCTACAGCTCTCCCCCACAGAGGAAAAAATTTCACAACCAAGAGATCATTGTTCATAAGCGAAGCTTCCTCTTCCTTCTATCTAATCCTGTTTAATCCAATTATGTATCTTAAGCTACCTGAGCTCTTCCCCTGATCTGTGTGCGGGTGGTGGCATGAGGTGTCAGACATCCTTCCCCGACCCAGGATCTGCCCACACTACACTGGCTCTTCCATGGTTTTCTTAAAGTCTTATTGATTTATTTTTTCTGGAAGCAGGAAGAAAAAGGGTGCAGATCCACAAACGTAAGAGAGGGTTTATAATTAAATAATAAAATTGGGTTCAGGAAATAGAAAATAGATTTCTGATTCATAGGAAAAACATTGCAAAGGGCTCCTTACACCAGGAGCTTTCTCATCCACAAACCTGAAGGATGTTGCTGCTGTGGTTTAATGAAGGGGATTCAAAGAAGCAAACTTTCCACAAAATGTTTCCATGGAAATTGTCCCAGCAATAAAAGGGCTATTAATCTGCCTCTCCGGAATGCCACCCACACACTATCCAATTAATTTGTCCGACACTCCCAAGACAGAGCAAAGGGATCATCCTCCAAGCTTATTGCTCCCTTTGCAAATGTTTCACCGTATTTCTACGATATTTCTATGATACTCCTCCTCCTCCACGAGCAATCTTCCCAACACCCTTACACGTATTTAAGCGCTGACCACGACCATTGCTCTTAAGACCTTGAGTCTGTTGGACGGAGGAGCCTGGGAGGAGATGTGGGTCCTCCTGACCTATGTATAACCCAACACCAAGCGGGCACGAGAGGTGCCCCCGCCAAGGAGCAGCCGGACCAAACCTTTGTCTCTGCTTTTAACTAGATGAATGGAAGAGATAAGTGTTTTTGGTTTTTTTATGCAATGCCTCAGTAAACTTTCATAAAACATTAGCGGAGCAAGGAGGGCTGTTCAAAGATTAACACTTCTGCATAACATCTAGATAGATATTAAGCAGCTTTTCACCCTCCAACCCACCGCAGCTAGGACTATCCCAAATGAGCCCCAACACGATAAACTTGGTAATTCCAACTACGTGCTTCTCAAGCTCTTCATTTGATGGCACTGCTAGTTCATTACAGCAAGTGAGGAGTAAACATAAATCAGACGAGATTCGCTCTGGAAGAGCAAATTCCAGTGTAAGAGCCAAATTTCAAGTACTCCGTTTTAAAGAACATTGCGTTCGACACAGCACTTATTAAAAAAAACTACTCTTGCTCTCACCAGTTGAGCCACATCTTTATCACAGAGTTAGCTTTGACTAAACGAAAAAAGTGTAAAGAATTAGATCAAACCCACCTCTTCTGAAGTGCCCAAGAGCCTTCCTAGGAGCAAGACAAGAAAAATAAGAAGCAGGAGAAACAGCAGCATCCAAAATCCAAACCTCTGCCTTTTAAAACACCTGCACCTACGCAGAGAACAGAGCGAGAGCCTACACACCGACTGGCAGAAAGCTCGGGTGCTTTTGGAGGACAGCATCTGGTGACAAACTCATCGTGGCCGGACCACCCGCACCCCGGGTGCCGAAGAGGCCTCGGCCCCTAACGCTGGGGGTGATGTTACTGCAGAAAACTCTCCCGGCCCAGTTCAAGGCTAAAAAATGTCAACAAGGAGTTACGAAACCGAGCCCACCGAGGACTTCTGCTGCTCCTGTCAGCCCAGCGCCCAAACACCCAGCAGGAAAGGGCTGGGCTTTAGCCACCTCTCCCAGGCGGTGGCCCAGAGCCTACACACGGGCTGCTTTGAGAAACACAAAGTGGCTGAGACCCCAACCTTGACAGAAACAGCCCTTCCACCCTGACCCCAGACACGCTTTGCACCCATGACCGACTCGGACCTCGCTCTCTGATGTTGCCCTCCCAGCAGCGAGGTGCCGGTGGCCGGCCAAGGAGCTTGTGCCAGGGCAGGAGGCAGAGCCAGAGATGCCATCAAGACTCCTGGACCAGGCTCACATCCCATCCGACATCCCAAAGCAGCTGGTACATCCTCCACCATGGAAAGTCAAGTGGGAGGCTCTGAGGGTCCCTCAGCCAGACCGGGAGAGGAACGCCGAGACCCACCTCCAAGGAGCTTTAAAACCCAAAACAAAAACCCGTGCAGAACTTCAAGCCCTGAGATGAACCCATGATGAAGCACACACACAAACACAAAAAAAAAAAAAAAAAAAAAAAAAAAGAAGCATGATCATCATGTACCTCCCCCGCCCCCAGGAAAATCCAGCCTGGAAGCTGGGGAGGAAGGAGAAGCTCTTTTCCCCCCCCCGAGTTACTCATGGCTCTGAATCACACCTCCCCGGGCACACCTCGGTTCAGAGCCAGCTCCGGCTCCACCGGCATCCGTCCCCGTTTCCGTGCGGGTCCCCAGACGTGGTTACGCGGTGCCCGAACACGAGCAAACAAACACCCCCGTGGCTTTGCACCGGCCACTTTATGGGTGAAAACTCAGGCCCTTGCCCTCTCATGGGGTATATTCTTTTCTTACGTATGATAAGGGGGAAAAAAAAAAAAAAATAATAAAAGGAGGTAGAAATTTCACCCCTACCTACGCTGCAAACCCATCGCAATTAGAAATTAGAAGCAGCAGTTTAATTTTATCTCCTAACTGCTAAACGAGGATGCTTTAGGCACCGCTTCCCCCCCCAAAGCCCAGCCGTGTTTGGGATTACAGGCAGGGACACCAGCCAGGTCCTCGTCCCCAACCCATGGGGCCAGGGGGGGATGGAACTCATCGAGAAATGACATTTTTAATGGTTTCCCAGCAGCTGTTTGGGGAACGCTCGACAAGGCATCGCGCGAGGGATTTTTTTTCTCGTGGGCCTGAGCTCTGGCGTCGATGTGGTGGAGTTTTAGGATGACGTAAGGGGGTTTAAATAAAAAATAAAAAAAAAAAAGGGGGGGTGGTTGGAATTTAGGCAGTTACACCTGGTTCGGTGGAAGAGGGCGAGGAGGCACAGCCCCTTCCCACAGACACGAGTGGCAGCGTGGCTCCTTTACCACTGACTTTAGGAGAGCCACGAGAAAACACGAGGGGAACCCCGGGCAGCGCCGTCTGCCCCGCGGGTGGGAGGCAGGAGGAGAAAGGCAAGGTAGTCACTTTCTCCAACCCTCCCCCGTGCCGGCAGCGGCCACGCGTGGGAGGAAGGGCTCGGATCCCCACATCCCCACGCGGCTTTTTGCCGTAACCGCCTCGACGCCCCCCCCCGGGCGCGGGTCAGGCCCACGGAAGCCGCCCCAAAGCGCTCCACAGGCAGGGCTAGCCGTGGGGAGACACGCGTGGCCGCTCCCCGCACCCCCGCCTTTACCCACCCGGGACGGGGCAGGGGGGAGGAGGAGGTTCCCCACTCGTTCCCTACGGGCGCTTAAAACCCGCACCGCGTGGGAAACGCGCCCCACGCCGCGGGGCCGAGCCGGTGGGGGCTCCCACTCGGGGCGGGGG
>JAHREE010000115.1:1398250-1437102 GCA_033628505.1 Tringa tobata | reverse complement strand
CCTGACCAGAAAAGGGTTCGGAAGCAACAGGGGGCCTGGGGCTGTAGCCCAAGGGATGAACTGGAAGAAGCCTCCTCTTCCCGGTGGGACAAGCAGACCATCTGCTTCCCCAGGGATCCTGGCTGAGCCCCCCAACTCCCCGGCCAGCCCAGAGGAAAGGGGCCGTCCCGCAGCACCACTAGCTAAGGCAGGGGGGCAGAGGACCTCTTCCACAGCACCCACCATCCCTGTACCACGTCGCTTTCACCAGGCAGTTCTATATTTTGATTAACTGAGGAGCGTCAACCAAGCTTCATCCCACACAGAAAAAGAAAACGAGGAGCCATTTCAGAAACCGGGCTTTTATAAATGATTTTCAACAAAGGTTTTTCTAAACATGAGCTACAAATTACTCCTTCGTTCATCTTCTCTCAACTACTCACTCGGAATAAATGGCAGGATAGGGTCTCCTGTTCTGTTCTTGCCTTGTTCCACTGCTGCGTGCACCGTATCTTCTCATTTCAGTCCCCAATGTGTGAGAGGGACACTGCCACACTTCCCAGGCATCTGTCATTGACAGCATGAGCAGAAACCAAATAGAAGGTGTGTCTGAAACTCTAGCATGGCACTGGCATTCCCACAGTTGACACATTGCTGACAGGAGGTTTTCATTACTAAACCACCCCTCCCTCAAGCCATGGAACCCCACCACCACCACATAGGAGAAACACCAGTGGGGGTGAACCCAAAGAAAATCTTTTCTTGACAAAACTGATGTCAAAGGTTGTTTTAACCAGAGGATTTTGTCCCCCATGTTCATGACTACCTTATTCAGGTAGCCACCACTGCTGCTCTTTGACCAAATCCAAAACCCTTCCTAAAACCCAAGATTTGAAGGTTTCTTCATATGTGGAAAACCCAGAAATGAGAAGCCACTTTAGCAATGTAACAAGACCTCCTGTCCATCTTCCCTCACCCACATACAAACAAGCAAAGGCAGTGGAGAGGAACTCCATGGGGCTGGATGGTCTCCACCCGGACAACTTGCGCTCTGAGCATCCCACCACAGAGAAGTAGTATCACATTGGGGGTAAGCATGAGGACAAGCTACTCCTCACAGATGACAAACACCCCACCCAGCACATGGCTGCAGATGGCTGATGACACTGTCCCACAACGGAGACAGACCCCACACCAAGAGGAAATCGCTGCCAGGGCCACTTCCAGCACTGCTACGTGTCTGAGGCAATGCAGTGTGATGAAAACAGGAAGGCAAAAGCAGCCAGTTTGAGAAATAAACAAATACTGCATCGAGCGCTCTCTTTCTCCAAAAGTAACCTGGGAGCAGGCCCTGCCTCCCATCCATGGAGAAATGGATTCAGTTCTCAGCAGAGGACTCTAAGGCCAAGCAGAACACAACTGAGCAACTCCACTCAGCGGTTTCCAAATGCCCGCTCTACTTTGAAAGTGCTCAAGTCATCTCTGGGTTGCCACGACTTCGCAGGCACACCGGCGTTAGTTAGCACACTGAGGTTAAGTGATTGTTCATCCTCCAGGAAAATCAATACAGGGATCGTTACTCCTTTGAAGTCACAGGCTCCCTGGCCTGCTCCCCTTTCATCAGGCCACCTCTGCCATACAGATGAATGCAATCCCAGCAGAGACCCATCCTTCATCCCAAAGGTCTCCTCGTTTCCCAAACGGGTTCTCAAATTTGGGGATGATGAAGTCTTTCATACCAAAGTCAACCAAGTGAACCAACCACTCAGGGTTTTTCCACTTCTCTTTGCCTTCAACTGGAACACGGGCAGGATTAATTATCCCTTCCATCTCCGTTACACCTACCGCCCTCACATCACTGATCAAAGGCATCTGCACAGCAAAGGATACACAATGTCCTGATGCTTCACACAAGTGCTCCTCTGTCCCAGGAGGCGCTCCAGCAATGTCTGAATGGTCCCTGACTGCAATGGCTCCACCTGGCAATGACTGCTCTGAATCTGAACAGTTAGAAGAAAGAATGAGTTCCAGACCAACAGGGAACTGCTGGGCTTGTTCCTTTGTACCTCCCTTACTCATCTCCACACAGAGCAATGAGACCTTCAAACTTTGCTCTGGGGGGAATCAAGGGGTGGCCCAACACGACGATACAGTTTAGGCACCTGCTGGCATCACTCTTTTTCCGATCTCACCAGACATCCCTCAAGGCAGTCAGCCAAGCTAACAGCTGCAGGATTATTCTTCACCTTACTATAACCTCCTCAAAGGAAGTTTACGGCTCCCCATCAGAGGCTAAAGTAATTCCCCAGGGATTCCCTTCTCATTTTCCAAGGCAGTCAACCACTCTCTTACCTGACAAAGGAAGAGGTGAAGAGCATGAGATGTGGCCTCCGGCAGCTCTGCTAGGTTGGCTTCTACTGCCTCCTGGAGAATCTGGCTAATTTCCTTTTGAGAAATAATATTGCTGCTCTGATATCTCAGAAACTTGAACAAAGGAAAAAATAGAGGCATTAAACAGTGAAAGACCCACAGACTCCAACAGTGACTCATCTCCTGGAAAGACCTCTTCTGCGTAATGGGATGCTGCAGCACCTTAAACACAGGCCTGGTTTTTATATCACTTATAAAAGAAACAGTGCAAATATCCCTGTTGACAGTGCTCTGATTTATAAGCAGACTTATTTTGGTTTAGGTCAGGAAGGAAATTAAATGAACCTGGTAACCTTTAAAAAGTGAAACAACAAGGATTCACAGACCAATCATGTTTTTGGAGGCATAAGCTTCACATTAATAACCCCTTCCTTTCATCCACTGCCATGAGGGCTTTATCTTCAGTATTTCTGCAGCGTAGGACCACATTCTTGCTTGCAGGCCCCAGGTACAGCAGGGCAGCAGGCTGTGGTAACTCCCTGCCCTGAAAAGTCAGGTCTGCAAGGTCAAAGACGAGGAGACAAGCTGTGATGCCAAGCAGAGCTCTACTCTCCCTGACTGGAAACAGCAATTGCATGCTCTCTGTAGGTTTCCCTTCTTGTCCCCAGGGGTTCTAGATGATATAAATAAACGCTACAAACACCAGAAGAACAGGACGTGCTCACTAACGGCAGTGAGTTTCTGCAGTGTGTGGAAGGGAAGTTCACTTGAAAGTATCATTATTATGGGGCACGAATATATTGACAGACAAAGCCACAGCAGTATCTGAGATTGTGCGTGCATAGGGGGCGAGTTCCAGTAAGTGACCCACATGTACTGTATCAACATACTGGGAAAAAAATGGAGAACACTGTGCCCTTCCCCTGCTTACCAAAGTAATAAGCCTGAGAACTTCTGGCTGCAGAAAGGACTTCTGGCTCCCACTGAGTAGTGTGAAGAGCAGGAATCGGTGCCAGGGCTGTGAAGCAACATGTAGAGCTGGGAGAGAGGAAAAGTCAATCAGACAGTTTTAAAATCAGCCAAGTGACAAGCTGGACCCGGGTAAGAACAGTCTTCAGTACTGACCCCAAGTTTTTTCTTCTAGACCCCATGCTGTGAAACACTAAGGGGATATTCTGCTCTGTTCTGACTTGCTTTTTAACCTGTCACTCTTTGCGCAAGAGTTTAGTCATGAGGACAAAAGCTTAATAGCTTTTTAAAGCAGAAAATACATTTTGTCCATCTTTGTGCTGGTACAGGAAGAGAAACCTTCTCCTGGGGTGCATGTCATAAAATAGTAAGAGGGTATCTTTAGCCCAGGGTTTTAAAAATAATACCCTCTGGTTTCAATATGAGGACAAATTTCCTGACCATGGGCTTTATTTAGCTGCAGAATACTCTTTGGGAAATGAAGAAAGACCTGTAACATTAGCTACGCAAACCAAGCCTGGATCTGCATCAGAGAGTGTACTACGAGGACGAGAGAGGCTTATGTCAGCAATGCAAACAATATGTTCTTAATAAGGTGCATATATGATAAACAGAGGCAAGACTCAAGGACACCGTCTGCGACAGTGTAAAGTCTCTCACTCAACACTGAAGTTAAGTGTTATTACCTTGTACTTATTGCAGGTTAGGATGTATTTATTGCATGGGATGGACAATTACAACAGGTCAGCTGATGCAAGTTGTTACACCACGGCAACTCATATCTGAGTCATGGGACACAGAAAGTTCCCCCTTCCACTGGCAGCCGTGTAACTTTCCTATTGCCACTACAAGAAACTTTTCTATGGGAAACCACCACTGAAAAATCAGGTAAAATGTTTGGGGTTATCTTTTAGCCGGTGGAAATGAGATGGTACCAGCACTGTGCACTGTCCTGGTTTGGGGTGGAACAGAGCCAACTTTCTGTTCAATGAGAGAGGTTATGCTTATGCTTATGATTATGCTTGTTGCTGTGGCAACCAGGGTCAACTGACTTGGTTGTTTACCCCATGGAGGGGTTACACTTGTGGGGAGGAGTGTACAGGTCGGGTGACCCAAACTGACCAATAGGGTATTCCATCCCCTCTCATCTGCCATGCTCAGTAGAAAAGCTGAGGGACCAAAGGGGTTAGGGTGGCTTCTTTTCCAATGGGTAGGTTTCTTCAATGGCTCTCCTTCTTCAGTGACTGACATCTGAGGAGGACCCTGTCAGTTTGTCTACCTTTGATCCCTCTCTGTTGGTTCCTGAATCAAGATCCAGAATCCAGTTCACATTCGTCACTGAGTCCAGTCTGGAACTTCCCCAGTGCCTGACGGAGACAACTCTCTGGGAGCTTGATACGGTTTTTGTATATATTTGTGTATATATCTATTCATTATTTCCTTTTTTATTTTATTATTAATATTTCATTAGCTTAGTTTTTTCTAAACTCATAAATCTCTTTATCTCTCTTTGGAGTGAGAGACAGGGAAGAGCATCTGTTGTCTTGTCATTGGCCAACCCACTACATGCACTGAGCCTGCTTTACACATCTGGAGAAATCTCTGGACCAAGACAGGGTTCTAGAAAGCCTCAAATGAGGCAACTCCTAGAGGCAGAGTCCGGGCCACACTCTTTGCAGTGTCCTCGCATCTTTCAGTCAAACATAGCTATGGCTACCATTCTGCTTGGAACAAGGAGACTCCTGTTACTGTTGTTGTGAACTTGTGCACCACAGTAAGAATTTAGGCAGGCAAAGTGACAGGTTCAGCTGTTGCTGAAGTAGCATTTCATTAGCATAATCCCAAATCAGCAGAACCTCCCCATAACATGAACATGCCATTTTTTACTTTTTTTTTTTTTTTTAGCCCAGCCTTTTAATAGCCTCCCTTCAGCTACTGGCTGTCATTCATCTGCAGTATTACATCTTCATTCAATCACTTCCTCTCTCCCACCAGTGTTGCTTTTGTCTGGTGTTCATTCACTCCATCCCCTTCTCTCTTAGTGTTTAAATGAGCAGGTCAGGGCCACAGAGAACTTTCTGTCTGCTTTAAGATCACAGCCAGCACCTAGACTTTGCGGCAGGAGGCTGACAATAAGCAGAAGAGTCTATTCTTCCCTCCAACTGTACAATGCTGGCATGTTATATTGCTAACATGGTATACATTAGGACTGACATGGACTCTGGAAACCAGGGTCTGCATACACCCCTGGAAATCTAGAATTTCCAGCTTCTGTTCCCTAAGGCTACCTAGTACACTCTTCTCCCTTCCCTTCCCTCAGGGCCAAACTGACCAACGCTGTCTGTGTGCAAGACACATCATATTCAGATCATCCCTCCCCTATACTTGTGGTCTAAAGATTTGCTACAATTTGCCTGGAAGTGAAAGGCTATTCCTATATGCCTTCCATTCCTAAACCTTTCACTCTTACCATATCAGGGGTTTGGCAATGACTTTTTTTCCTTCTGGAAAGCATCCTGGTGTCTAGAGCCAAAGTGAGGACTCACGTCTGCAGGGGAGCCAGACACTGTGATTTCATCCCATAAAGCACATGATTAACTTTAGGCGTACAAATAATTTTTCTCATTGGGTATAAATTCGTTAAACATCTGCTCCAGGATATTACTGGATGGAGATCAAAGAGCTCAAAATCACTGCAGGAGGGAAACCCAGCAGAAGAAAGGGCAAGAAGACTTTACCAACATCCTGGTTCTTCACATACAGGTATTCCACTAAGGTTTCCAGGCAGGCAACCACCGATTGAGAGAGCAGCAAGTCTTTCTGGAATACCAGAAGGGGAGAAAAAAAAAAAAAAGTCAACAGCTACTGCAAGAGGAAAATTCATAAAGTGGCAGGATCTGAAGAGCATGCAGCACAGGAAAATAACACCCTTCATCTCCTTCACAGGATACAACATGCTGCAAATTACCTGTCACATCAAGAAGCCAGACAAAGGCACAACTACTCATTCTGAGATTAAAAATAAATTAAGTAACAGCCTCTAAAGAATATGATGGGAACCCAACATTGCTCGAGAGAGTTAAATGTAAACTGATGTACTATCCCCTGGAGCCCAATATCATTTCAGCAAGTTAAATGTACACTGATGTACCACCCCCCAAAAGCACCTTGCCAGAGGTGTGGGGAAGGGACTTCTCCCACCTGTGTCTCTATGGGTGTGGCATCCCTGCAGAGCAGGAGATGGGAAAACAGAGATTAGTACACAGAATTTCAGCTATCCATTTCAGCAGCAGGGAGTACCGCATAGCTTGATTTACCTTCTTTCTCACTGCGCCATGCTGCAGCAAGAGCATTTTCCCTCCTCCTCATCACATGTCTGTAAGGGGTGGAAAATGCAGGCAGAAGATAAAAAAAAGACAACCCCTTAGGTTCTGCAACAGGGTGGTTTCTCCTCAGATTAGTGTACCTGCTTGAAGCCCAACACTAGTGTTGTTCCAAAAGTCATATTTTATATACCTGTAACTGGATGTGCACCAAAAGGTTCTGTAGACTGACCACAAGCGAGAAGACCTGCTTCATGGCAAGGGGGTGCAAGGCAGCATCCTGCAGTGATGATGGCTGTGGTCGTGTAGCACCTTGGGCTGTGTTTTGGCCAACGGTCACCAGCAGAGAGGAGGAGAAGTTCTGTCGCAGGACAGCTCTCAGGAACTGCATGATGCTCACTAGAGAGGGAGATGCTTATTAGTGCGTGTCAGTGTTTTCCTCTCCCCTGCCCTGTGTTGGTGCCTGTGCAATAGCATGAGAGAGGTGAGGAAAGAAAATTTGGGTTTAAGGGCCCACCAGAGTTGCTCAGCAGCTTCTGACACCTGCAGGCAGAAATGGCAACATGAGTTCCCTTGTTAGTCTCCTCTCTGTGAGGCACTATCACAGTTCATGCTCAGTTCCAGATGGCACTACCAACCTCCAAGGAAGATTTGTCCAAACACAGCAGAACTTCAGACAGTTCCCTTTTGCCTGTTTGCACCACCAGTTATGTACTCCCAAAGCCAAATGGACCAAATCTTCCAGATTCCCACTAGCACCAGCACCATCCCATCCCGTAGTCACCGATTCTCCCTTGTTGCATGTAACGTGGTACTAGCAGCTGCGTTCACTCAAATCCCTGTAACACATGCAAAATACCTAACAGCAGGATTGGCTTCTTCTTCCTGAAGATGACTGCATTCAAGACTTCTGTTAGGTCTAGAGAGAGTGTCTGGTGAACCTAGAGGAGAGTTAAACATAGGAGAATAAATGGTGCTGGTTTGCACCAGGTAAAAAGCTTCCTTCTTCAGTCTTTAGACACTACCTCATGATGACCATTTTAAAACAAGGGAACAGTAACAAGGTTTCAGGAATCTGACCCAAAAGGGAGAGTCACATCATTGGGCCCTCAAGTTTCACTCATCACCAGTTGCCAGCCCCACACAGCTTCCAAACCACAGTGCAATTCATTTGCCTGTCTCGCTCTCACAGCTCCCTGCAGGCCTTCTGGCACACGGCTGGCAGACTGCTGAGCACATGGGACAGGAGGAACGGCCATCACCAGACACGGCTGTACCTTAGCCACACAGTCAGGCAGCTTCAGCAATACTGAGCAGCAGAAAGCAGCAAAAGAAGTGAGTCTTCCTCTTAGCCCCTCTCCTTCTCTCACAGCAGAAGGTCAGAAACACTGAAGCTTAGAAATGCTGAAGCATCCTTGAACCACTCCCATTTGCCACCTGCATCTGTAGCTTCTTCTCAACACTGGTGCAAACAGGATTTTGGATCACAGGTCATAGCACATCAAGCCAGTAAGGTATTAATGAAAGCAAACAACAGGCTTGTAAACCACTAAATGATTGCACTTCAAGGATCAATATGAGCTGAGAGAGTCAATCCCAGAAGATGAAACTCAACACTAGCCACTAGAACTAAGTCCCTTTTGGGACCGGCACAACACTGACCACCCAGACTCAGCTGTGACTTGGAAACTGAGAAGGTAAATTGTTAACTGCCTCAGCAGTTAATAGAGCAGAGGCAGGGAGGTCTTGCTATGCATGCACACAGCTGACAGTCCATACAAGTCCCATGCTGTAAAACTCAAGCAGAGGCAGCACACCTGTGAAGTAACAGGTACAGATTTGGTCTGGTTTGGCCTTTTGGAAGAAGTCTTCCCTCAGCATTAGAGAACCAACCCTTGCCCCTCTGTGCAGATGCACACGTGTCCTTAATGGCATGCTGTTTAACTCCAGATCAAGAGAGGGAGAGAGGCCTAAGTAGACACTTCAAAAGGAAACGTTATCCCCTTGCGTTGGCATTAGAAAATGCCTTCCTCAAAGTTGTAATTCCATTATCAGCTGACAACTCCAGCTTAGCTCTCTTGTTGGACTGCAAAGCATCAAATAAAATGACAGCTGTCCACATTCAAGTAAGCTTGCTAATACTGAACACTCGCTACCAATAGGTTTGGATTATGACTGTTCCACTATTGATCATCTTAGTAACAAAAAAGCACTTTACAACATGGGTACAACATGGGAGTTGTGTCTCCCACCCCTAACCTTCCTTTGAGAAAGGCCTTCAAATGTATTTTGCCCTGAAGAGGAAAGTGATTTAGATCAGGAGGGCTGAGTATGCACTTTTCCCCCTAGGATTTCTGCCCCTCTGTAACTCTCCAATGATTTGTGTCTTAGCCTTTCACAACATGACAGCTTCCAGTCCTGCTGGAGAAGGCCAGCGAGGAATAACTTGTCGACAATAACAAAAGAGCAACCAAGGCAAGTAGATTCCAGGCCAAAGCAAATCACTTTCCTCTGCTAATGAAGATTTTTTTAAATTTTTATTTTGTTAAGGTTTAGCCATTCCCTGGATCTGAACACTAGAGTGGTTCTAACCTCAGTGTTGTAGCGATGCTGATAAAGTACGAGGGACGCAACCAACAGCCATCCAGAGCACAGCAAGGCATCTTCAGATGACAGGTAAGCAGGTTCAGAGGGAGGGGACCGCAACCAGGTGCACTCCAAAACCTTCTGCAGGAGCTCTAGCAAGGGCACGTTGGAGAGCAGCACAGCCACTGCTGTGTGGGAGAAACATAATCAGAGAGGCTGACGGGATGGCACAGGTTAAACCAGCTTGACAAGCAGAAGAGATGTGCAGAGCACGCCCCTGCTGCAGTGAGCGGCTCATCAGAGTAAGGCTGTCCAGCCACGCTGGTATTCATCTCCCGCAGAACAAGCGACCACTCGGCCAGCTAATAAAATAACCAGCCTTCAGCTAACACAGCTGGAAGGTTGGTTAGAGCTGTTCTCTATTATTGTTTAATTTTTTGAACCATGGCAATACCAGGACATTTCAAACAAGGCACCAAATCTCCACTGCTGTGTTTTATGAACAAGAAAAATACAGTGATTCTGTCTCAGCAGCCAATTCCTGAATCATCAGAAGGCAGTAAAACCAAAACAAAACCAAACCCTCAACGTGAAAAACCTCATCCCAAATACAAAATGGTCTTTGTTAACTGTACTGCTGTGTCTGAAAGGGGAACAATCCACCTTACCTACTGAGACAGTTAGAACACAGCCTCTGATGGCCAAGCTACAGCCTCGCCAAGATTAACTTAGCAATCAATACAATCTTGCCTCACCTCTCTGTTGACTACAAGGTGTTGTCTGATGAAGGCTGCAGTACAGAAAATTCAAGGAAGGCTGCAGGAGGTCAGTGTCCCTCGGCTTGCATTTCCCACAGAGATTACTGACTGGAAACAAAAGAACCAGCATAACACAGACACCAACGTAACAGAGCACCTCGGCACAAGAAAGAAGTCAGTCAGTAGGGAGTGAATTCAGACAAGAGCGACACAACCTGAAGTGAAAATAAACAGAGCGTGGTACAGACAAAGCAAGAGGCATCTGCCTTAGAGTATTTGCTTTAGAATGAACAGTGCAGTGGAGGATGATAACAGGGAGGAGGGAATAGAAAAGGGTATGTGCACATATAACATTGGGCAGTAATGAATCCAAGAACAACAGACTCTAAGTTACCTGTTTCCACAGAGTGAGCTGGATCCTTATCCTAGATCAACCATAAACAGCCGTGTGCCTGTCTCACATGGTGACCAAACTGGGAATGGCATGGAGAGCTCTGCTCCTCCATACTCACCAGCTCTGCTCACACAAGGAATAAATGTGCCATGTTTGTTGTAAGCACCAAACACTTAGCAACAACATTTAGCAAGAGTTTGGGAGGGAAATCCAGGACTGCAGGGCTCAGCAAAACTGTCATAGGAGATCTTTTGAAGAGCTTAAAATCTGAGTAAGCAATTCTCAGAAAACACACATTAACACGCCTCCCCACACGCCTACCATCTACAAGCTGGTTTCACGTAGGGCTCACCAGAGGAGAGTGCCCTGCACACCCACCCCTGAAGAACATAGCCCGGGGAGCCATGCAGGGAATGAACGGGCTGGCTGGGGCAGGGTCATTTTGAAAAATACAGAGCAGAAAGCAAGAGCAGAAGGAGCTTGTGACTCCTGGGAGCAGCTGAGCTGTGCTCTGAAATCACAGCAGCTAAAAAGGGCTGGTATAAAGAGGACAAGCTTCTTCCACACCCCCCATTCCCTTGGCTAATGAATGTCTGAGAAAAACTGCTTCTTTACCAGGGCAACACAGGCAGCCCCGAGACATGGAATATTTCAAATTGAAGGAGATAGTCCTTCAAAGTCTGCTGGAAAGATCAATTTGTCAGAGCAGGGAAGAGATGGATCAGCAGAACTTCCCTCTAGTATCTACTCTTTTTTTACAGCCCGCATGAACACCCAATACCCAAGTAAGAAGGGAGAAGTCGCCAAGTAAGGATGACCAGACAAGACAGCAGGTCACAGTATGGTAAGCAAACAAACACAGCCCACTCTTCTCTGTCACTGGGGTGGATTGGGCATGTCCTGCAGCTGGTTGGGACCCATATACTCTGGACTCATACTCCCGGGAGAGCCCGGGTTTACTAGGCTGCTGGTCCTTGATGGCTGGTTCACAGGACATCACTGTGGCTTGAACCCCACAGGAGTATATTAAGCAAGTGTGAACAGGGAAGGATGTTTCAGAAAGCACAACAGCAATACTGGTCATGTGCCAAGTCAACAACAGTCACAGACCCCGAAATCATTTCACAGCCAGAAGAACACTTTGGCCACCTTGTGATGTTTCAGACAACAAACATATTATAAAAGCAAGAGGCAGAGAAACTGGGTTCAGCTGACTGAACTGGTAATCAGGGCTCTTTACAATGCTCTAGCTATGAAAGTATCTCAAATCAACCATAACTGGTACACCTTCTCTCAAGGACAAAGAGCCAGCCCTAATCATCTTATGGAACAATTAACAAATACAGATCAAGCTCCCTGGGAGAAGATGGATGCACAGACTCACCTTGGTGAAGCAGCTTGAAGTCTGTGCTGTCCAGCTCCCTCACACCCTTGCTCCGTAGCTGCACCAGGAAAAGGAGGTTCAGCAAAACAGGCAGGTTCCTGTTAGCTGAAGAAAGGCACAGATAGCTTAGCTTTTCAGTGAACTCTAAACTGTTGTACCTTAAAGCGTGCCAAGAATTGTTAATTTTCCAGCTCAAAAATGAGTGTGGGTTAGGGCAGGAAATATTCCTCCTTTACAAACACACACATATACATGCTCTCAACTAAATTCTCATCTCTACAGTCCCCTCTGGGTCAGGTCCCCTTTCTGCCACTGTGGGTTGGCCTGAATTACACGCTGGACCCTGCTAACATCATTCTAGGAACAAATAGAAAAAAAAGGTGGGAGGAAAAGGAGGCCAGGGTCTTTTACACACTTAGTAAACCATGTAAGGGGCATGGTCACCGCACATTCAAATCGACACCTTTAATAAGCTAGAAGTCACCATCCCTTTGCACACTGCCCTCTTCCCATCTACTTGACCATAATGTCAAGTAAAGTGTAGCCCATGCTTTGACAGCAGCCCAGCACCTCAGAGCACTTGGCTGCACAGCATTTGTTCTCCAGCATGTTGTGAGGCCAGAAAATTAGGTCCATCCCACCCCACAGGGCAGAGCAGAGACAGTAGAGGCGAGAGCCCCACATGGAAGGTCTGTACATGAGGAGAGTGGAGCTGGTGAGACCACCAAGTCCCCAGGGCAACCCTAGTGTATTCACTCTTCTGCAGCACTGTAAACAGTGCTTTGCATTGTATATAGCCATACCTACAGCAAGCAACCATTGCCTCCAGAAAATGCCTTCACAAAGGCTCAGGAGTTTTCCATTTTGAGGAGGAAACATTTACAGGTGTCTTTAATGTTAACATATTCTTGATGGAGTCCCACTGTTGGGCCTTCTTGTTATGTAAGAGCAGGCTACTGTTTGACCAGGAATGAAGATCCCCTGGATTTATCTGCCCCAGGCCTCACAAAGAGCTGCCTACGTGCTGTGAGACAAAAAAGTCATGTCTCCAAAGTACATCTGGTGTTTGACTTTCTGGATGGGGCTGCCAGTAACTCAGCTAACGAGTTTAAGACACAGTATGAAGAGGAGCTGGGGATACTAGATACAGCAGAAGGGCTCTCATCTTGCAAAAGCCACTCTAGCCCAGTGTCCTGTCTCCATCACCAGCAGTTTGGAGGAATAGGTCTAACTCCTGCAACAGGAAATGGACAATCTACCTCCCCACAGCCCCTGGCACCACTAGATCAGTGCCAGAGGGACACCACAATTCCAAACGTGAGCAATTCCAAACAATATCAGATCTGGCGATGCCAACATTGCCTTCTTTATCCATAACTTTGTAGCCTTATGCTCTATGATGCTCGTGCTTTCAAGCCCCCTCTTCTCCAGCCTACTGATTTTGCTGGAGGTAAGGCAAAACCACTTTCCCTATTGTTGATTCCATCCCAACTGCTGCACAGCAAAACACTCCAAACAGAGCAAGGCTGTTACAAGTGTCAGCAGCCCCCTCAGAAACAACCAAAAGCTGTGCTGGGTCCCTATCCCAGGGGATTCAAGGACATCCTAGCACTGCTCCCTTTTTCAGTTCAAGCTCACAGACTGCTTTGCACAGCACCATTAATGATGAGACAACAGTCCCATCTCTGCAGCCAGGGCTAGTAAGGAAAACAGAAGGATTTCCCCTAGTCACAATCCTGCTAAATCTTTGAGAGATTTAATAGAATTATGAGATCTGGTGATACCACAGTTCCTGTTTGGAGATCAATGAATCATGAATGATTCAAACAATTTCTGATCCCGGTCTCTGTGCCCTGGGAACCGAGTGTACTCAGGCACACCAAGCTGTTTGTTTTGCACAGAAAATAGGCAAAAAGGAGGATGTCTTTCAGTCACCAGTTGAGCCCCTGTTCAAGCTGGGAGATTTACCAGCACAGCTGTCCACTTGAACACTTACCACACTATAAGAAAACCCTGCCTTTGTTTAACAATCACAGTTTGAAGCCAGAACAACCTAAATCAGAAATAGACTCTCTCACTTCAAAACAAGAATCGCTGGAGAAGGAAACTAAATCAGCACAGTTCTGTCCACAGATTTCCTCATGCAGATAAGTATTGAAGCTACATTAGCAGTTCAAAACCACTTTATCCCAGACTGCATCCCTTCAGCCATCTACCCTGCTAATTGATCTTACAGGAAGACCAAGTCACAGAAGGGAGTCACCTTGTAAGGAGGCTGAGCTGCTCTCTACCAGCAGCTGCTGCAGAATCTGTAGGAACTGACTCCGGAGGAGGTCACAGACAAGGACATCCTCATTTTTTTCCAGGAAGGTCCTTAGAGTCATCAACACCTTCCAAGCCACTTCCACAGAGCTTGAGCAGACCAGGTCCTGTGAGGGAAGAAGCACACACATTACCCTTCTGCCATGATTAGGCAGAAGTCACTGCTATTTAATACCATTATGCTAATCTAGTGCCTTGGGAAACAGCCTAATAAAGCACCATTCAGATTAAGTAAGTCCTGATTAAATAGATAACTGAATAAAGCAGACGGACTCTCTTCTGATAGGCACCTCTGAGTAATATCCCATTTAAAGAATGATTTGGCTATGCAACTCCTGTCCAGCACACAAGTGTACGAGTAACACACATTTAATGTCAAGGTTTTAGACAAGTGAGATCCTAAAGCAGGGCCCTGTTTCCAAGAGCACAGAGCCTCTGGCACTTCTACTCTCCTCGTTGTTTTGAAAAATCAGGTTGCATATTAAAGATGTGTACCTAAATTCAAGCTTATGAGTCAGTCCATAGTTACTCATTTTCAAAAGGCTGGCAGCCTTGTATCTGCAGAAGCAACACAACAGCTAAACTGCATGAAACGTACGCAAACCAGACAAGCAATCACTCAGTCACAGAAAATGGAAGAGTCGTGTACACAGCATTCAGCCCCCAAGCTTGCTTCTTGACTACAGAGCTCTGTCTGGAGCCTCTGAGCTCAATCCCACAGCCAGTAGCGTTAATTTGGGCATACTTTTGTTGCTAGGGTGTTTAACATAAAATTCACCTGCGCAGCATGTACAGATGCAGTTCCACAAAGATCAGGCAGAAAACGCCTGGTAGCACTGACATAACATGAGCCTCTTAACGTGTATTATGTCAGCACTACCTTCCCTCTCCTCCCCCAGTAGTCCTGGCTACTGCACTGCAAATGGTACAGCTGAAAGAGATAAACAGAAAACTGGTCCCAGCAACCAAGACCAGATCCTGCCAGGACAGCCTACTGCCTTTTCCCACTCCCTTCCCCTGTCACACAGTAGTTATGCAGACTGGGATGATGGAGTGGAGAAATAGCTGTGAGACCCCGTACCCAAGGAAAGCAGTTAGGTAAGAACAGACTGCCTGTGCCAGAAAAACCTCTCTACCTTTAAGCCTGATTCCTGCCCATATCTGAGACCTTCATGAATAAGGGACAGGGAGCTGTCTGCACAATCAGCTTTGCTGACATAGATCTGCTCCATATGACATTCAGGAATGTAATCTAATGTCAGTAAGCCTATCTCCATTCTCTGAGAATTCAGCTGAGATATGGAGCATGGAGAAGACAAGTAGGACAGTGTGTGATCACAACCACGTTCACCCCCCAGGTGAACAGACACAGCCCAAAATGGCACTAACCAAGGGCCACAGCCTTCCTGGTCCTGGTAAATGGATCACTGTGTTAACACCTTCCTTCCTACTCAGGAGCTCAAGGTCTCACATGAAGCCACTAACCATCTGTTCTATCTAATCTAGACAATTATTAAAAGCAGATCAGCAAATAAATCATCCTTGGAAGGACATTCATTTTTGTTTCACTGTACCATGCAGAGGCCCTTCCATTTTACTAGTGCATTCTCAGGCTGAGGTTATTCACCTCATAAGTTTTGTTTACATCTGACAGTGTATTTATCCTAGGACATTGCACTGTTTTATTAGCCCATCTAAATTCAGATTGATTACGCTCTTCCCCAACTGAAAGGTGAATTGTCAAAGCCTGTGATTTATTACAACTCGAAAGACCAGGACAGAGCTAAATTAATTTATTTCTGCAAGAGTACATGGCAAAGCAGGAATGCTGTGCCATTCAGGGAAGGAGCCACTGTTTCTCTTTTGCTTATTGATAGATCCGTGATGTATACATCTGCTTTATGGAGTGATAGGTTCCAGAACTACTGCCAAAGATAACAGCATAGGCAAGTCTCATGGGACATTTCTCCTCCTTAATTTGTACTGATATGTCATCTCAATGATTGCTTTAACTAATGCTCTGCAAGGGATGGATCAAATGCCTGGATGTTGCTACCTACTCTGCAATATCAACCTAACTGTGAAAGAACTGCCCTAAGCGAGAGCCCTCCTGTCAGTAACCTGCGATATTAAAATTTACTTCCCAGCCTCTTAGATCAGAACAAATACATGCCAGTCTGCAAGGCCCGATGGCTGCCCACTCAGAATCAAACCTTGCTTCTTCACTGTCCGCTGACATGGGTTTCTATTCTCAATGACACATAGTTTTAATTTCTCTAACAGGCTGGAGAAGAAACATCACAGCTCTTAGTTTTTGCCTTTACAAGCAAATCTCATGTTCTTGTGTGGAATTGTTAGCGTTTGCTATGTGACTAGCTGAATAGTCATGGGACAAGCGACCACTGATGGGGAGGGGTGACAGGGCAGCTGGGAGAGGTGGAAGCGAGAGAAGGCCTCTGAGCATCCATCAGGACCTGGATTCTGTTATGATTACATAGCTTAACAGAGCTCATTATGCCAGCCAAAGGCAAACACACTATTTCTGCTACTTCAAGGCCCCTTTCTCACCCACGCTGATTAATTTTCCCTGTCCCAAGATTTTTATCTTTTAAGAGCAATAA
Organism: Tringa tobata; assembly: GCA_033628505.1. Taxonomy (NCBI): domain Eukaryota; kingdom Metazoa; phylum Chordata; class Aves; order Charadriiformes; family Scolopacidae; genus Tringa; species Tringa tobata. Next base: position 1,420,396 of record JAHREE010000115.1, on the reverse strand, counting down.
AACATGCTATTTGCAGTTCTGAAAACTCAAGAGTACTGCAAAAATCCCTGACAAGGCTCTCCAGCTAAAAGCAAACAAAATTAAAACCCCAAGCAAACAGAAGGCTGTGCCCTCAAAACCTGTTCTCTGCACACTGCTTTTCCGAAGTTCTTTGTTCCTCATAGCCTTCTCATCTATCAGAAGCAAACTGTTGCTCCCATATTAGCAAAACAGCTTGTTGCAAGGCTGCCACAGAAGCTGGAGCACCCAGCTGTGTATCTGGATATAGGAAGGAATGGGGTTTTTCATGCAATACATCACCAGCAACCTTCAGATCTCTTCCTAGCCAACTCTCAAAAGGTCCCTTTCTATCACAGTGGCCGGATGACAGAGAAAGAGCTAAGACACATGCACAGTCCTATTTTCTGTATCAGGCTTCCCTGGAAAGTGGAAGTCTATGTATACACACATGGGCTCTTTCAGCAGAACCCTTGGCCTTATAACAGCACTAAGAGCCAAAAAGTCCCCTAAATAAGGGCCAAGATAGCAGCCTGTCCTTGTGAAAGTCACATACCAGTAAAATAAGTAAAATGCTGGAATTGCTCTTCAGAATGGGAAGTAATGGGTTAGCAGCATCCAGCTGATCAGACACACCAAAACCAGCTTCTTCAGTCTCAGTTTGCTTGCAGTCTCCCCAGGAAAACCAGAGTTGGAGGACTTGGTGTCCAAATCTCCCCGTAAGTTCAGGGTAGTGCAGGAAGAATTTCAGCAGGAGAGGACAATGGACGTAGACAAAGCTCAGATCTGGAAGATTATTCAGGATCCTCTTTACGGTACACAACGACCTCTGGTAAGAGTGTGGGAGGGAAAGGGGGAGAGAGAACAAAATAATCACTAGATACTGAATATCAAAAAGCTGAAGTGATGAGAGTTTACTGTGAGAAAGAGTCACACTGCCTTTTAAGTAGACAATCAAATATATCAGTTAAACATCATTTTGTGAAGCCCATTTGCATCACAAAGGCTAAGAAACTTGTAGGCTTTATACAGTGCTCAAAGCTGTGCAGCAGCAGCAAAAAGCCATATGGGAACACTAGAAAGCCTGCTGCAGAGGCTGTAGATGTGTTCAGGAGACTGAAGCTATGGAATTTATTACATTCCGTATGTGAATTCACAGCCTATCCAACGCATTTACACTTCCCACACATACACAAGTTTATTCAGTCAAATCTATATTCCCTAGTGGCTTTTCACAGTTAACTTTCCAGAGTGTAGATGCACTGCGCGCTCTTCACTCATTCACTGCTCACCACCTATGTCAAAATACTTTCTGCAAAAGGGTTGACGGGAGTGGGGAGAAACCTTAGTTTCAACAAAAAGCATCCAAGAGGTAGGCATCAAATCTTTTACCAAGTCCAGGGCTTTGCCTTTGTCCTGACAGACAGCAAGGAGGTAAAGAGCAGCTCTGAGTATGTATGGAGGGGGACAGTCTCCATGGTCCTGTGCTGATATGAGGAAATTTTTTACGGCTAAAAATAATTCTGCTTCTGGGACAAACCTGCATTCAAGGAGATTGGAGTGGAAACAATAACATTAGACACGCCTTACTCACCAACACATGGTATGTAAAGGCCACAAAACCATTTGCCTTGTATTCTCACGCCTCACCTGTCCCCAAGGGTGTAGGCAAAGTATAAGAGTAGTATGAAGCAGTGTTGGTGGCTGCAAAGAGACTGATCCAAAGAGAAAGGCTCAGGGGTTTCAGCCAGGAGGAGAAGGCTTTCAGCAACAGTGTAGTTTAATTGAGGCAGACCCTTCTGCAGGAGCTCAGACATCTCTTGTTCTAGAAATAAAACTAATATGAGCAGGCAGGCAGTGATGAGGAATGTCTACAATAAAGCAGAGTGGAACAGGTGCATGGAAGCATCTGCCTGCCCTAACTCGAGCACTTTAAATTAGGGAAGCTCCTGATGTAAGAAATATCAAAGGCAACCTACTACCCCACAGTCTGCGTACAGCAAGCACACTTCTGTGACTTGGCATGAGTAGAGGTGTGAGACCTGATTTAATGGAGCTGGCTTTGAGGATGAAAAGACACTTCTGTTTGAGGTTCCCAACTCTTTGCTGATGCTGCCCATATGGAGACCAACCACTGCCAGTGGGAAAAGGGGCTTCTGTGATGTGGAAACTTTCATCTCATTTATTTGGGACTTACCTATTCTGGAAAGTTACAGTATAGACAGGAAAGCTTTATAGAATATACCAGAGCAAAAAATTACCTTAATCTGCAGATACAGGTGAATATGTGGCAAGTAGTATTGTTTCAATTAAGCCATACACAGTTGTGCTAGTAAATGTCACTATGCAAATAAAACTATAGGCAGATGAAAAACATTCTTTCAGATAGGGTTCCAAACAGCATTCTCTGAGTGTTATCTCCTTGCTGGACCAGCTTTTAAAAAAGCTGGAGGAAAAAATTCTCTAATAGTATTTATGTGTGCCCTTCCTTCCCTCTTCCCTCGTCTCTTCATTACTGTTATTTTTTGCACCTGTTGTCTAAACAGAGGGTGTCAGGGCCTCAAACTAAATAAAGCAATTTGTCTCTTCCCCCAAACTTGCCCTCCTGAGAAGAAGTTCTCTCCTTTTCTGTGGCAGAATAAAGGCTCAGGCACAAGCTGTAGAGGAAGCTGGAACAGGCCTGATTCAAGGCAGGATTACTGTGAAGAAAAACAGAGAGATACAGTGAAGAAGGCTAGAAACATCCTCTTCATACCTCTAATGTCACACACTGTCTGCCAGAACCTCAGTTTACTGAATGATCACATACAAGCACCTGCCCCATCACAGCAAGACTCCAGGAGCCAACATGGGCTTCCAGGAAGATGACAAGTTCCCAGAGGACAGTCAGCTCACAGATGTGGCAGGTGCAATAGTGATGATAGTGAATGTGCTCACATACCTTGTGACAAAAGGAATACAGTGGGGTATGCTTATAATCATCATTAACACTGCAGAGAACAGGAGGTGTATGAGGGTGGCTCCTGATACCCAATTCCACTGGTTAACACCAATAAGGAGATTTTTGAGCAATCATGTTTCCAGGGATGAACGATGAAGAACGCCAACATGTTAACTAAAGGGTGAATCTCCAGGTATGTCTCTCTCTCTCTCTCCAATTGACCTCCTTGCAGAGTAGGACATAACCAAACATTTTTGCACTGTAACACACCATCCTTGGTGCCCCACACTACTGTATTCAGAGGCCTAAATCACTCCCCTCACACACCATTCACAGGCACAAACATCCCCAACTTCCACAGTGGTAACCTGGACTAGGAGCGCTGTGTGTTTTGTGTACTCTTTTAATAAGACACCATCACAGGAAAGAGGAGGAAAACATCTCTGCAGATCCACACAGTCCCCCTCAAGTGCTCCTCAATCTACAAATTCTAGCCTCAGCTACAGAAGATTCTTTGCAATTTCTGATGTTGAAGTCTTCCCCCTCCCTCCCATTTCTTATACATTATCACACCGCAAGGAACAAAGATAGTGGTAATATGTGCCTGGGAAGCCAGAGCTCAAATGGAACTGATGCTACTGTTACTTCTTTTCAAAACACCCCCTGATTTGCTTTATCTCTATCTGTGCAGCTCACGATGGAGCACAGAATTCTCACAAAGCTGTGTAAATCCACCCGCCCCCTACCCGACTGCTTCTCCTTTCTCCCACATCCAGCTTTTCCATTGTCAGTTGCTGTTTACATTTTGCAATGAGATACAAACACTCTTGAGTCCTTCAGCCTCCCCTCTTGCCTGATCAGGGGCATTAGGTAAGTCATGATCTGCTTTCCCATCTTGAAATTTTTTACTCACTCACAATACACCCATCACAATACCTTTGTACAGAGCAAAACCTGGCCTTCAGCTCCAGTGTCAGTCGGATGAAGGAGGAGGATGCTAGACAGAAAGCAAGGCAGAAATGTCGAAGGAATACAGAAAGTGTACAATAAGGGAAAAGAGCAGGCAGGTCCCATAACCATCCCCACATATCTCCATGCAAACCTGGCGAAGAGGGCAGGCCATCTCAGTAAGAATACATTTGCTAGGCCTTCTCCTCCAAAGCAAACTACTCCAAGTTTGGTTTGGAGGGGAGATTCATTTGTCTTCTCAGGAAAAGAAGGGAAGATTTGCCAGTTTCACGCATTTAGAATAGAGGAATTCCATACATCACCTCTCTGCTGTGCAAAGAGTAAGGAATACAGAGTAAACAGGATTTCTACATATAAAAACCCACCAATAATTTCAGTATAATCCCTCTCTACAAGAACACCCAACTCTGAATATTCCAGAGGAAAGAATAAAGCTGACACAACTTACTTATCTAAAATAAAATCTGTCCCATCACCATTGCTAGACCAAATAACTTGCTGCTGAACATGACTGCGCACTCTATTCTTACTCATATAAACACGTAATATAATCCTCCACATAAAGTCTCGTTAAGCTCATTGCCTCAGTAATATGCAGTAGCAGCAAGTTCCATCAGTTAAGTTAAAAGCCCAGAGAACATGATCCCACACTATCCTCATACCCAGCTTTTTGGAGAACTTATTCCGCATGTTTGGCACGACTGTAAAGAGGGTATTAAGTGATGAGATGAAAACCTCCATCATTGACGGGCTGACAGCCCTTTCCAGGTACTTCTGTAAAGAAGAAAAGATCAGGTACGTGATATGCAATAAGCACTGAAAGCAGCAGCTTTCTTTTGGCCTCCTGCCCACCCAGAAAATTAGATTTCTAAATTCAAGCAAGTAGAGTAACAGTTCTTCTACCAAAATGCCTGGCAGTAAGTACCCAGGCTTACAGAGCACTTTGAAAGCAACTAACACTCCCCTCTTCCAATGTTACAAGCTGTGCTTCTAACTCTGCAAGACATGACATCAAGCAAGAAACTTCTTCCGGATTCCAGCTGGCAACCAGTTAGGCCTTAACGCACAGCGACTGTCATTACTCCCCATATTGCCCTGGACACAACTGCTCTTACAGGTCATTTGGCTAATTCTCCAGCGTGGCACACAATGTAGGACATAAGCTTAAGTGCAGCTGACTTCAGTAACACTTAACACCTGTGCTTCAGCATTTTATTCAGTAGTGGCAAACACAGGCATTTAAGGTCTCTGTAGAGACCAGCCCTAAACTGTTTAGAACAGAATGACTCAACTCGCTCTTGTAGAAGGTCACTGGACAATTTTCTCACAGTTCATTAATTTTTACCCAAGATCAGTGAGCAAGAAACAGCACACTGACTCCGGCTTTGCCAAACTGGACATGCACTGCACCCTCCCTTCAGGGAGGAGAACAGCAATGCTGCTGCAGCTGCCTACCAAGAAATTGGTTAAAAAATACAAACCAAAACCTCTCCAAGCTCCTAACAATTGCAAGAATCCATACACAAACAAAATTTACTCAACATTGAGAATGACAATAAGAGTCCCATTGTTTTGACAATTCTGCTCAAAGTGTCTTAGTAACGGGTCTGTGTGGAGAACAAAATTACAAGTGACTCTCCAATGTTGCTTTTTAACCCGTGTCCCTCGCCTTATCGAAACACAATGCTTCGTACTGCTCTTGCTTTGCATATGGGGCAGCTTCCTCAATACCTTCTGGAAAGAAGCATGAAAACAAAACTGCAGATGCGTAATACCTCTGCTTTCTGGGACACGGGAAAGCTTTGAAAAAGTGGCAGAAGGAGAAACAACATTTCCATTGTTCTCTTCATTTTCTGCAACATCCAGAGTTGCCATGGATTAGATAACATGGCAGGCAGGCTACGGGGATTGCACAGTCTGAAGAAAGACACTGCCATCTACATGGAATCTTTTATGATTTTCTCCACCCTGAGACTGTAGGCTCCCATTTTCCATGGACATAACGCCACATTTGCTCTGGAGAGGTGGCAAATGCCACAGCTGTTCTTGGTTTACTCTATATGCTCTCTTCCCCAAAAAACAGTTGTGCAACCCACTCTTGGTACAAGGAATAGATCAAGTTCAAAAAAAAACCCTACCATGACCATGGGGATGCAGAGACCGTCACAAATCCTCAACAGGAACTCAGAGAAGTTGCTCAGCGTGTCCTTGCTCTCGGAGTTGGGGGCAGTGAAAGCGTTCTCCTGGGCCATGGGGTCACTCTGGAATTCCACTGCTAACCTGCAAACACAAAGTGGATACCAGAGGAGAGAGGACTCCTCCTCACTCTGTAAAGGAAGTTGGGAAATACTACATTTCCATCACAACTTTCATCATTAAGGACCCTACAAACACTTGATGGCTTGGAAACACAGGAATCTGGCAATCACACAGAGTTACCTCTTGAGTGAAGCTATTAAAAGTCAGCAATGTTGCACAACAGTACGAGTTGGGAAAGGAAGACTTAGCTTCTGCAAAGAAAGTACCTGCTGTGGGAAGCCCTAGCATGGCAAGACTAAAAGTTCTCATCCAGGCCAGAGTGCCTGGAGCACAATAGAGAAAACCTCATGAAAACCAGCTTGGGGACCATTCAGCCAATTTAAAATCTGTGACAGAACCAGAGCACCCTGTAACACCACCCCAAGACACTGGGTCAGTGCAGACGAGGACACCTGATTCAAACAAAATTATCTCAACCAAACCAAATGCAAGTGACGCAAGACAAAAAAATTAAGCTGGCCAGACTTCCCTAACAACAGATCCAGCTTCACAGACTACCATGTGCTGTGCAGCTAAGGGTGAGAGATAGCTCTCACCCAGAAAAACAGGAAAAGTTGGTGACTATAAACCCACTTGCAGTAACAGGCTACAGACATGAGAAAATCCAAGGCCAGCATCTGGAGCAGATACACATCTATTAAATGGTTAATCCCATCCAGCAGTGAGACCACATGCCCCAAGGCACAGGAATATGGTTTCACACGTATCTTCCAACCATTCTTACATTGTCACCAATTTTGGCTACTTTTCAAGTCGTTCCTCAAAGGCCAAAGACATGAAACGAACTGGTAAGTCCCAGGCAAACTCCCTGGGAGACACATACAGGTGTCACAAAATTTTCACTATCACTACATCTCCCTCCCTCTTTTGTTTCCCTGACAAGTGCCATGCATTGAACTCACCTGTGACATTTCATTGGTGGGGCTGGGTAGAGGAACTCAGTTATTGGGACAGAGGGATGGACGGACATGGACAGACATGGGGACACACATCACCCACCTCCCTGATTTATCCTCACCTGCAAGCATTTCTGAAACTTTCCAGGGTGTTGAGCAAGAGCTGGCCCTGTCTCTGAGGAATTCTGCTGAGATTTCTGTTTGCTGGGTGACTCTGAGACACTGAGAACAGATCCCCCTGTTAAAGGAGAGAAGTCTTTAAAATCTTATGTTCACTGTTGGAAAAAATAGCTTTCTTCTCTGATAGCAGGAAGAAAAACAGATTTCCTTTCACTCCTTTCACATATATATATTTTTTTTTTACTAATGTGCTTTCCCCAGAGATGGCAGAGTCAGAGAGCTTCTGTGCTCTTCCTAGGGAGGCCAGAGTTACAGAGCTACTAGTTCTTCACTGCCCTGTCTCTGCAGTCTGTATTGTTCTTCCAATTACTCTTCAGATGTTGCTGAACAGTCCCTCTCCTTGCTCACTACTGGAATCTTAGAAGTTCCCTGCTTTTTCTCAGATTTATAAGCAACTATCCATGTACTGGCTCTTGTTCCCACACAACATTCTACTGAGTTCAGCCAGATTCCAACTGCAGGATCAGAGTTAATCATTTGCCTAAACTGGAAACCACTTGGAACTCAAAATCTGCCTTTAAGCCTTAACCTGTTGTGGTGGTCTTCTCCAAATACTACCAGAGGAGGGCACAGTGACACATTGGTGCCTGACAATTCAGAACTCCTTCTCCTTTTGCATTTGATGGCGAGACACCCTAGTACAGGTACAATCATTTCCCCTTTCTCCCATTAAAGACAGGCTGGATGTCCTTACTATCTGCCTAATTTCCTTCCTGTGAAACTCCTTATTCTAAACGGGACACCAAGCTCTGTGACCAACATCTGCCTATGGGGCAGAAAGCAGTTCTACCTTTAGCAGGGAAGACAGACATCTACTACCACAGAACTTGGGCCTAAAGATAGTTCAGCAGGCATTTTGAGCTCTGGTACTCCAGCAAGATGCTCTTGCCACTACAGACATGCAATCTAAACCTACATGGCTCTAAATCTAGACCAAGATGGCTCAGCCCTTGTCTCTTCACTAGCCATCTGCAACAGAGGCTCCCCTCAGAAGTGCATTGGTCCCAGCAGCACATCACACTAACTACATATTCCAGGAATAGGAAATGATTTGCAGGTCAAAGAGTGGCTAACAGCTCTCCTGATGAGGCATCACAGTGCACATATGATGACCCTCTTGGTCTGAAGGCACAGCAAGAGATGTTCATTTCCAAAAAAAAAAAAAAATAAATATTGACCAACACAGCCTACAAGGTGGGGGGCCTGAAGAAGCAAAAATTCAAATGACTTCGGAGCACTGGACACATAAAGAGAGAAATGTGCTCAAGCGGTGCCCCACAAATCTTCGCTGATTTAGAAAGACAACATTCACCAGCGTCCATCTTCAGCTACTTCAAAGATGGTAGAGCTACTGTACCATCTTGAGGCATGAGGATCAAAAGAAATACCAGAGAATCTAACAGCCATAGGGTAAGGGGATGGAACGTATACGCAACACCCACGCAATGTGTTAGGAGGATCGTCACTGTTCTGCTTCGTTCTCCCAACAAGCATTTTGACTTACTGCATGCCTCTTGCTACTCTGTGGTGGGGAAAGGTCAGCACAGCGCTTCAGCACTGCCTCCAGCAGCTTCTGCAGCTCTTCGTATGGGACTGGAGGTGAGCTCAGATGGTCCTTCCTGAACAAGCAGAGAGAAAGACAGCATGCACATTCCTTGCTGGGGACATTCCACCTGGGAAGGCTACACTAGCAAGAATAATCGCTCTTCTGACAGCAATATGCCATTGCTACTTCTCTCCAGCACAGCATACTAAGGTCACAATATCTGAACAGTGCCATCATCCAGATGTGTGCCCAAACACACCCTCACTGCCTTCACTGTCTGCTCCCACTGCAGTCAGGAAGCATATGACTGCACAGAGTCTTAGGCTTGCTCTTATCTATCCGGACGGGGCACAGAGTGAGAAAGCCACAGCAGCTGCAGTACAAGCCTGCCTGGGATGCTAGGTCCTTGCTGCAGAGACTTGGAGCCTACCACAGCTTCATTGCCCTGGCAGCCTTTTGAGGTGGGTGGGAAGCTAGCTCTGCTGTACCCACGCCTGTCTCAGCCAGAAGTCACACTGCAGAGCAAGCTCACCCACACAGCCACAGGGGAGCCGCAGAGACCAACACGGTATCAACAGATCTATCTGAAGGAAAGCCTGCAAAGTCTTTCCTGCCTACCTCAGGAAAGCTGCCACAGCTCTCACAGCCTCCACTACCACCTCCAGCACTGGGCAGTTCACTGTCTCCATCAAAACATGAATGGCTTCCATACATACACCTCGATTTGTGAATAATTTGATTTCCACTGGTTGCCTGCAAAGAGGAAACAGAGTAAACAAGGAGAATATTGTCAGAGTTAAGTAACTGTAGTGCCCTCTCCTCATTTCACCAAATGGACAGCTAAGCCATGTGGCTCCAGTCATGCTTTTCAGTATTCAGAGCCAGCTGCTCTCAAGGATATGGTCTCAAACTTCAGCAGGTGGAGGCCTTGCTACAAAGAGTGTACGCCAGCAGGTCTGGAGCCCTACTATGATGAAAAAACCCCACAGCTTGGATAACTGTGTGACTGCACCAGTAAACACTGACATGAAAAGCACAAGAAAAACGGGCTTTGGAAAACACAGTGATCTCTCTGCTTGGGACTCTACACCGAGGCCATCTCCCCTGGCGTTTGTGGGTTTATCTGGCAATTCCTATTTCTGAGTAAACAAGCAAACCTGACCATCCTAGACCAAGGACAATGCCATAAGAATAGCTTCTCTCACAGTCCTATAGCACTTCTAATGCTAGACGCTGCCAGAAGGACAGAGACTTTAACGAACTTGAAAAGTAATCAGGAAAATAAACACAATCCAACTGTTTTGACAGTTGTTGGTCATCTGATCACCTTGTGGCCCAACACCTTTGAGCACTCAGAACAAGAGCACGGGGGGATGACAAACCATTAACCCCATTACTGGACAGAGTTGTGTAAATGGCAGACTGTGCTCATTTGGCTCCTGGCAAGGCAGGTACAGCCAGGAAGGCAGGGGGAAGATGGGCAGCTACATGTGGACAAGGGGCACTAACATCCTGCCAGAGAGCCTCTCCAAAGTGAAGCAAGAAAAACGGCACAGCATGACAGGAGCTGGACTTGGGAGCCAGAAGTACTCCCTGTTATTTAGTTTTCACAGATGTGTCTGACTAAAGCAAGCCAGGATCACATGCTCCCATGCACACACGGGAGAGGAACATGAACTTCAGTAGAAATTATACTAGTAGCCCAGCTACAGGGAAAAAAGTGAACAGAGGCAGAACAACTCTTTTTAGTCACTCAGTGGGATGAAGCCCAGCTTGGCAGTCACCTCACGTTCTGCTCTAAGAAAAAGCTGTGAGGTGGGCAAGGCAGGGAAAAGCAGCACAAGGAGCAGCCTCTGGCCTAAGCCAGAAGTGGTGTGCTGAAATTCCAAGTTGTTTCTACTTATACCGTAATTCTATTAATCCTCTGTATTTCCTTTCTTTAATTGCTGACCTTCTGAAGTAAAACACATCAGGAAAAAAAAAAAGTCTTCACTGACTCATGCAAGGAGGAAGGGATGGAGGAGTGCTGCTGACTCATTCAAGAAGCACAAACCCACTGGCAATACGGTGCACTATAATGTCTTGGGGCCTGGGAAAACAGTGTGAAGGACAGCACTCTTGCAGCCTCTCATCTTTGGGCCCCAAATTGTGCCTGCCACTGGTTGTGCTGGGAGAGACAAGGGGCACTCCAAGGGGAGCTACCCACCATTCCTGACATAGGAAGCAGTACAAGGGGAGCAGTACGTCCTGCCTGGCACCACCAGAGTGTGGGGCTTACTTACACGAGAGAATCCAGCTGCAAGGAAAAACCAAGAGGGGAGGTTCCAGGATGAGACCCCTTTCCCCACTATGAGATAGTTTTAAATAAAACATCAGTTCTAAGGCAAAGCTCAGAGAAACAGAATGCGTGTGCTAGAAAATGAGAGTAATTGCACAGAGTGTTCTCTTTGTTTTACAAGCATAAATGCTGTAATTAGTGTTTCCCACATCCTGGTTTCTCTTTTTGACAGATCCTACACTGGCATCATCACACTGTTCTAGCGCTGCTGCTTTTCCTTCTCCTTTTTCCCCTGCCATTTGCTACAAAATTGACTATGACATTTCCAAAATTCAGCTCAAGGGCTCTCTTGGGGGAACTAAGTGGCAAAACCAAGACTCTGTCACTAGCATGACAGGACGGGAACAAGATCATAGAGGCAAGAACAGGAAGCACAGAAGAAAAACAAGCCAGGGTATGTTATTCCTTAGCAGAAAACAAGAGGGGAAAAGTGACAGAAGACATTAATATTTCAGCCTAGAATTTGTTTTTGCTGTTTGAATTTAGCTCAGATGATGATACAAGACTAGAAGCCATGGAATTTGCATGCTCTGTTTTGTCACAAAAGCGCGCTTAGCGGGAACTGGCCTGCTCACATATGCCTGGACCTTCCTACCCTTCTCTCCTGCTCTATCAACAGCTGAAAGGAGATTTCACCTCCTAGATTGGCAAGGAAGCGGGAAGAGGCAGATATATTGGTGGATGCAGGCACAAAGAGGACAAGCTGGGAGGTATGGAAACAACCATCAGGCCCTTCTTCACAAGAATAAGAGAGATGCGTTTATTCAGCAACATCTTTCAAACATAAAAGCTCTGTGGGCATAGACATTTGGTCTCGGACAAAAAAGCCTTAAAAAGCAAAAGCACCGCAGCCTCCATTTTGGGCCACCAAAGTCTCCCTGTGCAAGCCTGCTGCGGGTCCTCCCTTACCGTTTCAGTATTTCAGTGAAGAGCAGGAGCCCTTGTTTGTGCAACTCCACGTTGTTCAGCTGCAGGACATCTTGGAGACTCCTCACCAGAGATTCAATGCCTGCATATGTTTAAGAGAAGTCACAGAGAGGGATTTTAACACTCCAACTTCCAGGACGGAAGCAAAATTAATTTTTTAAAGGAAGGAAGATTTGAACAATTATTCTTCTGAGCCACTGACAGAAACAACTGCCTAAACCGGACTGTGTTCACTCATCTCCCTGATAATAAGCCCCAACCTCCACTGGTGGAGGTAAGTCCAGAAGAATGGAAGGAATTTAGCCTTTCTTCCTAAATCCACTCTTAGCATGTCCACAGAAATACCTAATAGTAACTTAGGTAATGTCAATCATGATAACTGGCTATTATAACAAATGCATGCTCCTCAGGAACTCATCAGGACAGAGACACTGTAAATTCAAGCTATGTTGGATATCACAAACATGTCTCATAGGTACTCATTTTCTGTCCTTTATCCATCCTGACTGGAAATCGTGATTGTGTGTAAAGCGTTGAAATTCAGCTAGAGGCACAACAAATGCCCACAGTATTACTGCAGTCATTCTGTCAGAAAGGTTGATGACTCACCATAGACTGTGTGACACTTTGAGAAGAAAAGGCGCTCTTCAGTTAGGAGGAGCAGGCAGCAATACACTGACCAGATGAGAATTTCACTGTTGGACGAGAGACACTCAAACAGGAATTCTGCAAACACACACACACAACTAAGGTCACCCTGTCTGCTCACAGCATGGCACAGCTGCTCCTAGAACAGAGCAGAAGAAGGAGGAGGAAACAAGGATGCATAGCAACAGCCACAGGGAGAATGGCTGTATTATGAAATGGCAGGAATGGAGAATGGAGTGGATGCTTGGGGGTACACTAGTCTTCAAAACAAGGTGACTGGAGAGCAGAGTCCCGCAGGCAGGCATCTCCCCAGCACAAACACAGCAGGCAGGAGCTGAATTGTGGCTCTAGCCTTTGGCACAAATGAAGAGCCACAAAGCAAGCTTTACCAAAGATGCAGTGATCTTTTTTTTTTTTTCCTCAGAACTTTTACATCTCCCAAAGAATTTGTATTGAAAGCATTTCTGTCTTTTGGGATTACAGAGAAATAAGAAACCATCTCCCCTAGCCGCATTCTAAATGTAAATCCTAGGCCAAATTCTGTGCAAACTTACAGTATTTAGCAGAGTAAGATAGAACACCAGTCTCTTCAGACTTGTATCTAAGGTCCTGCAAGAAGGACCTTGATCTCAAGGACTCGTCCAAATTCTTTGTGTGGAAACTCCACTCTCCCTGTTGACAGTTGTTTCTGTACTTTCAGCTGAAAACTTACTCTCCCTTTCTAATCCTAAAATCACTTTAGTTGCTTTTACTGGTACAAAATGGTCACTGCACACATTATGCCATTAGTGGATTTCATGGAACCATACTGATTCCTAAAACAAACAGCCAGGGAGTGATTTGATATTGGGAGATGAACAGTAAGATGTTACTGCATTTCTTCACCTGGAACATCTGCATGGATGAAAGCAGGAGCATATCTGCTGGGAGAATGAACGAGCACTGCAGCCACACAGTGAGAACTTGCTGCCTGTAACATCTCATCTCTGGTCAACAAAAGCTGTTGGAAAACAAAAGTCAAAATGAGAGAAGTCAACTATGCAGATACAAGTAGGAAGCAGTTTCCTCTACATCTTAAAACGTAAAACATAAATGAAGATCTCTCTTGTGATACGTATTTCATGGATTAAACTTGCTAAAGCAAGATAAAACACTGGACCAGATACGCTCAAAAAAAATGGAAAAAGAGAACTACAACAGAGGAGATAGTGAGTATGAATAGCTCTGCCCCAATGCTTAGTCACGCTGGCACTACATGTGCTGTATCAGACCTCAAGTGTGAGTGAGTAAAACCAGCTGAGTTCAGGAGTAAAATTTCCCCCCTCCAGGATGCAGGAATGAACAATGAGATGATCTATGGGGTGTCCCCTTTTCCCACTGCAGCCTCTATTGCTGGTGGTGGCAACAGTATACTCAAGTGCCTCAGATACAGATTCAATATAGGCCAGCAAATTCTTTACATCTACTGATAATTCACCACTACTTCAGCAATCACCTTTTTGAGAACAAGTGGCAGTGGATTTTCCCCTTCTGAAATTTCAGGGGTCTCAGGCTCCTCCTCTGTCTTTGAATTATTCATAAGAATGGATACAAAATGTTCAGATTTCAGCAGCTCCTTTAGCAAACCTGCAAAAGGGGGAGCAAGAGTGAGCAACACCCTGGGTATAGCAAGGATTTTAACACAAGAGTATTTACAGCCTAAGACTTATTGCCAATTTCCTCCCCTTTCCTGCACTCTTAACAAAGGCCCTCACCTCTAGTTTAGGAAGCTTCTTCTCACTGTGTCCCCAGGTACTGCCATGAGCCCCATGTCTTGCAACACCTTGGTGCTGATGCTTTTTGCTGGGTCTGATCTGCTCCCTGTTCCTTCAGAGATGGTCATGGACATGGTATATGATGTCCAGCAGCACACTACTCACATTGCCTTCTGTGCTCTAACACCCACCCCTTAAACTGCTTCTTGGGAGAGCTCTTGACCTGCATTTTTCTCCAAGCTACAGCCAGTGACCCCACAATAACTAGACATTTTCCCCAGAACACTTCCTAGAGAACTAGCATTTATCTTCCCCTTTTACTTTCAGAGGCTCTTGCTGAAACAGTAAGAGATATCCACACACACACAAAAGCCCTTGGTATAAAAGTACAGAGCACTAGTACAGGTATTGATGCAAATCATCAGTACGTGTCAGTATAAATTCACAAGGGGTATCATCTGAGCTATAGAATTCTACTTTCAAAGGAGTGATCATCCATTTATAGTAGCTACTTAGGTGATCTGAGGAGCAATCCAGTCCCTGCGTACCTCCTACAAGAAAAAGGAATTCCCTGGATAGTTTACAAACAAGCAATGTCAGAAAGGCTGAAATTCTGCTCCCCAGCAACCATTGATATGTGCAGTTGGAAGCATAAATGCAACAAAGCGCCACTTCCAAATTAGCTTTCTAACCTAAATACTATGATGTCATACATCTGAAGACCGTATTTGTTAGACTTCATCCCACTGCTCTATATAAAACCCACCTGTCCGTGCACAGAGTTTGCATTTGGACACTTTGAGAGATGATTTGTTCCCAGAACGAAACATCAAATTGAGACAGGCCAGGCCACAGTGCAAGCCCTGAAGGGACTCTGTTAAGATTAGACAGCGCTAGGCAAACGTGGGGCTCGAGGGACAACGGAGGGTTGGGGGAGCTCCACAGCAGGTCTGGGCCATTATGGAGTAACAGAAAGGATTGACTGCTTCAGACAAGCAGCAAAAAGCTGCTATAGGGAACAACCCACATTAGAACGTCTAAACCAGCCAAGGATTTCTTCCCCATTCCAAGCCTTCCCTTGCACCTTGCAGTTTCTCTCGGCAATGCCTTACCCAAACAATTAACCTGCAGCTCCTTTGTCTGCGCACGCCCCAAGGTACTCAAGAAGAGACCCCACAGCCTTTCTTCAAAGTGTGCTGAGAGCCGCTCTGCGCCAACGGAAGAGGAGTACAGCTTGCCATACAAGTAGCAGACGGCAGCCTTTATACCTTCATTTGGGTACATCAAGCCCATCAGCAGATGATCCACTAAATTACCTAGTGTGAGGAACAGAAACAGCAAACATTCACACCGACGAACTGACTTTTTAAAAGCACCGACCTATTTCCCTTGAAAACTTGCAAAAGTTCACTGGACAGACTGGTGTATGCAGATTAACGAATGCCACAATTAGGTGATGTGCTCACCACCATCTGTCCCTCTGAGCAGAGGTACAGTAATAAATGGCTAGAGGAGCTCACTGTTCACCTTATGAAGATCCATCATCCCACCTACTTCCACAAACAGCTAAACTTGCTCACCAGACCCCTAGGGGTTGGACCAAGGAAAGAAAAACTGAATGTATGTTGTGTGTGAGGCAAACCCACAAACCCCAGTTCATAGAGGCTGGTTTTGCCAGGCTGGCTAAGAGCACAAGGACAAGCCTGCTATTCAGGTACTGACCTGCAACCCAGGAGACTTGAATGCCACTCTGAATTCTGGACTGGCTTCTTGCGTGACCTTCATAAATTCACATGGGGGACAGGGACTGCATGCATGCGTACGTGTTTTAGGGCTGTGAATACTACCCTTTGGTGGGACGTGACACATTACTCACTGTGCTCTACCACCAGTATATCAGCAAAGCCTGGGATGGCGTCTGTCAGCTTGCCCAGGAGAGTGAAAGTGGGCAGGCTGCCTCTCATGGTAGTTGCTTTGCACAGCTGTAGAGGAGACAGAGAAAGAAAATGTTTCACTAGTGAGGACACAGTCCAAAGGCAGACATGCACACAAACCAGCAAGTTCTCTGTGATGTGTAATGCTCCAGAACACAATCTTTTCCTAAACTGGGTCTCTTCTCCACTTAGGGTAAACCACAGGAAAACCCTGAACACTCCAAGTCACCATAATGTCTTTTAACTAATCCAAGAAATCTCTTGGTTATTGCTCCTTTTCCTCCCTCTCCCTTCTAGCTCTTACATGAGTGGATGAACCAGCTGGACTTCTTCCAGCTTTCACTACTTCCCAATTTTTTGCTGCCCATAAGACCATCACAAACCTAGGAATGAAGAGAGCAAGAGCCCAGGGCACAGGTTGGGAAAGCTCCTCATATCACTGAAATGGTAAAGGAGGAAAAGAAGAATCTGAGGAAGTCACAGAGCTTCACAAGAGCATCATGAAGCCATATGTCTACAAGGCATGATGGGACCAATAGGAGAACTGCAGAGTAGACACCAACACTGCCAAAATCACAGCAGAGGAGCTGGCACTAGGATATCCCACTGCAGCAGAGGCTGCATCCCAGCACAGTTAGCTGCAATCTTGCAGGGCCACTCGTTCCCATCTCCTCAGCCTCTGAAGGATTGAAAGGAAGGGCAGGGAATTCATCTTCACTGACCTCTTTTTGGCTTTCCTCCAAAATGCAGCGTAAGTACTGTTCTGACTTCAGCTCCACTACAAGCTGCACCAGAACTACGCAGAAGAAACAGGATCAGTAATTCACACCCAGGAGCACTCACAATCCATCTTCCACGGCGCTTTAGCAGACCAGCGAGCAAAGAGCTTAGAAATTAAATGAGCACAGAGGTGCTGAGAGAGCAGGGTAACATCAGCATTCCCAGAACTATAACTTCTGATAGCCCAGCCCGAGCTCTCTGCAGCAACATTACGGCACTCCTGTTCTAGCTGCACTACAAACCATGCGTGGAAATGAACAGCAAGTGACAAACTAAGCACCAGGACACCAAGTAAACATACGGAAACAGAAAGGAAAGGAAACAAAAGATCTAATTTAAAAGTATAAACATTTCTGGTAATGGAATACAGCAGGCTTCCTACAGTATGAAAATCAACCTTTAAAACCATCTTTCCAGAGAAGACATCAGAACTGCAACTGCTGAGCATCCTTGGATGCAGTCTGAGAGCTACTATTGTCCCTGAGGTAACTGTGAGTCTATCAGCCATTCCTCCCCACTGCAATTATCCCACATACTTTGCCAAAAAGCAAGGCCCCAGTCACCTTTCTGGTACTGTTCACCTCCTCAACCCCAAGTAAGGGCTGTTATTCTTGGTTCACTGCAACTTTAAGAACACTGTCACCTCTGTCCTAATAAGAGGAATCAACAAGAAGCTATGTTTACCAGGCAGTGGCTGCACATCACCTGGGGTTTCCCTAACAAAAATCACAAGGGAGTTGCCTAATGCTGGCAGGCTGCCTCTGCCTTCACACATATACCAGTGCACTAGTTTCATGAAGCAAAGTTCCTCTTCTGGTATTTTTAGAACCTGGGCACCTGAATGTTCAGCAGATAAAGTTTTGACAATAGCCCCCTTACCGAGACGCTGTGCAGAACATTGTTCTGCAGGATTTGGTAAGGCTGTCTTGGATGTATCCTGCTGTCATGGCATGACTCATTTGAAAAACACACTCTTTTGATTTGCATTCTAGGAAAGCATCATAAAATAAAAACCACCAGAGATTTCTAGGTTCACCATCTTTTGGTATATCCAGGGCAATACTGGAGGTTTTTCTAGAAGACCTACTTTAGCTGAAGAGCTACACATCTCAGCAGAGGCGTATCTTGAGACAGGTGATTTCTAGATGGTTTAATGTCTCTTCCTTGCCTAGAAATCTCAGAAATCTCTAAATGCTTTAAGAAGTTAGGTAACACTGAGTTAAGATTCTTTTGTTTGAGAGCATCCATCTCTCAACAGACTGGTAACATGACAGAAAGACTTCTCACCTTTTCAACACCATTTCAAGCAAGTGCCTGAAAACTGAAACCCCTCTGGAAGGAGCTGGTCACACCTCCTTTCATCTTTCATGGCTGGTCAGGAGGAAATCATTGCATTGCTAATATCACTAGACTCAGCAGAGATGCCCAAGGTTAAATGGACTGCAGATTCCTTTGTTAGCCCTGCAGGCGTTTCCTTCAGATTTCAAATGAAGGACTGCTCACAAAGAGGAATCAGCAGCCTGTACAGGTAAATCCCAAATACTCTCTGTCCTGAGGAGAAAGTGGCAGATCCCAAAGCTCACAGAAGCCTACAGGAAGATTTCCATTTGCTTTGAGACTTTGGTCAGGCTCAAAGATGCCAAAGATGAGCCATCATTTACAACTGTTACCCATTTAATACTAAATACATGGCACACAAGGAACCTGTGTGAGAAGTGCTAAATATTTAAATCTGCTTGTACTCTCCTGCCCTCAAATATTAGAACAGCCTGCTTGTCACTGCTGCATTGACAGAAAATAGATGCTTTTCCCAGTTCCCAAGCTGTGCAGAAGATGAGCATCTCACTATAGTTATCAGACAAGCCAGAGCCTCCCTTCACAACCTGTCAGTAATTGAGACATAGCATCTGCCTCTCACCTTCTACAAACAGGTCCAGGGCACTGCTGTCTTCCACAGTATGCAACATCCCTAAAAGATAAAGTACGATCAGTCACGGAACTCATTCCTGCTTGTGATCATCAGTGCTGCAATGCCTTCTTGTAAAGAGCTGCAAATTTTTTTCAGAACTGTTTTGTTTTTCCTGCTTCACATGATACCAGCCTAACTTTGTCAGAGAAGGGTGGATACTCTCAAGGAGTACCGCAAAAGGCACCTTCATAAGCAGGACGCAGGGACATGAAGGCATTCGGTTCTCTTGCAAATTTTTCTCTGTACTTCATAGTAGAAGTCAATGGCTCCACCTATGTAAGTAAATATGTAACTGCTACCATCACCGTATCTCACTGCATGTATCCAATATTACATATCTGAAACACTCCAGAATGACAGAAGTTAGAGGCCCAGCTGTGAGTTGTCCTTTCTATTTTCCATTTATACCAATTGCCATGAACAGTCTTCTCCCTCCAAAGTACTGAAAATCCCGAGACCAAGTCTGAACACCAGGTTTAAAGCATATGGGAACTATTCCAATGTTAAAGTCAATCTGAAGGCACCACTTCACGAGTCATTTGTGCAACAAAAGCGTAAGATTGGATATATTAAAATAAGTCATTGTCTCACTCTACTACACCACAACAGATGAGAAACTCTACCTCCCAGCTCCTTCCAACCTCAGATACCTACACCACCAGGGATCTTGCTCAGACCCTCACTTCTGCCACATCAAACCACTTGTTTCAACATATCCAATCAAATTACCTCCCCTCCATGACCTCTCAGAAATTTGACCAACTGAAGCCATGTTATGACATTACAGGTGAAGAAAATACTTATTTCCTGCCTCATCTGCCCATTCCTCAGTAACTTCCTTCACTTTGGCAAAGATTTGCATAAAGCATTAGTGAACATTACAGCATTAGCTACATGAAATTCAGGCTTACCTGAAATTCACCATCTCCTCATATACAACACTCCACACTACACTTCTGCTCTCTTAACCCTCTTTCTTCTGCCTGTGCTTATCCCAATATTCTCTTTCCAAAAATGAATGTACTCCACAGTATTGCTTAAACCTTTGCAGGTCCCTGTTACGCTCTTGCACCAAACAATCCTTGCTTCATTCAAGCTTTATCCAAAATGTACATGGCATTGTTTGTAGCTCCAAGCTTAGACTGGGATTCCAACTGCTCCAGGAGTTAACACCGAGTAAAATCCCAAAGCTGTCCCCAAACCGTCCAATTGTAAAGCTTCTTATATAGAAAGAAAACTATTATTTGAAACCAGACAAGAGCACTGAAATGCAAGCACAGCTCCCCTGTCTTCTGGGGTATTTCACGTTAGGGTCATATAGCGTATAAATGTGCAGACTGAGCTGGCCATAAGCACCACTCCCTCCACATCACTATAGGATTATGCATGCAGACAGAGCTCAATAAAAATTTGTGCAATGGAGAGAACTAAACATGCACGAAGCTCTATTCTTAACAAAGCTGCTTCCAGAACACACACGACACAGTTTGTGCTGGGAAAAACACTGTTTGAATTATTCAGTGTGTCAAGGCAGGGGAAGGGGCATGTAAGTCACTTTTCCCCAAAGAACAAGAATTATCTGTGATGTGCAAATGAGATCATGGAATTAAAGGAATCCAGTATATCCACTCTTTGAAGGCACTCGCATTCATACCCTCCACCTTTCTTTTCCTGCCTTACTGTTCCCTCATTTAGACCATTATTTCTTCTCTGTCAAGATTTTAGACATTTCAAAGACCTTTCCCACAGCACTGCTAAGCAAACAGAAACCCGTAAGAGATGTTCAAGATCCCAGGGGCTGTCACAGGAAAGGCACTTTTTGCCATCCTGCTGAACACGATTCTGCTGTGAGGCTGACCCACCAGAAGGAAGCAGGTGTTAACAGTCCTATGGCTACAAGAATTTCTACAAAAGTAAAGTGACGGTGTGAAAAAAACACGCTATGTAGTTTTGTATTTTGCACATTTGATATTGAGTCCTGCAACACCTTTTTAAGCTCACACTTTCATTTCTGTATGAAACGTCACATAATACTACAATTCAGGAAGATGAGAAAGCACTGAGGCATAAGACCAGATTCAGGGGAGAATGGTACGCCAGGCACTCCTTGTTCTGCAGAAAAACTTTAAAGATACATCAAGACACTTTGGAAAATTGCAAGAGCTTTATGAACCTGCCAATCCCGCTCTTTGGGGAATAAGAAAATTAATTAACCTATTCTAAATCAAACGACAAGGCAGTTTTCCACAGGGAGCAATAACCCACCTAACACAGAACAGGGGAAGTATGGAATTAGGTACCTCAATATTCTTTTGCCCTTTTTCTTTATTTTTTTTTTTTGCTTCAAATGTGGAGAAGCTTCACGTAACAGGCGTATTATGTACGCACCTACCCAAAAAAACAAGGGTTAACTGCCTGCTCCCTGCTGCTGCCCTAGGCCGCAGGACGGCTCTTACCAAAGAGAGTTCCTATCAAATGAAGGCAGACCCTCTCGTCCGGGGCCAGCAGCTGGACGAGCGGCAGTGCCTGCCAGGCCAGGGCATCGTGGAGACGGGAGAGGACGTGCTTCTTGCGCACCAGCTAGGGATTAGAGACAATAACCCGTTAGCATTCGGGCCCCAGACACCTCGCTCGCTCCCACCACCCCGGGGCGGGGGGTTAAGAGGTGCCAAGGTGGTGACACACCGGGGCGAGGTGCCATGATACACCCGGCCAGGCCCCAAATACCGGCGGAGGGGAGAGGCCAGCCAGGGCGGCAGCGGCTGAGGGGGTTGCCGCGGTACCAGCCGTAAGGGGACCGAGGCTCCGCGGCCGGCCGGCCGGCGGAGGCGGGAGGGGAGGCGGGAAAGGCCCGGAGGGGCAGAGGCGCTGCCCACCGAGGCTCTGCCGTCGCCCAGCGTCTCCACGGCGCAGGCGAGGCAGAGCGGCGGGCGGAGCGGCAGGGCCCA
>JAHREE010000115.1:1379774-1398023 GCA_033628505.1 Tringa tobata | reverse complement strand
CTTGCCGGGCGCGCTGCCCCGGAGGAAGGGTGCTTCGGGAGAAGGGGGGTGTGTGGCGGGTCCTCTGCCGGTCCCGCTCCGCCCCCGCGGGGAGCGGGAGCGTGTGTGCGGCCAGGGCTGGGCTGTAGCGGTGTGTGAGGGCAGGGGGCGGGCGGGCGGAGCACCGCGGTGCGGGCCCGGCCCGGTGCGGGGAGCGCCGGCTGCAGCGGTGGGGGCTGAAGGAGGTGCCGTTCAGCCAGCCCGGGGCAGGAGTTAACGCTGCTTGTGACTTTGTTGCTGTTCCGCCGTGCCATTGGTGTTAACGTTTAGGAGCTACTCGTAGTTTGGAAGAAGCAAACCTGGTGGGTGCTCTTCTTGGGGTTTCTTTAAAATGTTATGCCTGGGCTTGTTAATTTGCTGGTGGTAGGAGCTTGTTCCATCGTTTTATATGGTATCCGTGGTAGCAAATGCCTGAAGGCTGCCCTGTATGGTTCACTGCTGGTAGTCTGTAGGATCTAAATTGGCTGTCTGGGTAAGCAGAGATACTGTCCACTTTGTGAGAAGAATCACGTTTTTATAAATAAAATGCAGCGGGGAACAGTGACGCGTCTCCAGTAGTCAATATATGTGGTGGACGTCGATACCTGTGTAATGTTGTTCAGAACGAAGCTCCCTTTGCTCCTGTTATAATACTCTACTTTTTCCCCTCTCTAGAGTGAGGCAGAAGTGAATCCCAAAGCTTACCCCCTGGCTGATGCACAGCTCACCAAAACGCTACTGGATCTTGTGCAGCAATCCTGCAACTACAAGCAGCTACGCAAGGGAGCCAATGAAGGTGAGACCCGTGTGTTGTGAAGTGGGCTAGAAATCACAGCAAGGATTTTGTGAGAAGCTGTAGCTTGAGATTGTTTATCCTCTGGAGCGGAGGGCCAGTAATGTTATATAGATCTGGGTATTGTAAGTGTCCCATCTCCTTCCTCCTTCTTCTAGCCTGCTTAAGCAATGTTCAGGGACAGAACTAAGCTGTAATATTTTCAACATTTATATACAGTTCTGGTAGATGCCCAGACTGTGTTCCTGCTGCGTGTGGTCCTGTGATCGTGTGGCACTGAGATTACCAGATGCCTAGCCACTTTAGAATTATAAAACTATTTGGGTTTGAGGGGGCCTCTGGAGGTCTCTAGTACAACCTGCTCGGAGAGTGGCTCCCTTCAGTTGGATCAGGTTGCTCAGGGCTAGTCAGACTTCTGGAAAAACAATCCCTAAGGATAGAAACTCCACAGTCTCTCAGGATACATGTCCCATGGCTTAAACCCCTCTCATGGGGCTGGGGGGGAGAGGGGAAGAATGGAAAAAAAATTCCAGCATGTCACCAGAATTTCCCTGAGGCAGCAGTCACAGTCTGCATCTTGTTCTTTTTCCTGTGGATTCATGGAGACAGTCTGGCTCCACCTTCTCTGCAGTCCCCGTGAAGCAGTAGAAGACAGCAGTCATGTCCACTCTCCCCTCCGCTCCCTCTTTTCCAGGCTAAACAAACCCAGCTCTCTCAGTCTCCCCTCATCCGTGGTGTTCCCTAGCCCCCTGCCCGTCAGCAGCCCTGGGCTGGCCCTTGCTCCCTTGTGAGGCTGTCCCCTGTGGTCGAGAGCAACCCTGTGGGTAACCCCCTCCCTGGCCCTATAGCTGCCGTTTTCCTTTGGCCTATCCTCGTGCTACCACTAGATCTCTTTGCTCATGCGCATTTCAACATCTCCTAATGTTGTTTTTTATTAGATTTGCTTTCCAGAAGGACCTAGACTTACTCTTCAGTTTCTTTTACAGCCACAAAAACACTGAACCGAGGGATAGCGGAGTTCATTGTGATGGCAGCAGATGCGGAACCCTTGGAGATAATCCTGCACCTCCCTCTTCTCTGTGAGGACAAGAATGTACCTTATGTTTTTGTGCGCTCCAAGCAAGCCCTGGGCCGGGCATGTGGTGTTTCCCGGCCTGTCATTGCCTGCTCCATCACCATCAAGGAAGGATCACAGCTAAAGCCTCAGATCCAGTCTGTCCAGCAAGCTATAGAAAGACTGTTGGTCTAAATGCCTGTGAGTTTTAAGTGTGTGTGGAATAGAAAAGTTGAGGTCAGGGGAATTAGTGTCTAGCTTCAGTTGAGGTTACAATTTTGATATCAGCGTTTCATTTCAAAACACCATATTTTTGTTTAATAACGGCTTAATTCTTAGTGTTTCTGCCTCTCCTCCCCCCTCTTTTCTAATATTCCATCCCAACACATTCATTCTCATTGTATTACTTCTTGAAAAGTGATTGTACAATTGTATTTCCTGTTTATTGTTAAATAGAAAGAAAAAAAAAATCCCCCCTTATCTCCACGTCTGCCTGCTCAGGGCTTTTGTTTAACTCACCCAATAACTTACTCTACATTATTTCTGCTAAGCTCCGGCCTCTAACAGGTGTGAGTAACTCTGTGTTTCTGAATGGTTTTAGTTTACTGCTGAGGATAAGGCATGTGGGTTCCCAGTGTGCGTATTCAGAGCGCGTGATGGAGCAGCACAGACCAAGTATATAGGGCAGGCAGCAGCTACCGTGTAGCAGCGGACGGAGCCAAGATGGGTACACATAGCACAACCCTTTTTCTTCTGGAAACCAGAGAAGAGACTTCTGTAAGAGGTGTACGGGGAGCAGAAATCTTATGGCAGGGCACAAAGGGGAAATCTCGTATCGCGCTTATTTTTAAATACTGACTTTTTAAGAAAAATAAAATTGCTGATAAAGCTAAATATAATTGTCATTCCCTTGGGGAAGCATTGGCAACTAACTGAAGTGTGTTCCTGCTTCTAAAGTTAAATTGCTCAGAGATTGGCTGCAGGCTATTGCAGTCTAATAGTTCGTACTCCTTCAGTTTTATTTGTGTGAACTGTATCAATAAGCTTGGACTTCTAGAGTGTTTAAGTACAAAACACATGGTAGAGAGCAGCCTGCTGTGACTGACAAGTACCCTACCTAATGCTTTTAGGGAAGCTGTTGTACTATAGTCACTTGAGTAAAGAAAAACCCTTTAAGTCATTACCAAGGCAACAGAGAGTAAATAATTTTTCAGATAAAACATCTTGTGTCTCAAGAAGAGAATGTTCAATAATCTCATATTCTGAAAAAGCATGAAACACTACCAGCATTCTGGATTAGTGGTGGTTTGACAGAGCTAGCTTTAGTTAAATGCATATTGTACAACTCTTGTACAATAAATCCATGTACTGCTCTGAGCAGAAGAGTCTAAACCTCTGTGTTGGAATGGGTCATATCAAACCTGTCTACTGCAGGATGCCAAAGCAAAGCTAGAACGGAAAGACCGATACGTACAGCACCAGAAGGGAAGATAAGTTCTCCTGTAATGTTTCCACAGAGGCACTAACTTCATACCTTTAGTGAGTACATCCCAAGGAGATAAAATCAGCTCACGAAAGACTCCAGACAAAACATGTCTCTGTATTTTTGTAGATGGCTGATAAGTAATATGAGATGAACTTCATAAAAGATTTGAGTCCTTTCATTTGTATGAAGTTTAGAAATGCTGCTGCTCCCTTCCACTGATGCTGACTGTTGAGCTAATTGTGTTTAAAACCACAGCTTTGCAAAGGACGTGCCCTGTTGTGCTGTGCCAAGATAGCTGATGTAAGACAAAGCACACAAGGAGCAGAAATAAAGGATTCTTGAGCAAGTAAAACTGTTGGTTTTCTGCTCTGAAGCCTTCCACCACCATCCCTGTTGAACTTCTGCTTAATGAAACAGCTTGCTTTAAAAAAATATCAAAGCCAGGAGAAAGATCTAATAACCTAGATGAAACGTGCCACAATCATCCAAAACCTGGAATATATTGTGTCTGGGGGTTAGCAAAGAAAGAGAGAAGTCAACAAGGACATTTGGGGACTGAAAATTCACAGAATTAAGGGCAGGATAGTCTCACTATTTTATCGCATTCAAGTCCTGCTAAGAGAAGCATTTACATTAACTTCTTTGCCAAAGGGCAAAATAAAGCAATTGCTTAGACAAATCTTTATTAAAAATAGCTACTATAATGCAGGCTGATTGAAAGTGTAATAGACTACGTAGCTCCCATACTGCGGAGTGGGCTAGCTGCTCTTTTGAGAGGAGCTGTGGAGGTGGAAGTGAGCAGCACACTGGCACAGTGAGGGTGGCCACAGTGCCAAGACAGCGTTCACAGCTGGCTCCAATACGTGTGCCACACTACAACACGGGCATGACCTTAATATATGACTTAATTCTTCAATAAGTTGCCCAATAATTTGTGTGTCAAATAAAGGAATCCCTGAAAACAGCATGCAGACCAAAATGGGTACCTCATGTATCCCATATTTGCATCCTGTGAAAACTTTTGGTTTAGCTAAACAATTAGTAGTACTGGTTTCTAGAGAAAAGGCAATGACTATTGGGTTTAATCATTTTGTGCTGCAAGACGAGTGGGGCAGACAAGACATGGAAGTTTAAAACCCAAAACTTAGGTGCAGAAGTATGATTAAAAAACTAAAAAATACTGGAAGTATCAAGGCCTACTCTCCACAGGTTGCTTTTTAAAATTATTTTTAAAGAACAGATTTGAGAACAGAAGCCTGCACAGTAGTCTGACTCACACTCGCTACAGAGGTGGAAAAGCTCTATGCCATCTCAGTAATTTAATTGGGGTAAGTGCTTGCAGCCTTCCAGGGAACATGACTTTTTTTTTTTTTTCCTTTTTTAAACCAGCTTTTGATATTACCATTTAAAAATGGAAAACCTGGCTGTGCAGCTCTGTGAAGTGCTGGCTTTTTGCCCAAAGGATTGACTACTGCTTCCCAGTAATGATTTTCTCCTTTTTGATCTGATGATCTTTAGAACGCTGTTGATGGAAAAGAACCCAATTTGATTACAAGTACTGATGCTGACTGGCTGTTTCAGAGAGTAGGAGAGTAACATACTGCATTTATACCCTCTGTCAGCACACAGACTTGACCTGCTGCTTGAACTCATGTGGTGCCATTAACACAGATCATTCTGTTTTCTCACTCACATTGAAGAAGTGAGTTTTGCCATCTTTATGATGCAAAGATGGTACAGCCAGCATTGCAAAGCAAGAAGTCCAAAATGACTTTTATTAAAAAAAACAGGAAGGCACAACTGTGTTTACTTGCAGTGGGTGACCTGAGTTAGCAGGAAATTTAATTCTGCCTTTGGCTACTGCAAACAGAATCCAACTTTACAGAGATGTTTCGCAACTAAGAGCGAAAAGTTTCTCCACTGCTAGATTTAGCAACATTTAGTCACCTTCTCCTCCATAGCAAGGTTAAACAGACAGAGCATCCACATAAGACAACCAAAACTTTAAGCAGATGGAAGTCAACAAGGACCTCCTGCTTAATGCTCATTAAAGTATTCAGTCAGCGCGTCCATGAGCTCCTGCTTCTTCCCCCCACCCTTCAGCCCATACAGTCTGCACGCCTCCTTCAGAACAGGTACAGTCAGCTTGCCTAGAGTGCCCTTTTGCACATGACTCCACAGCTCATCTTTTGATATTTCAACCTTGGGCTTCTTCTCAGTTTGACCATCAGAAGCTAGAAAGATAAATTTTAAGTCACCAAGATTTTAAAAAGAAAATAGAAAAACATCAACATTTCAAATACATACAATGGTTAATGCCCATTAGCACATGGTACTTCAACAGCTACATACACATTCCCAGACTGAGTGTATTTTGTTTTATGAAGTAGGTGTCACTCAGTATGTAACTCATACAGTATCTTTCATTTATATGAGTGATCTCAAACTCAAGTATGAAACTTTGTGTTCTGATGGAAAGATCACCCCAAATGAAACTTTTAAGGGATTCTCATCTAGACAGGAGAATGCAACTATTCCACAGGGAGCTCAGCTAACTCACACTCCCGTTTTATGCAGAGTTTCACAGACTCCCAAACTACACATGTACTTCAGCATTGCTTAGACATTTAGCCCTAAAGATGCCCATCTTGGACTCACTAAACAGCCTGTGCATAAAAGTCTGCTTCCTCACCAAGAACACAAACTGAAAGCATGAACAATTTTGTTACTGTTGTAAGAAACACAGAGTTATTAATAAGGACAAAATAATAAAAAATATATATTTTGCAGTAATTTACCCACATTGCTTCCTATACTTGTCCATTTTTTCACTGCAGTTTCTCATTCCAGCAGTTCTCTAGCTGGATATCACAATATCCTCTACTGTCTAAGAATTACCACTGGATGCAAAGTTCACTTTGTTGTGGAGATGAGTAAAGAGCTATCGCGCAGGCAGCTTCTTTAAACTATGAGAGAAACTGAAAACAGAGAAGCCTCTAAACAAACACAAACACCATGTTGCATGTCTCCACCGTCATTACATACCTTGCTTTCGCTTTACAGCCTTCCCATCAGGATTGTAGTCAGGGGGATAAACCATCTGCTTAAACTCTTCCACCAGGTTGCCCAGCCTGCGGTCCATCTCTTCAGACTTTGGCACTGGCAAAACAGAAAGATTTGGCCTCTCAAAAACTGAACAATCACAGGAAAAAGTCTCAATGAGGCCATCACTAGATACTATTGTGCTTCTGTAATAACTAGCATGTAAGTGTCTTGCAAGCATGCAAAATGCAAAGACCTGTGTTATGATATTCACAAATGAGAAACATACAGCTCTTGGTAACGTCAAGTGTTTGTATTATGCATGTGACTGGCACATATCCCTGAACAGGAAATATATACACAAAACAAAACTGACATGGTGGAAGCCATATAGAAGATCTCATACCTGGTTGCACTGTTACTCAGGTCTAATCTCAGACATTTAAAATACAACAGGTCACTATCTAAGGTTGTGAGTAGTTTGAGGCAAAATAGCTTGTTTCTGTCATGTATTTGTATGATATCTAACACAGAGACCTAGATTATTTGTTAGGTATCACTTCAGAAGACACAAATAGTTACTCTAATGGTATTCCTAGAATTTCCCCTTCAAGAGAAGGTTTCCATTCTTTAACAAGATATTCTTATATAAAACCTCTCATACCCACCAGGTGGCATCATTGCCTCCTAGCAAAATGAATTCTCTAAGTAATTCTGCCCATTTATAAGACTGAAATATTAATTAGACTCTTGAAGAGAGGAATTTCAGAGAAAACATTTGTCACCATAGAAAAAAGGTGATTCAATTTTAATTTTGGAGGGTAAAGTGATCCATTTTTCCTTTACCTTAAAAGTGACAGCATTAGAAAGCAAGGTTTGAGTATATCAGAATGGACACATCCAGAATTCTACATCTTGGAACTGCACGCAACTGAAATATTTTTTTTAAGACATCTGGTTTTGCAGTACCATATCTCTGACTTAGAACAAAGTCAAGAGCCCTCTACCCCACTTCCCTTTGCACCCATCAACAATTCTCACTTGTAAGATCCTCAGCTTGTTCTGGCTCCAACATATCCAGCGCCAAAGCCTCCAGATTCCTGAAGTGCTGCTGCAATACTGGGTTCTCAAAGCTGTCAGGCCTGTCAAGAATCCCCAAAATGTCAATGCATGCTGTCAAGAAGACAGACAAGACACATAAGATCTGCCACTAATCTATTTCAAAGTAAAACTTCCCTCTTTCCCATGTAACAATCCAT
Source organism: Tringa tobata (assembly GCA_033628505.1). Classification (NCBI taxonomy): domain Eukaryota; kingdom Metazoa; phylum Chordata; class Aves; order Charadriiformes; family Scolopacidae; genus Tringa; species Tringa tobata. Next base: position 1,390,371 of record JAHREE010000115.1, on the reverse strand, counting down.
CTCATCGGAAGAACTGCTTCTCCTCTTTTCAATTCACCTGCTGAATCACTATCCCACATCATGCATCAGCCACATTACAAAGCTGTGTGAGATAAAGGGAGATGGTGGCATTCTACTTTCTACCAGTTATGCTGCTTTCCACATACCTAGAAAAATCTCTTCCATAAAAGCATTTCATAAAATTTATCCTATCTATAATGAAAAAGGCATAACTATTCTCTCTAACATGCTCTAATTTAAACAATCCAGGTGCAATCTGAACACATTGGAAGAACCACAATAAAATGTGATACCTCTGCAACAAATGACAACAGCCCAGAGAACAAGAGCAATTCTATGAAGAACTCCAGAATGTCCTACATTCTGCACGTGGTATGTGGGTATTCAGAATAATTATGAATAAAGTTTGGACAAAGCTACTGCAAAGGGAAGCAATTTGCATCAAAATGCATCAAAATCCCATCTTGTGGGCACCACAGCAGAACAACATATGCAACAGAGCAAGTGTTGTGTTTTCTTCTCTGTGCCACCCCCCTCACACGCACACTATTTATCTCCATGTACCTGTATTTGAATCGGAGTTTTTGAACTATTTCCTTCATTTTGTCCACCTGCTCTTGACTGGCTGGAACCTTTTCTGTAAAATCAACATTCCGTTTGTCATCTGCGTACGGTAGGAAGATCATGTGGAAACCTACACAGAAGACAGAGAGCATAGTTATGCATAACTTATGGCAAAGTTTGCATAATTTATGGCAAAGACCAAGATGCTAATTAGCTAGGTCTGGTAACTCACCAAACTTGCCACTATTTTGCTGTAAACAACAGTGATCCATAATACCTCTTAGTATCTACAGCATGACACTCAATCCTAATCTCAATGTACGTAACCAGCATCACTAATGGTTTTTTGAAAGAGTTTCAAATGAATAGCTAAGAGCGGGGAAATTTGTCACCTGCTTGTTATACAGGAGATCATTTTGTGCACCTTCCCCTTCTCTCACTGAATCTGAGCTTGAAAAAGGCTTGTTTGAAAATTAAGTTAATGCCCACATTTTATTTCTGAAATGCTTTACATTGTACACAAGCAGCATTATCCCCCCTACTTCACATTCTTCCCAGAAGAGGATTTTCCAGTTAAAGAAGTGAGAAATGGAAAAGAGCAAGATTCTGCCTTTGCTCCCTGAGTCCCTACTCAGCTGCTTCGATGCTTAGTATGTGAGGTTATTTATTTAAGGCTTTAAATGTATCCAAGGCTACAATATAATTTAGGGAAAGATACTCCACCTAGTCAGCAAACAGAAAAAAGGGGTTTTCACTTTGAGGTCAGTTACTTGAATCTGCTAAAGGAAAAGTAGGAGATGGGAAAATACTGTAGCCATGTTACACCTGAGCAAGCACTAATGCAACTGGAGTTTTAAAAACAAATTCAACATCAGACGCTTACAATGAGAAAACTGAAGAAAGGGGATGTTGGAAAGCACTCTCCCCAGTTTTAAGAGGAGCAGCACCAAGAATATTTTTACACAATACAGGAGGTTATTATACTGACTGCATCCAATCCGACAGGGAAAGGCAGCATCTCTTTTAGTACCTGGAGGGGCTATCTGCACTTTCTGCTCATCCACCTCTTCCTCCTGGGGAATCAGGGCCACGAAGCGAGGGGGAGTGTTCCGGCGGGCGATGTATCTGCACAAAGCCATCACTCCCTTCTCCAAGCATTTCATCAATAAGGCATTAAACAGCGTTGTACTCCCTGCAAAGTAAAGACTGTATTGGTCAGATTGACAGCTTTGCTCCTTTGTTCGGGACTGCAACCCTAGATATTACAGTTTCAACACCTGTGACTTCTCTAAGATGCTTGCAATATTCCAGAGATAAAAAGCCATTTTTGGAAGGGGAAGCTCTCGAAAATGACAACACTAGTGTCTCTCCTGACCAGAGCAGTGAGAGCTCTGGTGAAAGAAATTAAATCACTAGCATCTGAGCAACGAAATACAGTTTAAAATTGGTAACAGCTATCTATAAAGCCTCTCTCTGGTCTGGTGGGACAACACAGTAGCAACACACGGTAGGACCTTTTGCAGAAGCAACACAATAAGAATTAGGATAGCAAGATTCCTTTTGAGGCAAACGTTTGCTTTGTATTTTACCAGGTCAGGAAAAGACTGACACATAAGTTAGGTGTTTGATTCAGGAAACTACTAAGCTGGAGAAGTTAGTGTAAAGTTTCTTTAGTCAGATACTGCAAAACATCTGGTCATAACCTCCTTCTTTATCCACCAGTAGATTCAAAAGCTAGGGTTTTTTTCTTTACTATCCCAGCTTAACATGGATTAATACTATATTTCTAGACAAGCTGACTTACAAATACACATAAAAAGGGGAGAAAAAGCAGTCCTAAGCATCCACTCCTCTCTTTACAAGCCTGTACAAGCTTGTACAGCCTCTTTACAAGTGCAGTTCATTCAACCATAATTCCCAAGTATTGTGTTCCCGCTTCCAGCCGATATGGAGTTAAAAACAGCGATTATCTTCGCTGGTTTGGAGTTTGTTTGTTTTAACCACCTTTGCCATCTTGTCAGGTATTAGGATTCTTCACTTTCATGAATGACAAAACCAAATATTTTGGGACTACATCTGCATAGTTTGATTAGCTGCTTGTCATGATGGATGAGACATTCATCCAGCCAACTAGACTCTTCTGCTATTGAAGAAAACTAGAATTAACTTCAGCCAAGAGGGGCAGTAACAGTTAATTCTATACTTTTTAACATTAGAAAGTTTTTTATTTAGAAACAAAGATTTTACACAGTCCCCTCTCTAACACACTATGAATCAGCTGGTTGCCCTAATGCAAGGTGGTGAGTATTCTCTTGCCATTTTTACTTACCACTTACTAGCGACTCCTCAGGATAGATGAACTGGGAGGACCTGATATGGTGGTGATGTTTTAGCATTGAAAGTGGTTTGAAGCCAATCAGACACAAGCCCGGAGAATCAAATCGTTTTATTTCTTCTGTTTCCTCTTTCTCCAGCACAATCTGGCGGTTTCCATATGTCTAAACCAGGGAAGAGCAGATAGTAATGCTGTCAGCATAAAAAAAAACCCAAATGCTGGTGGGCAGGGGGAGGGAGGAAGAAGATGCAATTGCTGTCTTCCACTACTGAAAAGAGGGTTATAGACAAGACAGAACTAACTCTCATTATTAGTGCACACCAAGATGGCAAGTCACAGTCTGTGACCATTATGCCAAGGGAAATTCCATCTCCACATTAGCAAAATGCACTTTCCTAAGGCAATAGTTAAGCCCTGTCACAGAGAAGCTGTCACATCTCATCCTTGGAGTTCTTCAGAGCTGTTCCCAAACAAACCCTGAGCAACCTGAGCTGGTTTTGTGAGTCTTGCTCTGGGCTGGGTTTGATCAGGCATTTTCAGAGGTCCTGTCTGATTCTATACTTGCTTCATCAGATGCACGTCTGCTACCTACTCCTGGCAGACAGTGACTGAGATTTTGAAGCATCACTCATACGTCACAAAACCAAAACCATATCGTAGTCTGTTCATCTCCTCTACATCATTTCACAAAACTAATGTCCAGTATAAATAAACTTAATATTTCATCTTAAGAAAACAACCTTAAGAGCCTTTGGCATAGAAGGACACACAAAGTATGCTTGTGACAACACACCTAGCAACCACATATCCTACTTTGAAATAAGGCTGTGCCTGGACAGAATATGGTATTCAGTCTACATCAGCCAAACTATCAAGCAAGAGGGCAAAGAAAAGAACAAAATAGCAAAAAAACCAAAGATAATATGCCCTTTTTTTTTTCCTGAAAAAGCTCCAACCCACTCCTTGTGATTCTCACTTGTATGTTTAATAAGTTCGACAAAATCTGTTCCTACTGAATCAAAAGATAACACTAGCAGCAACAGCACAAGACCATATGAGGTCAGGCTTTAACATTTCTGCCTTACAGAAAGAAATGAGCTGTGTTCCTGAGAGCACTTCTACCAGTGGCTATGCTTTCCCTTGACAGTCACACCAGAGAAACAACTCACTCTCGCTCTGCATAGCTTACAAAGTGTCCAGGCTACCCCCAGGGGAACACAGATGTAAATACCTCTGCATCTGATCTTGAAAGTGAAATACAAACAAAAGCATCACGAGAATCAGCATCCCCCTACCCCATCACAGAGACAGGAAAAAGCTGGCACACAATCAATACATTACCTGAGCCCTTTTTGTGTCAGTAGGCAGGAGCAAGCTGCCTGTTTTTCCATTAAACATCCTTGTTTTTGTTTTCACCGGTTCATTAGTTTCCCGATAAAGCTTCACCGGGTATGGCTTAAAAGCTTTTTGAACAAGGTTGTAAATACCCACAGAAAGCGACAGATCTTTGCTCAGATACAGATTTAACCTGCGTAAAAAAGCAGATACAGACTTGAGACCTCAAAAGACAACTTTTGCAAAAGGAGGTAATCTCCTCAAATAACTTATTTTCTCTGACCTCCTCCTATTCTCCTCCCCCAAAATCACATGCATCTCTGGAAACATACTATTACTTGAGTCATAATCTCACTTGTATAAAACATTCTTGCAGTGCTGTCATTTCTGGTCATAAAAATGATTTAAGGACAAATAATTTACCATATTTATTTCACCTTTTTTCACTCTGAAGGGCAGGTATGCTCAAGCAGGTAACAGGACAAGGCCACATTTGGGCACCCTACTTGTACTTAATGCAGTGTGATCTCTGAATTCACACAGCTGTTCGTGCAGAAGGCAAAATTCCCCAAAAGAACCCCATCAATACAAACAATAGCATGATTTAAGAAAAAAAAAAGAATCAAAATTAGAGAAAAACACCAGATGTAAAGGTTTAAAATAATAGGTAATCTTCAAGTTTTGAGAGCAGAACAGTGAATTACTATGAATGATACTTCTTCTCCTCTAAAAGGTATCACTGTTATGCCATTCTTCCTCCTCAATTTCTAGAAAACTTAAGGAACATCCCCAGAAGAGGAAAATAAAGCTGTGAGCAGGAGCAAGAATGCCAGTGACAACAGGTCAGGATGGCACTTTTAAAAAATATATATTAAAAAACCCACTAGGCTGTCAAGTTAATTCCCTTAATGTGGTTCCTCATCATTCTGCTATGAACTCACTCATTAAAAAAAAAACATTATGGAATACATGGTTCCACAAATACTTTCTACCTGCTTTGTCCTTTTAATCTCTGTAAGTATCTCTAATCTTTCAGTAGGAGATCAGAAATGTCAAGGCTGTGTGAATCCACACCAAGTGCCTAGACAGACTGGCCACATATAACCATTTAATAATAGGCCAAAATACCTACCAGTCACATTGAGGTGAATTTTTTTCTAAGTTAACTCTAGTAAGAAAAACCAATCAGATTTCACTATAACCATTTTACATGAGGGGAAAAAGGAGGCCTAGCTTCACTCTCCGCTCTTTTCATCCACCAAGGAAAAATATCCTTGGAAGCTATGGAAGAAACACCAATCCTGACTAAGGAATTAAGACTGAGGAATGTAAGCACTGATGCCTTTATAGACCAATCATTCCAGAAGAGGAAGGTAAGATGCAGTCTAAAAATAACATCAGATGCCTCCATTGAATGAAATATCCTAACTAGGCACAAACCTAACTGAAGTCCGTTTCTTTGTATCCTTTGCTCGTACTTTCTTCATGAGATGTTCCAGTTTCTCTGACTCCTCGGGTTGGATCCCAAGGTCCTCATCCTCTGCTACATTTATGATATCTCTGTAGAACAAAGAGATATCAAACCCTCCAGGCTTCTTCAAGTGCATCAAGTCCAGGATGATACCTAGAAACAAAGTAAGAGGAAGATCACAGAAACTGCTTTTTTCTTACATCAGCATGTTTCTCAGCGCTCTCAGATTTCTCTAAGCAAAGAGTTTAAGCAATAATTGTTAAGCTCCAAATTGTCATCTGCACCAGATGAGAAAGTTTCCAGGGAAAGGCAAAAGACATTCTTCTACTTCCATCAAAATAACGTAGCAAAGAAAATGTTCCCTCACTATTTAAGAATCCAGACAACATTGTGTATGAAACAGCTCCAACAAGCTCCTATAAAACATAATCTTACCTCAGGCATAAAGTAATGAGGTCAGAAATTCCCCTTTCCCAGTTACAAGGGCTTTTGGATTAAGGAAGCTTCACAGCTTCTAGATCGAGCACATCTGCTAAACTCCAAAAACATTGGCGCTCTCAGCTACCTAGTTGAATTAATGAAGCATTTGCTCTCTAGTCTCTGAGCTCAGCTTGCTGTTCTTCAGCTAGTTCAAAATGGACCCATTAAAGTAATTTTTCTTTTGTGTTAACTTAGTGTTACTATTCCCTTCCTGGAAAATGGTGGAACAATGAAATAAATCAGTGTTTGTTTTCCATGGACCTCTCAAGTCCTGATTTATGCTATTAGAGTAGAAAAAGAAATCCTAGGAGGTAAGTGTTAGTTGTTGGATACTGGACTGGTTAACATATTTTCTAATTTAGATTAGCTACCAAATTTGTGATTTTGAAAGCTTCAGAAAGATTCCCGAGTTCTGATGATTTTACATTCTTTTTTCATCACAAACTTGCAATGCAGTTAACGTCTGCTGTGAGGACACATTACTTTTATTCTGCCTGAAAATAAAGGGGAAAATAATGACCTGTGTCTCTTAGATCACCAGCTCTGGTCCTGGCCAGCTTGGCTTTAGCACTGTCATTGGCATGAGGGTCATCCTCGTTGGTGAAAAGCATGATCCTTTTGTGGCTCAGTCTGATTCGGACATCACTGAAGAGATTAGAGCAGGCCCAGAGTGCTTCACCCAGCGAGTAGTCAGCATTGTGGCCAAAGGTCTCACGGAAAAGTGCTCGTCCTTCATCTCCCCTGTATTGGTCCAGCTCTAAAACACGCTTTGCACCTAAAGGGAATAACAGCATTGACATGCATTAGAAATACTCAAAGAAGTACCACAAACTCTTCTAAATATGCACTGAAGGTCCGTCGCAGCTGATGTCTGAGCAACATCTCCTAGTGCCTCTGTGGCCATGCCTTTCCCACACCTGGCTGAGAAAACTGTTCAGCATAGCTTAACACTTGCAATATTGCAAGCAGGTTACCATGTCAAAGTACCTACTAGGGCCAATAGGACACAAAGTGCCCTGGCACCAATGCTGGGCTCTTCCTTTTTGGGGAGGGAATCAAAGTATTTGGGCGGGGATCAAAGTATCGCAAACCCTCTTCCCTGAAAGGTCAAGTGCTCAGCAGAAAAGGCAGCAATTGCAACCACTGCAAAGGCCAAGCAGACTGCTCCACCATGAGAGAAAGCAGAGGAGACTGAAATATATCCTGCATCTCCATAGCACGTTGGGAAGGCGGAGAATTCCTCCTGCTCCCTTGCCTCCCATGTCAGAAGGTCAGATAGAATCAACCTAGAGGTCAGATGCAGCCCATAGATCAGCACATGGAGCACAGCAACATTCAGGGCAGGTTTTGACAGCCTTTTTAAAGCTCTGCAGATTATTCCAGCCCAACTATGACTCCTTCTCGCACCCAAGAGTGGGTTCTCTGTTTTCTCCCATAACTCTACAAAAGGAGATAAGCTTTCTTTTTTCAGCTACTGCATTCTGCAGAGATTCCTTCTTTGTCCTTCACTCAAATTCTATAGTGTTTTTGAAATCTCATCTGAAAATGTCTTTTCCCCTGCTATTTACTATTTTACTTTCATCTTCTCAGCTGTCACCTAATTAATAACATAAGTGTTCATAATTATGTACTACTTAATAACTACCTATAGTATTTCTTCCTTCTCCAGAGCACACTGCTCAGCAGGGGCAGCAAATTCATATCCTTTTTAACAACACCCAGTTTTCACCTGCACTGTCTTTATCAGCATGGCAAAGCCTCTAATGCAGGAAAAAGGGCAAAGAGGGAAGGAGGAGTAAAAAGGATGAGCAAGAAACCTAAGGCACTTGCTGCCAGAAAAGGGAGAAGAACCTAGGGCAGTCTTGTCAGGTCCCTGTCGTAATTAATTCTGAAACTAGGACAAGGCACAGTTCTTTCAGGAAAACCCCATGTGTTATTAAACCTGCACCTCCTAGTTAAGAAAATGAAATCAAACCTCCTCAGAGACAAAGGCTGCTATTACAAACTAGTAGACAAAACACCGTGACAAGACTCTTAGCTGTCAGAGAATTTGTCACTACTAGCATGCATTCTTCGCACTCCTCCTACTACCTCTTCCAATTCAGCATCTGGGACTTGTTATCAAGCAGATGCTAGGTAATTCTACATAATTCTGAGAAAATGGAAGAGCTAAATTCAAGAATTGCAAAATTCATTATGAAAATAAGAGACAGAATACCCCAAAACAAGTTAACATATTGGACAACCTGTTCTAGCTAACCCTGCTTGAGCAGGGGGGTTGGACGAGATGACCTCCATAAATCCCATTCAACCTCAGCTGTTCTGTGATATTCTCCATGAGCTGGCATCTGTGGTGCCGTAGCATGTACGTGCACTTGTCTGAAGTGTGGCAGACACATGATGGGCTTTCAAAAGTTCTGTTGAGATCCTTTTAGGTTTAGCAGACAGCAAGTGAACCACCACATTGAAACAGAAGAAAAAACATTGGGAAGGGATCCGAACAAACTATAGGAGAAAAAGCTAAGCTCCCACTAAGTTTCTAAGCTTTTGATAGATTTCTAAATCTAACCTCCCCAAGCATCTGAAGCATCTTTTTGTTTATCTGATAGCTCTCTGTTTTCAGAGAGACTGGTTACTGACAACACTACTAGACAGATTTCCTTACTCCATCTTTCTATATAACCTTCAAGTCACTTTACTGCCTTTACCTGGATTATCCAGCTCCTGAAGAACATAAATGTGCTTGAAATCTGCCGAGTTCTTGTTCTTTTCTGTACCATAGAACACAACGCTTAACAGGTCCCTGTCACTACTAATAATTTTGCTGGTATACACATTCCGGATGCACTGAAAAAAAGAAATGCACACAGATCAAAATACGAAGCAAATCAGTTGCAGTAGTGGTGCAAAAGTTTTGTCTGTGGCAATCAGCAGTTTATACAAGCAGACTCTAGCGAACAGAAGAGCTGTTACAAATGGTTGAAGCTAAATTTCACCCAGAAAAACAATCTGAGATCTTGGGTTTTGGCAGATTTTTTCAGTATACAGCCTTAGGTATTTTTCATTACCATTCCCTTCCTATGAGCAAGGTCAATGAAATAAACATCGCTTAAATACATCACCCTGAAGGCAGATTGATCACTCGTTCTATAAACATTTCCCTCACTGAACTCTGGGCATAGCCCATCAAGCAACAGACCTCTCCAAACCCACAGGCATTCAGTAACTGAGCAGCTCATGTTTCACAATAGCTTTACACCACCAGATGAGGTAGAGCAACAACCCAGTGGCTACACCCTCGGTGGTGAACATGATCCCTGCATCATGGGGTCAAGGAATTGTTGGAGTTGGAAAGGACCTTCTAGAGATCATCTAGTCCAACTCCCCTGCCAAAGCAAGATCACCTAGTGCACATTACTCAGGACTGCATCCAGGCGGGTCTTGAAAATCTCCAGACAAGGGGACTCCACAACCCCCCTGGGCAGCCTGTTCCAGGGCTCTGTCACCCCCACCATAAAGAAATTCTTCCTCATGTTTGAGTGGAACTTCCTATATTCCAGCTTGTGCCCGTTGCCCCTCGTCCTGTCACTGGGAAGCACTGAAAAGAGTCCGACCCCACCCTCCCTCAAACCACCCTTTAGATACTTCTAAGCATTAATAAGGCCTCCCCTCAGCCTTCTCTTCTCCGAAGGGAGAAGGGCTCACGAAGGCCCCAGCGGCTCCCCAGGCAGCCTTACCTGGATGGTCATGTCAAAGGACGTCCCTCCGTCCTGGTCAGGCTCAAACATGGCCTTGGTGGCATCGACTAAGAAAATGAGGCTGTCCCGACCTGAGAACCTGTAGTCCGCTACGGAACGAAGAGGGGGGAAAACAACTCTTAGTAGCGGCCCCTTCCGCCCACTGACTCCCAAAGGTAGCGAGCGCCGGGCTGCCCTCCTTGAGGGGACGGTGGGCCCTTACCGACAGCCTCCGCCCACTCCTCCTGCTGCTCCTCTTCCTCCTCATCCTGCCCCTCGCTCCTGCCCCCTGGGTAGTAGGACCCCCACTCCGACATGGCTCCCAGCACCGCGCCAGGTCCAAGAGGGGCGGCCCGTGACTCCACCAGCGGCGCGAGGCCCCTCCGCCCGCTCTTCACCGGCCCTCAACGCCCAGCCAACCGCCGCCGCCACGCGCCGCAACCTGCGACTCGTCACAGGACCCGCCTCCCATAGCAACCTTTGACCAATAGCGAGAGAGGAAGGTCACCTCCTCTCTCGGTGGTGAAAAAAGAGTGGGCGGGAGCTCTGCCCGCCCTGCGCGCGACTCCGGCTCGCCAGCCAATGACAGGGCGACTTCCTCCAATCCTCTAGCCCCGCCCCCGGGACCCCCTCCCCGGAACCGCCGCGCTGCATAACGGCGCAGTGACGGGGCAG
>JAHREE010000115.1:1360878-1379512 GCA_033628505.1 Tringa tobata | reverse complement strand
TGAGGGGACGGGCAGGGCTGGGCACCGGGCCGCGGCGGTTGCCGGCGGCTGGGGCGCGGTTTGGGGGGGTGCGGGCCTGGCTGGGGGGGCTGGGAACAGCGTGGGTTTGAGCCGCGGCATCCCTGGCCGCGGGGCGAGCTCTGTCGGTGAGGCAGAGCTGGGGGAACGGGGCCCGGCCCCTTTTCCTCATCTGTCCTTTGCCCCTGCATTGGCGTTGTTTACTAAAGGCTAATTGCAAGTGTTATTTAGCCCCTGAAGCAAGGGAAAGCGACGTCCCGCCGGCTGTGGTGGTGCCTTGGCAGGAAGGGTGAAGTGGAAGAAAGCCTTCCGCTGTTCAGGAGGGGACTGAGTTCAAGCGGCTCCATGTTGTGGTGAGGCTGGGCTGGGCGTTGCACGGTTTGTGATGTGCAGCTGGCCAGAGGGTTTCTGGAAGTTTGTTGTAAATAATGTGTGCATTTCCAACTGAGCCTTCAGCCGGGGATGCGAAGGAAACTTAAGTTTTGCTTGAAGTTCTGAAAGCGTGAATTAGGAAGGCAACGAGAGAGTGGTTTATACCTGTTACGTGTAGACTCTGGCCTGTGTGAGACCGGCCGTCTGTGTGAGATGAGACTTCTCAACAGGCTCAGTGTCTGAACAGATGGCTCCGTGTAATCTTGTTTTGCAGTTTGTTGGCATTCACTTCTCTCATCTGTCCTACGAGGAGATTCTGTGCTTTCCTGGAAGCTTAAAATGAAAGTCCAAATAATTCTTAGCATAAGATTTCAAGTGCATCGACAATAGGCTTGCAAAGTTGAGAAGAAAATATTATAGATATCATTATGTGCTCTGTTAGCCAGACAGCAGTAACAGCTTTGGGAGGTGTGTATTTCCTACAATGGATAACCTCAAAACTTCTTGTGTGGTCAGAGTCGCTCCTGTTGTAGCCCTCAGGGAGGTAACTTTTCACCTGTTAGTTCATGATAGCCATGTTTTGTCTTGTGCTAAGAGGTATAAATCTTAAAATACACATGTGTGCATAATTTATCTGTGTTTGAGGTGAGCAGATCTTAACCAGTCTTACTTTAAAGTGTTGGTCCAAGCAAAGACTTGTACAGAAACAGGTTGTCACTGTGTGCAGCTCCATCCTCATCTCAACACAGATCAAGAGAAAGCTTTTTTTATCTCTCTTCTTACCCACAAAGTCAGTCTTGGGATCTGGTAGCTTTCTGAATTACCACTTAAAAACACTTAGTGCATGACTTCATTTTTGGTGCTTTCTACGCTGCTCAGACAGCAACTTTAAAACTTTATGTTTGAGATACAGTTTGGTGGAAGTTTCTACGATTCTGAGTAAGGAAAGGAGAACTTAAAAATCTGAACATGTCTCTCGGTAGTGTGGGAAGTGTTGCTCACTAGTACTGCCTGGTAACTAGCTGAGTTCAGATATGTTCGTGGAACAGGGCCAACTAGGCCTGCGTGGTGACAGTGACAAGGCAGACTACAAAATATTGGGATTATGTGGATTCAGTGACTGGATTGTTTGTAAAACATCATTGTTCTTTTTTTCCCTTCAAGTTAAGTATCTTCTGTGCCTTTTCACTCGGCCCTGTCATACCGTCAGATTATTTTAGAAACCTCCCCAAGAGCAAAGTGATGTCTCATATACACACCTCTTTTTTTCCTTGAAGAACAACAAAAACTTGCTACTTCTCTGTGCCTCAACTTTCAGATAGTCAGCAGCTATTTGTCCTTTTTTTTGGGTCAGTGATGTTCATAAACTGTACATCACTAGGGAAAGTCATAGAAGCTGAAGTGGAAAGGATTTCTTAGATGATTTAGTGTTAAACATTTGTCATCTGTATGGTATTCCTTCTGTAGATGCCAGGTTTTATTGAAACGATGCTTTTGCTTTGAGTGATAATTCTGTAACATTGCCTATATTGAAATACATGAGTTTTAGAGAGAAGAAACAAATATGGTAATTGATTGTGCCAGAATCAATTCCTAGCATGCTTGAAAACAGAAGCTCAGATCCCTCTGCCAGAGGGAATGAATCTCTTATGGGGCTGACCACTGCAAGAGCATCACCACATGGTGTCTTCAGTTGTGCTAATAGGATCCAGAGGTATTATGGATTATGTCAGTACAGTGTTCAAGGATCAGACCTCACTATTAAATGTTATCCTAACTTTTTCTGTATCAGTTCTCTCCATTGTTTTTGAATTATGAACCTGACAGACAAAGCTATATGGTAGTGTTCATAGTAGGCTTTAGAGTGACTTTGTTGTGCCCCTTGGACACATCTTCACTTTTCTAGGCAAGTTTACTCTTTTTTTACGCAGACTACTTCAGTTCTTCCTTCTTTTCTGTGAGTTTCCTGTAATTTTTCAGTGAATATTTCTATTCTAAAGTATACATGACCACATATTGTAGCTCAGTTGCCTTTGATATCAGAAGCAGCACGTTTAATTTTTGCTTGCTGTTGCTTTATCTGCGTCTTCTCTCTCCTCCATTCTCAGTCTGTGAAACTACATTTGTCTGCCCAACTACATGATTTAATAATAATAATTGTTAACCTGAATGCAATGAGATTTATGTTTTCAAGAAAGAAAATATAATCCACCTGATTCTGTGGAGAGTAGAGAGGAAAACAGAATAGTTCAGCTTGTGGTCCTGATTTTGAAGTAAATGTCCAAAGGCAGAGAAATCTTTACGGAAGATTAAAGTCCTGTTGCATCATGGGTTTAAAGAAAAATGTCTTGCAGCTCTTAAAGTTCTCCTGTTCTGTAACTGAGGTTATTGCTCATGTGACTCACAGAACAGGAAGGAGATTAGTTTAACACGGTAGCTCTGGCTCAGTGTTGTATAAATTGAGTTGACTGGGAGTATGTATGGGTTGAAATTTTTAAGTAGTGCATTGAGCTGTAGGGACGTAACAGCCCAGATGGAGTTGGAGTGAAAGGTAACTGCTAAAATGAGGTACCTTCTGCTTTGCTCCTTTTTTTCAAACCCGGCACATTATTCTGCCTCTCCTCCACCTGTTCTGAAGAGTTTTGAATTGCTCTCATATGAGATTCCATCAGCTTTGCTCCAGAGCATTTGCTAGGGATTTCATGAAAATCAAGTGCATTACCCTCCCCCAATCTAGCCTACTTTTTGCTGTCTCTAGGCTCCTCAAGGAGAAGGGAACTGAAGCAGGGTTTTCCCTCTCTGTTAGCTTTTTTGCTTCAGTTGAGCACTCTGGGCAGCACATAGGAGAAAGTGTTTGACTAATTATCCTAATTTTCAATTCAAAAAGGGCAGGAATCTTAATGGATTTGCCTAAGGAAATTGCAACAATATGCAAAGCAATGCACTGCTAGAAATACCCAAGCTGGATGACCAAATTATATTGCTTCCAGTTCCACAGGAGACCAGTCCACTACTTTTTTGGGGGTCTGTTAGGGTCTTCTGGGGCTTGCGTATCCATTACCGAGCATAGATATGTTGTTAAAATTACTAAGCTTCCTATTATTTTGTGACTTTACAGGCCAGGAACAGGTGTTGTTCTTGTGCTCAGGGATGGATGGTCTAAGCTTTAAATGGGGTAAACTAAGTGCCCGTCTCATTATATAATTCCTTCACGTCTAGGAACTCTTCTGCCCTTCAGTCTAGTAATTTGGATTAATATACAAATGCAACTTTGATTTGGTATTTAAAATGCACAGGAATAAACTACATCATGTGGCCCTCAAGATTAATAAATTAACTCTGCCAGTAAAATAGATTGGTGAGCATCTAATCTCCCTTTTGCTTGGCCTTCCAGATAAATCCAAGCATGGAAGTAATCCCGTTTGATTGTATTCTAAAATTATACGGGCTGGCTTGCTTGCTTGCTTGCTTGCTTCTTTCAGAATACCCCTGTATCCTAACAATGACAGTCTCCTCAATCAGTTGTACAACAAACAAATCTAACTGCTTGGTTCTCCACTTTCCTGTGACTAAGCTGATGGTCCTGGAATTGCTTAATGTATTTGAATGTTGTTTTTTTCTCGTAGGTTCCTGGCTCATGTAAGCACTGTGAAAGTATTTGAGCTATGAATGTTATAAAGGAAAATAACATTAAATAAAAAAAAAACTTGTTTACTTGCCAGATGATACTCTGCCTCATTCAAACGATTTGAATCTTTGAGATGCTTAAGGACACAGATCTATGCTGAATTGGCATCCCCTCTTGAGTTCTAGTGAGTATCTTCAGGAAAGACGCATAAAAGCACCTCAGCAATTTAAAAAAAAAAAAAAAAAGCCTTAAGGTATGTGAACAGATTTCCAAAGACTGACAGGTTATCACCCTAAACTCTCACAGATTGAACAGTAACTTTCATGTCCATGTTTGTGGTCTGCGACAAATGCAAGGTAGCTTGACTTGCATTAGCTCATAATGGAAGCAGATCAAATTGAGCTGAATTGCTTCACGTGTACTTCAGGCTGAGCTTGCACACAGGCAGTGTCTGTGGGACAGCTGATACCTGGGAACTTGACCCTGTGCGCTAATTGTTATGTGTTTAAATGTGTACATCTAAATTTGCAAGACCCATTCCTGCTCAACAGCCCTCTGTCCCTTGAAATATTTCAACTCTTTATCGACATCTTGCTGTTTCTCTGCTTTACCCGGATGAACAGTAGATGCCCAAAAGAACATCATCTCACCAGCATGTTCCTATTCTGCATTATATGCATGTGCATCATGTGGGTTAGCTTTGATGTAGGTATTAAGTGAAGGGTAATGCCTGCAATTTAAAGGCTTTTGCAGCTCAAATGGAAATCACTGGGGAATCAGACTTTTCTATATAGTTAACGACAGCCTCGCGTTATGAGTAAACGTGTTGGTTTTGGTGGCAGTACCAGCCTATAGTTCTGCCCACATTGCAGTGTGTCACGGGAGTTTGGAGTGGAAGACCATGAAACACTAAGATGTCTGCCAGTATCCCGGATGGTGTTTGCAATCCCTTCTTCTAGACCACTCAATTGACTATTTATGTAACCTCTGTAGCAACGTGGGATTATTTGGGGAGGCTCCCTGACAAGTTTGACCTATTTTTTTTTAAGCTGGACAGTGCTGCCAGAAGCAGCTTTATTGGAAAGTGTTGCTGCAGGGCCTGGATACAACTTGTGCCTTAGCACAGTTAAAGCAATACTGTATTCCTGATGTCCCTCGGGCAGCTGGCTGTGGAAAGAGAGAAGTGCCAATCCTTGCTTGGTCATACTGTTGTGACTGGTGTGTGTATCAAGCCTTTCTTTACAGGCTGGGAGCAACATATTTCGTATATAGCAGAAGGTGAGACCATAAGTCCTTAGTGCAGGCTGCCCCGATTGCTTTACATGAGCTTGTCAGAAGCAGCAGTGGTTGTGAGCTGTCACCTGCTCTGTACAACGTCTGAGCCTGAGAGAAAGGCAAGAGGAGTCATAGAGAAGGATCACCAACAGAGGCAAAACTTTGTGAGGAGGGTGATGGTGTCCACAGAGGGCTGTGCAGAACTTCTTACCTGATGCAACAGACAAACAACACTGAGATTTTTGCTGAGCAGCAGGACAGGGAGCTGGGGAAATTCCTCAGAAGCTGGTGGCCATTGAGTTATTCCTCTGTCAGTCAGTTTGGAGTTGAGATGACAACAGTCAGCTGTGCAGTATGGGAAACTGCAGCAGCATACCAAAAGTTCTTGGTCTTGGATGTTTCTTGGTGATGCCTATGTGGCCAAAAATGGCAGGTTTCTTAGGCACGGGGTTGCCCAACGATGTTGTTGTCAGAGAGGCTTGCACTGCCTTTGACCAAGCGTGGTCCACCAGTGGCAGAAAGGGATTTTATTTTGTCTGCAGCAGGCTGGAGAGCTACCATGGATGCCTTATTGTCATTAGTGCTGCAGATCTGGCATGTGTTTTCCACAATGCCAGCCTGATTAACGTCTTACAGGAGCCAAGGAAAAATAGCAGGTCAGCAGCTCCATGAAGATCATCAAACCAGTGCTTGGCACAAACTGACCTAACTGTGCAGCCTCAGACAGACCTGCCTTGTGAAGATAAGCAGCTTCACTTGCCAAGAGCTGTTCTGTTGTTGGCTACGGATTTTGTGCGTAGCAGCCAGAAAGGAGCCCCCCAGGGCTGGACTGCGGTCTAATGCAAAGTCCCTTTCCTGAATTCTGTTTGGGTTTTGTTCACACAATCAGAGAATTGCGTTAGTGGAAAGGGACCTCTGGTGGTCCTGCTCAAGGTAGATCTGGCGAGAGCAGATTCTTCAAGGCCCTGGGCATCTGAGTTCCGGCTATCTCCAAGGGTGGAAATGCCACATGCTTTCTGGACCCTGCCCCAGTGTTTGACCACCTTCATGATAATTTTTTTTCTCCTCTTACTGAGTTGGGAATTTCCCAACTAGCACCTCTTTCCTTTCAGTGCACACCTCCGAGTAGAACAATGCTCTCTTTCCTCCATGCTCATTAAGTAGTTGTAGACAGCAATAAGGACTCTTGGCCCTCTTGAGGCTGAACACACCAGTTCTCTCAGCCACTCTTCGTACAGCAAGTGTTATAGCCCAGTATGTCAATGTCTTTTGTACTGGGGAGATCCAAAAGCAGACACAGCACTCCAGATGTGGTCTCACAAGTGTCGAATTAGGGGAAAGAGTCCTCTTCCTTGAGCTGCTGGCTGCAGTCTGCTAGAGCAGCCTGATATGTGGTAGCCTTTGCTGTAATGATCTTTTCAAGTAGGTGTTGTAATTGCGTGAGCAGGTTCCTGGCAGCACCTGTGACATTGTCAGCATCTGCTGTAACTCCTTCACCTGCACAAAGAATTTAGGTGCAAAGTGGCAGCTGTGGAAAGTCTTTCATTGTTGTTTGCTGGAAATCTGCACGAAAGTAAATATTAAGATGTTCTTTTTCTGTTTGGCAGACTAAAGGGCAGCTACAATTCTAGCTTGGGCTGCCCTTGAAATGGTTTGTTTCTCTGCTCTGAAGGATAAAGTTCAATATTCTAGTGGAAAACAGTGACTTATTGTGAACAAATGTTTAATAAAATGTTAACAGTTATGCAGAGCTTGAACTATACAAAACCAAGCGGTAGAGCCTACCGTAGGCCAGGTGCCAAAGTGAGGGCAGTGCACTATCCCCTGCCTCACGTGTTGCTGATGAGCCTGCAGTGTCACTGGTTTCTGGCAGCTCTAGAGCACAAGGTGAAAGTTCTGATGGGGAAGATGTGGAACCGGAGGATCCAGGAGCACAACAGGGTGGGACAGGGCAAAGGGGCAGCAAATTCTCGTAAGGTGTTGCAACAGACTGCTCCACTTCTCTGATCATTGGTACTATCTTTTGGCCTTCATCCTACTCCACACCCACGTTTCTGTGCGATGGGTTGACAGTGAATATGCTTGCTGCCTGGCTGTGATCCGTGATAGTGACAGATCAGTCCACCTACTTCAAAACCGTGTGTGTCGCTTTGACTGATGTCTCTATTGTCACAACAGCCTTTTCCTTGCCTCCCCTTTTATACAATCCTCGTCTGAAGCAGCTATCAAACTCTGTGCCTATTTTGTTTCAGACTTGAACAAAAAAATTCTGGTAGTGATTGTTTATTCCTTGCTTGGACATGTAAACATCCATTTATCCAAACTCTTGAAGGATTATCCTCGTCAGTTTCGTTCCTCTGTTCTAACCAGTTATGATGATGACAGAAAGTTGGTTCTGCCCAAGAGGAAGAACTCATGAAGAACTACTGCTACTTGGAAGCAGCATGTAGGCACTCAGAGACCAAAGCAGCTCTAACAGAGAAGTAAGAGGGTATAAGACCCTCTGCCTATAGAAAAGGAAAGGCCATGGCCTCCTGTAGGCCACTGGTGCTGTGGCAGTGATCTAAGTAAGAGCAGTCAGAGAATGTCTTTCCATAGAACAAGTGGAACGGGGACAATTACCCCATCACTGCTACCGCACCAGGTATCTTAGAAGAACCTGGACACCAGTAGAAGAGTGACCCCTAAAGTTTCAGCAGAGAAGCCAGCATCCTGGAGGCTGAGGGGTGAAGTATTGTTCTGTTGAACTACCATTTAGCTTTAGGCCCCTGATAAGCTAGCTGGGGCCCAGCGTGTGGTGTTCTGCCTCCTCTTTGAGAATCGTGGGGGAAGAGCAATGGAATGCAGTTGAGCCAAGCTTCATTTTTACCAAACTTTTTTGTTAACGAGTGATATAATTTACTCTTCTGAGCATCTGATTCCAGCCTTTGAAAAGCAGTCGCAGGTGCGCTTTCAGCATCATAAACTAGGAATGTAAGCAGGGTGGCTGGTGGAATAGTTGCTAGGATCTGCCAAGGCTGACAGTGTGATAAGGGATGCAGCCAAATCCTGAGTTAAGGCAGTGGCCCTCAAAATATCGAAGAAAAGCCTGAACATCACAAGCATTTGAATAAAAATTTAAAAAAAAAACCAAAAACCCCAAACCACAGCTCTGAGGCTGTGTTTAAAGGAGGAGGACAGTATCTAGACTGTGGCTGGCTTTGGGAGGCCTGTGTCTGGTCTGATGCAAACAGATGTCGAAACCAGAGCAAAGCCTGTTGCCCAAAAGTTTCAGCACTTTCTGAACAAATTTTTACTGGCACACTGCTTTTTGTGTTCAATTGGCCTTTTTTCATCATGTCTACAGCGTTTCTGATCTAACTCTGGGAAACCTGCAGATGGCTTTAGCAGACCATCTCATCACATTCTGGTATCTAAAAGTTGAACAATAACAAAAAAAAACTTGTTGGAAGAGGTGCTGCTTGGATGTAAAGGACAGTGGTGTGGGAAGTGGCCTGCTAGGGGAGGGTGCTGATGTGTGGAAGCTGACTAAAAAGGTCAAGATCCTGCTGCAAGCAAGCAAAAGCTAGAGCAGAGGAGCACTCCATCTGCTATATGGGTTCAGGAGAATACCAAATGTGGGTACGAACACAGCTTTTCTGTTTTTAAGTACACTTTTCTGGGTGTTGCGCACAAATTTTGTAAGTTCTGTAAACTTCAACCCTGCCCTTCTGCCCCCCACTTAAGCTGTTAGTTTTTAAAGGCAGGGGGAGGAAGCCATGAAATAGATGTCAGAGACTCGCTCCACAGATCATATGTTCAAGTAGGATCTCTCAAGTTCCTGAGAAAAAAGACTGAATGCTCTGTGCTGGCTAACTGCCTGCAATTGTGAAATCAGTACAAAATTCAACTCTTCTGGTTTTGACTGAAGACTGTAATTTTAGAGGAAGGTTTATTTTCTGTGTCTGTAGACCAAAGCCCAAGGAAGGTAAGCACTGGCAGGATAGCATGGTGTTGCCAGCTCTGCATGCAGGAGGAAAAGAGTACAGCAGTAGTGTGGACAAGAGTAGTTCATTTGAAAGAAAGACATTGTGTTTCTTTAGAAGCAATTCTGGGATGAAATCTTTGGGATTACTGTAATGGTGAGATAATAGGCATGGTTCCTTAGTGACTGACAGAAAGTGGGCTGAAATCTGGAAAATACATTGCTAATAACTCTTCTTTTCTCTGCATACAGGGAAACAGCTGGATGGCATCTGGTAAGTGACTAGATTTAAATTGCATAATGTGTGTTAAACACCGTATGGTGTAGGAAGTATTTTCAATAGGAGATTATATATGCCTCAGATTTAAGAACATTTTGGTGCTGAAAGGAGACCGAGGCACTTTCTGTTCCTGAATGCAGATTGGCAGTAAGATGATGTACAGTCAGGTGCTGGTTAAAGCTCTCCATTCAAAGCTGAGTGAACCCCATGAAAAAAAGCGTTGGTAGCGGTCATTGTGTTTTAGTGCACTTGCACCCATTTTCAAGGGTAGGATGTTGTCCTTGTCCCAATCACTTTGTCTTCTAATTGTGGGCATGTCTAAACATGAGGGTAAAAGAGTAGGTGGCAAGAAGGTATTACAGAATCAGGCCTTCTGGCACTGAAGAGCAGTGGCTATATTTGGTTACAAAACACCCCTCAATTTGCTACATATATAATATCCAGAGTTTAAAAAGAAAGAAAAAGAATTGGGGGGGGGGGGAGAAGGGGGGTGCAAAAAACCCCTAAACCTTTGTCCATCCATCTTCCCTCTCTATTGATCCGTCTCCAGTGGTTGTCTGACCACTTTCTCAAGTCGGGGTCTATCAGACATGTACAACTTCTGTCAATGTGGAAGCAGGACTAGCTCTGTCCCTCTGTCTCTGTGGGTACACCATCAACCCTGTAGCTGAGAGAGGCTGCTGGAGATCTTGTACCGGTGTGGAAGTCCCTCTCTTCCCATGTTCCTTCATGTCTGGGCACCTAGCTAAGCCTGTTCTTTCCCAACCATTTACAGAATTACAGTAGGCTTGGTAATCATTGCTTCCATATCCATTCATGTCCCAGCAGATCCTGTTCCTACTCACAGAAACGCATTGACCTTTTCTTTCAGTCATTAACTTCATGATGTCCTTAAGCACATAAGTTTATCAGTGATTTACGTGCTAGGTTAAACATTTCCTTTGTTTCACCAATCTTTTGTTCTCTGTGGCAGGCACACCTCCATAATAGTCCATAAGGATGAGTTCTTCTACGGCAGTGGAGGAATATCCAGCTGTGCACCTGTAAGTTAAACTTATTTTTCTGAGAAGGTAATTTCGTGGTAGGGTTACCTGATCAGAATTGCTTGTGTCACTGTCTTTTCTAAAAGCAGCAAGAGGCTTCTGAATTCAGCCAGCTGTGGCTGCTTGCCATGGTTGCCCAAGGCATCTCAGGAAAATGGATCATGGACAGTGGGTTTAAGCCCAACTAAATGCAGGTTGGGGGTTGCTTCTGCTGATAGAGTCTATTCAAGACACCACCTGCAGCTGCATTGCTGCAATGTAATTTTGTATTAATAAGTTTTACATGCAGACTTGGCAACTTTTTAAGGTGAAAAATACAAAAAAAAAAAAAAAAAATCATGATGCTTTGTCAGACCTTTCTGTTCTTGGAGAGGCAAAACTGATGGGCAGTTCTTCTAAAGCAGAATATTACCATGGTTTAGCACTTTCATCATAAGGAGCCACGTATACAAGCTGAAACTTAAGTTGCATTATGTTCTGTCCTCTGACTGGAGAGCAGAGGAGGCCAGTAGGGCTTTTTGCTTGACAAACATACCAAAAGTCCTCCTTCTGTGCCTGGACAAGCCACGATAGCTCTATTCACTAGAGTCCTCCAAAAGATTTCAGTCTGTCCACTTAACATGGTCTTCTGGCTGTTAATTTTTACAGGGAGGGACACTTCTTGGGCCCCCAGACTCAGTTGTTGACCTGGGAAACACTGAAGTTACAGAAGAAATTTTTCTAGAATATCTTTCCTCTTTAGGGGAATCGATGTTCCGGTAAGTAGCAGCTTGTACTATAAAGTCTGCATAACAAAAAAACAGCCTTTAGGGCAAGGAGTGTAGAATGGAGGAAGGTATTAGGAAACCAGTCCTGCTCACAAAGCTTTGTCTGCTTTGTGTGTTATTTGGTACTCTCCAAATATGAGACTGGAACTGATGCACCAATGCACAAAGAACTACCAGCTAGGCAACCCTCTGGTGTGCCAGCCTTGAGCTAAGCTGGGAATGCGTTCTGCCAGGAAGTCTTTCACACTGTTTTTCATAAAGTGGAATAATGCCTGAAATGCCTTTGAGAGAATCACCAGGGGAAATGAAAGCACTATATGAAATATTTCAGTAAATAATGCTTTGCCTGATGAGTCATAGGTGAAGTGTTGTAGTAAAGCTGCCAACTTTCAGATGAGTAAAAGCAAGGTCTTGGCTGTTAAAGATCCTAGTCTACTTCTCAAAAGAATAGGAAACAGTAGCATTTAGTGTTCTGGCTAAATTTCAATGTCAATAATTCTTGTGATTTCTCTTTATTCCTTCTGTGGTTTTAATTGAAGAAACCTGACCTTGCTTTTCCTTCAAAAAAAAAATGTATAAAGTCAGTGATGCAAAGAGATGTCATTTTCCACCCTGATTCACTTGAATATGAAGGTGAATTGATGTCTGTACTTTACCTATTTGTCTTAGAATTCTTTGTGGAAAGAGGAGTGCTAATGTAAGGAGATGTTCCTCATTAGGGGTCTAAGTTTGGTTAGATTTATTGCTGAGTCTGTCTTTCTATGGTTCAATTCCTTTTCTGTTGCACAGAGGAGAGTCATATCACCTCTTTGAACATAACTGCAACACCTTCAGTAATGAAGTGGCACAGTTCCTGACAGGAAGAAAAATCCCTTCTTACATCACCGACCTTCCAGCTGAAATTCTTGCCACGTGAGTATGCATTCTGCTCCTCTCTGCACTGTACGGCTTCACGCTAATGCTTAAACATTTGACAGAGCCAGCAGTACCAGTTTCTGCTGGCTCTCTCTGAGAACCAACATAAGATTAAGAAGAGGATGCTATTTGCTTTACTTCAACACTTACAACACTGTACAACAAGTGCTGGCTGGCACTGGCATCACCAAGGAGACAGGAGAAGGTGGTTGTTCTGCCATTAACTTAAACTACTTGTTTTGTGATGGTCTCTTATATGTGACCAGACATGTCATAGAAACACAGAAAGTTTCAGAAAATGGTGCCTTTTCTTTTTCTTTTTTTTCCTTAAGAAACCACTATCTCTTAAAGGTCATTTCTCTTGCTCTAAGCACTGCAATTGCAGTGGAGATGTCAGCTTTGCTTGTGAAGAGGCAGGGGAGATGTAAGTTTAAAATTGATGCTGCAGTCTTAAAGCTAGGACTGGATGGAAAAAGAGCATATGAAAAAGAGGAAATGAGGAATTCCTGCCTGGTACTTCAGCTCAATATTTTATTTTTTTTAAACTCTTGGCTAGTGAGGATCCCAGTGGGATGATTTGAGCTCCATCATTTAGGTCTTATTTCTCATAACAATGGTATACCATGTTATTTGGGAGAGACACGTCTTCTACCCTGGGCTCTTATCACATCAGATCTCTCAAAAATCAGATAAAGTCTCTAACAGAGTGAGTCATATTGAAAGATAAACCAGGTGCTACAGATTGCAACAGAAATTATTCTGTGAGTGTTGAGCTATTGTCTTATAAGGGAGCTAGAGGCTATTCTTCTAGCAGTCTTTGATACTGATGTGATACTTAATGGAGCACTGCAATTGCATAACAGGGATTTCGTTCGCACACTTAAGTAGAATAAATTACTAAAAGCCGGTTTTAGACACAGTATTACCACATTAGCAGTCCGGGCATGTTAGGACTCAGAACTAGCTTATATAAAATCATGTTAAAGAGAGTTTACTCTTCAATAAATAAGTATCTTAAATAGGTTAAATTAGTTTGTTTTAGTTTGTAGTGAAAGTCTGTTCTTTAAATTTGCTTCTGCGACGTTGGTTTGATTGCACTCTAGGAAGTGAGTGCACTTCAGTAGTAAATGGGAAAAGTTGTTCATCTAGTAAACTATTTGAGATGTTTATTTCTTTGCTTTTTCAGACCTTTTGGACAAGCTTTAAGGCCCCTCCTGGACTCCATCCAGATCCAGCCACCCGGAGGAAATACCTTCAGCAGACACAATGGACAGAGCTAACGGGAGTGACCCAGTGTGCCCAGCCTCACCAGGCCTCTTCCTTTTTAAACATGAATCTACCAGATTTCTATTTTATAATTTCCCATCAGAATTAACTCTACAGAAGTTACAAGACAAGATTTAAAATTTCCTAGGGAGAGGATTTATCAGGGTGCATGTAAGACAATGCTACCAAAAAGATTTCCATAATTTCTAATAGTATTATACTAATTTATAAAGGCTGTCTTATCGGAGCAGGCTGACACTTTCTAAGTAACTCCCATGCTTATAAGTGGGAATTTGTTCCGTGACCATTCAAAGGCCCATTACACAATTTGGAGTAAATAAGAGTATGTTCTAGCCATCCCTTGCAGGCTTGCATCTCTTTCTCCTGTCACTGCTTATATTATGGGGGTATTTGCTGAAGTCTGTAGCAGAAAGACAAAGGAAGTATTGGTGGCCTAGGAAGTGAAGGCATCCCAGGATTAGTCTTCTGCATATTTCATTGACAATATATTACTTGCTCAGGGGAAAGGCTGAACTCATCTGATCAGAATATTTGCAGTGGCACAGCTGTGTGTGAAAGGTGATCAAGCTGAACAGTGTGTGTATCGCACTCAGAAGTTGAAACTTTCAATGGGACTAGTGGTGTGTGAGAGGGAGGCTGGAACTGAAGGTTACCAAGAGCCTTGTAATGCTAGATCCAAGAGTTATGGGAAGGAACCAGCTGAAAGAACAGAATCTCATGAGTAGAAGTGATGGAAACAGATTTCAGGTGAAAGTAAAATGAAGTGAAATGTTTCCTTTTCTCATATGTAAGCTTATCAGCAGATAGACAAAACCTTGTTAACTATTTATCTTTGCATAAGAGCCGATTTTTTTTATTTTTTTTTTTTTTACCAAGCCAGAGTTACAGTACAGTAAGGCAGGGATAGCATGGCAACTGCATGATAGTATAAGGTGAACCGATTCTGCCTTCAGTATCTAGTTGCAGACACAGTAGGAGTTCCAACTTTATTTGATGTTGCTATCCTTTCCAAAGCAGTCAGGCACATCACAGACAGGGCTCTGCTTGGGTGTAATACAAATAGGTGATAGGTCTCCTCAAATGTAAAGAAAATGAGAAAAAGTAAAATTAATCTTTTCTATGGAACTGTTGAGTTTATTGGGATACATGCAGAAGCAGTCCTGTCCTTAGATTGATGTTAGATTGTATCAATACTGCATCTTCTAGATTAGAATTCTTAAAGCTTTGCAATTATTTGCAGTGGAAAAAGATCAGGGGAATGAAAGAATAGGCACAGTGATTTCTTTTCATGCGTGTATATACACTATTTTCCTGAAGAATTTTGAGCAATTATATTTAGAAGGAACACAAGAAAGGCGTTGGACAACCCCCAAAACATTGCTGATGCTCCATAAATGGGGATTGTCCGTGCGAGATGCTGCTGAAAAAAAGCATCTATGCAAATGTATAGCGCTTTGTTGTGAAAAGTATTGCTGCAAGTTCAGTCCTGCATCTCAAACTTCCTGCACTGGAAACTTCTTGTGTACCCAAAGGAGATGACTTTCCTCTGCTGGGTTCTTTCTCCCAGAATAACACAGCTTGATAAGTTTCTCATGCCGTTACTCAGCGTGGACTATAATGGTTCATATTTTTGAGGGGATGGAATAGAGGAAAACTGCAGTTTAGTCACTTTTTTTTCAAATTCTCTGTTGCCCCTGCACCTTGTGGAGTCACTACACGAGTGGAAATAGGGCAGTGTCAGTCTCTTTTGCAGTTTTGTGTGTACCTGCTCTCAGTGTGCAGCAGTGGCCCTTGCAGCCCAGATTATTTTTTTTTTTTTCCTTGTCACTCTCTGCTTGTGCCATCAACTTCTCCTTAAGCATTTCATTTGATGGACTGGACTTGGAGACAACCGTAGCAGTTAGTACAGATCAGTTTATACCAAAGCTTTTGGTCTTTCCCCATCAAAATGTCCTGTTTGCAGAAAGCATTCTATAATAAACAGTTTATGAATGCCTTTTGGTGCTCCTGGAGGAAGGATTGGTGTTTGTTTTCTGCAAACCCATAGCTTAGATTTCCTGTTTAGCATCTATATCCTCTCCAGTCTTTTCCCATACCTATTCTGTGAAGAGTAACCAGTCTCTCATCTTAACACACACATGACTGTGCCACAAAATGCTGTAGCACGTTAGAGATCTTGGAGCTTCCTCAGTTGAACAGGTATACTTAAGCTGATAGAGCGCAGCCCAACGTCTACGTACGTTAGTTTGGTACCTGCCAGCAGGTAAGCTGTGGTTGCTTGTCTTTCAGCCAACTACCACTTCAGGCACAGCTCCCTGCGGTGGAAGCACTGGTGCCACGGTTTCTGCCCCACACTCTTGCACAATGAGGGTATCCCCTGTGTGTCCACTACTTTAGAGGTCCTGAGCCTGCTTTCTGCTTGGCTGCCTACTTCAGGACTTCTCACATCCTCTCAGGAGGCAAGAAAGAAAAGGAAGACGTTCACCCCATGCATTTTGCAATCTGTTTTTCCCCCCCCCCGAGCAGCCCCTTTGCAGAGAGAATGCTGCTACTTTAAGGTCACTGGGTAAAAATTCACTCGGCCTTATACTATTTGCAATAGCCAAGGAGCTCCTGGAGGGTGTCCTGGGCTCGGGGCCTGTTCTGTGTTTCATAGCAACAGAACTGTAGGAGGGAATCCCATTTGCTTGGTCTTACTGGGTAACGAGACCCCCCGTAGGCCTCTTAGCAAACCCATTTTCTCCAAAGATGTTATGTGTAAATTGCAGGACTGTGTCCCCAGTGTTCCACCCAGCCATACCTACTCATAGGACTATAAACTAGACTGAGAAGTGTATGTAAGTGTATATAGGTGACGAACTTCAGCCAGCTGATTGACAAAGGGGCAGGGAAACTGAACTCCCGAAAGGGAACAGAACGCTTTTGCCCACACTTACTATTCTCTCTTGTATTGCTGGGGTTCCCCCGTGCCATTTCAAAAAAGTGTTAACAACGTCTTTAGGCAGAAAGTGATGTTTTGATTTATTTGTGGTTTTTTTTTTTCTATTACAATAAAAATAAATACAGCAAGTTTACCTGTTTTAATGTTGGTGTCTACACAGCTGCCCAGCGAACGCAGCTGATCAGAAGTTGTCTTCTTCCCTCTGCTCCCAACTGGAAAGTGCAAGTGAAAAAAACACTTTATTCCAAGTAGCAGTGGCTACTGCCCTTTGCTAAAACTGGCCACAGGCAATATTCTTATTTAAGTTTGGGGAAACTTTCCTTCCGTAAGCACTGTGGTATTTTATCAAATCCATTGAAGGCTGGACAGTAGGTATTTTGTGCAGCCCTTGCTCATCTCAGTGTGCAAGAATGAAACATCTAACGTCTGCTGTTGAAGAAGAGGCCCAACAGAGCTTAAACATAGGAAAAGGCTCCGAGCTTTTCCTGATTGTCTTGATGCTACTACTTTCAAAAGGAAGAAAGCAGCTTTAAGGAGACTTCATGCCTGGGTTTCTCTGGAGCTGCAGAGGGCATAGTGGCAAGGATTATGCCCATCGTGCCTCTGCCCGCTGGCGGGCTGTTAAGGAGCAGGGGAAATATCTGGCTCTGGGGAATAAATGAATCCTGCTTGGATTCAGCCTTCTGGATGCATATTGATGGCATCCAAATGACAAACCACACAGTTCATTCTTTGTATAACGGTCTGTATCAGTGTAATACAGAAGAGGGCTTGAAACTGAAGGGGACTTTAACAAAGATTCGTGATTGTGGTTTTTCTGGGCTGTGTAACTTAGATGCGATACTGGTTTGCTGTCAAGCACCAGTACTAGCCCCACATAAAACGTGCTCGCAGCCACTCACCTTCTAAACCTCAAACAAAGTATTTGCCCGTGCTGCTAGTAACAGAGATTTTATTCATGACGAGGGCTGCTGCCTGTCCGAGCAGCAACCAAGGCAAAGCATCAAGAGTGGTTTAAGTGCAAAGTGTTAAAGAACGGGATCAGCCGCAGGGGCCCTGTTCTCGGAGCTGACCCAGATGAAGGCACGAGCACAGCTGTACGCAGCTGTGCACTCCACCAAAAGGCAGACTCATGGGGAAGCCAAGATGGGACAAGTCATCAGCTGATACCAAAAGGCGGTCGGGGTGCTGGGAGAGGTGTTTCGACTTGAGCAGAGTTTCTAGACCAGCGTGACAAATGAGCTGGAGGAGGCACCGCAGGTAGTTCCAAGTTTTGGGAAGCTCTCCTGGCAGCGTAAGTGCCATGGCACTGTAGGAGTGCAAAAACGTGAATGCTGACCCGTATTTTAGCAGACTTCCCAATTCTGGGAAGTGCCCCGAGGTGGCACTGCTGCCTTGCGGTGCGGGGACCCACCTCAGCCTGGGGAGAGCAGCTCCTGCCTTTGGCACCATTGAGTAAGGTCCACGCAAGAGGCCAGGAGGAAAGCCTCTCCCGGACCAGAAAGCTGTGGGTAGGAGCAGCCAGGAGACGAGAGCAGGAGACAGCTTGGACTCCAGCAAGAAACAGGTGCCATTACGATGCCGCAACAGGAGGGAGCTGGTGGGTTTTTTCCCCGAACGCCAAGCTTCTTCCACCCAGACGTGGGAAAACCTCCTCCTCGTACTGTTACGGCAAACCGGCTGATAAAACTTTCTAAGACTCTTAAAATTTAAAGTTTCAGAAAGCACTGGGTGCACAGGGGATAGCTCCTCCTATCGTGCACCCCCGAATGCTGCTGTCAAATTAAATTGATACACAACGGGTACACATCCTCAACGGCATTCCAAGAAGACATTAGCATATTCATTGCGTTTCCGAGAACTCATTTGCGTATTATAATAATAAGCTTTGGGGCACGCGTCGGCCTGCCTGCTGGTGGTCCTCACCCCTCGAGCGAGGGTCGTTTTCTTCCTCCACCACCTTCATCATCTTCTTCACCTGCCCTTTGCCTCGCTTTTTCACGTCGGCGGAACGTTCCAACCGCTTAATTGCGCCTCGGAACTAATGATCTCCCTGCTACCACCGGGTAAGGCCCATCTTTAGGGCATCCCTGCCTTAGCGAACCGTCTTCCCGGGGCCGCGCCGTCCTCCCCCGGGGTCTGCT
>JAHREE010000115.1:1301360-1331135 GCA_033628505.1 Tringa tobata | reverse complement strand
CCCCCACCTCCAGTGAGCGCTCCGCCCCGCGTCAATCAGGGCGCAGGGCCCGCCCCCTGAGGGCGATTGGCTGAGGCGGCGGAAGTGCTGTGGCGGCCAGGGTAGCGCGCGGTGGGGCTCGGCGTGTGGCAGGTGGGTGAGGGAGCGGTGGCGGCCGTGGCCCTGCCGGGCCGGGCGGGCTCCCCGGCTCCTGGCCTGCCCGCCGCGCTCCTCCGCGCTACTGGCTATCGGCCGGTGCGGCTGTTGGTGCTCTCCCTCCGCTCCCTACCACGGCGGCTGCCTGGCTGCCCACCCCTAACAGCGGCTGCGTGGCCGCCTTCAGCACCCTCTCCCTCCTCCTCCTCCTCCCAGTGGCCGTTGCGCGGCTGCCTTCAACCCCTCACATCCCACCGCCCTTTTTTGCGATAACTGCCCCGCTAAGCTCCGTGCAAGACGTTGGGGAGGGGTTCCCCAGGTCCACCCGGGGGGGTGCGTGTGTGTCTTGATTGCCCCAGCGCTCCTCCAGTTCCTGAGGCTGTTGGTGTCTTCTCTTTTCTCAGAGGTGCTCCCCGCCACCATGTTTGTCCTGGTGGAGATGACTGACACAGTAAGAATTCCTCCCTGGCAGTTTGAAAGGAAACTGAATGATTCCATTGCAGAAGAGCTAAACAAGAAATTGGCCAATAAGGTAAAGCGGGGGTCATGTGTAGGTTGATGCAGGCATCATATCAGGTCCCTGAGCATTTCTTCCTTGTATTTGTTCCTGGTGAGATGTGTGGGTGAGGTTTTGGAATAGTGTAGATGTGAAGGCCATCCCCAGAGCCTGAAATATCAGAGACTGTAAACAGAGACAGCCATGTATCATATCAAAGGAGACTTTTTTCTAGTGGCTAATGCTGTAATGGGAAGCTACTGAGATGCCAGATGGGACAGAGAAGTGAGAGTGACTGCTGGTTTGTGTGTAGAGTAGCAATCCAAAATGCAGTCTGAGAAATGGATGCAAACTAATCCATCCAGTGGGGGAATTTTTTAAAGAGACTGTATAAATAAATATAGAACAGTAACACTGGAAGTGAAATTAAGATGTTAGTAGCTGACTTGGTCTGTGCTTAGTTCTTGAAATACAGTTTGGCGGCAAGTAGTTTGTCTTTGGTGCAGGACATAAAAAAGCGTTGTGTTGTAGACCAGTTTCCCTGTGCAGCCTCTGGGACTGTGATTAGCATACAGCTTTCAGCAAGGGGCAGGTGCAAAACTTAAAATACAGCTTGTGAACGAAGCTCAAAAGAACGACTTGAAGTGATCCAGCAGATGATACAGACAGGTTATGAAAAGCAAAACTCTTCGATTATCCACTGATGACTAGTAGGTGCTTCAAATTTTGTAGGCTGTGAAGCTGTCTCAGAAGGTGACAGAGAAACCAAGAGTTCTCCTTGTCTCTGCCCAGAGCAGTTTATATAATTTAAGATAAAGGCAAGCCTAGAGGCTTCTGAGAGTATAACTCTAGCAAAAGGTATGTTTAGCCTTTTGGCAAGCTGTCAAAAGGTGAATGATGTCTGTGGGCAACTGTTTACTGTCATGGCAGGCCAAGTTCTCTCACCGCTGATGGTTACCCCAGTGGTTCTGTTTGTAGCGGTGCTCTTTCTAGTGCCAATGAAAACACATCCTCCCATAACACTTGAATAAGTTAGGAGTTCCCCTACAATGCAGTGTGGTTAGGGTTGGGACTCTGGAAGGAGTGTGCCAAAACAGCCTCCCTCCCATCCTGCCGCCCTTCTGTTGATCTTCTTTTGAAAAGGTGTGCACAGTGTATAAATTTGATGGTTTGCTTGATTTAACCTGGTGACTTGCTTGATTTATTGCTTTTTAATGATTTCTTTTTTTTCTTTGAGCAGGTTGTATACAATGTGGGCCTCTGCATCTGTCTGTATGATATCACAAAGCTGGAAGATTCATACATATTCCCTGGAGATGGTGCATCACATACCAAAGGTATGTTCTTGTCCTCAGTTGTGTAGTTTTGCGGAAGGTTAGTGATCTGGAAATGTAAACTGAGTGTAGTTGTTAAGGAAAGTAAATTTAAAGAAACTTCCTGAACTTCATAGCCTTAAATCTGTTCCCGTTAGGAAGGCAAAAGGTACACGGTAAAAGTTTCTTCCCTTTGCATTTTTTGGGTGCAAATACAGCTAAATACAAATAGCCACTCCCGTCTGCCTTTTGCAGCAGTCCATCTCTGTTCTACAATTAGAGCCATACATGTGGGGTAAGGAAGGAGTTAATTTAATTTAAAATGATTGGAAGTCTGCACATGGAAAATAAGTTGTATTAATTGTTCTGCGTTTGTCTAGCCTTTTTTTCTTTTTGAAGCTTATTTTCCCTAGCTAGAATGTTGAAACATGTTTCTAAATATAACATTCCTACAGTATTTGATGCTGTTTTCCTAGCTGGAAGTTTTGCTACATTTTTGTTTGAGACTTAGACAGATCTGGTTCAGCATACATTTCTAATGCTTTTTTTTTTTAAAAAAAAAAAAAAGACTGTTTTTAGTTTTCACTTTTGGCAAATCTGCCTGAGTAAAAATTGGAAGTACATACAAATTTCATATATTTTTTTTTTT
This sequence comes from Tringa tobata, assembly GCA_033628505.1. NCBI lineage: Eukaryota > Metazoa > Chordata > Aves > Charadriiformes > Scolopacidae > Tringa > Tringa tobata. The sequence continues at coordinate 1,328,542 of JAHREE010000115.1, read as the reverse complement.
TTTAAGTTAAGGTAAGTTTCTTTGAACTGGAAGGAGATGCGTTATTTTCTAGCTTCCATTTTCCATTTTCAGTGTGGAAGCATAGCTTGAGCAAATGAAATGTTTCCCCTTAGAAGGGAACTGGACTGACTGTATGTGGCTGCTCTTGTCTAAATTTTAACTCAACTCCAACACAACTCACTCCCTGCAAATAAAAGCTTCTCTAATACTGAAGGAGGGTGTCAGGCTTTCCTGCTTGCTTTAATCTCCATTCAGCTGGTTGACTTTGAATTACTCCTTGAACTGAAAACAAGAGAATATATTCTTTCTGAGCTTGGAAAAAAATTTCTCCTGCTTTCAGAATGTGGGGTAGCCCTCTTTCTGTAATGTACTGCCTGATTTTTATGTAAAAGAGGAGTATGGACAGCTGAAGTGATGCTGAATTGCTCATAAGCAATGTTTTGCTAAGATTGTCTTAGTATAGCTTTCTTTAAATTTATAAATTATGTTAGAAACATCATTTTATTTAACCTGGATGAAAAATGCCATTATGTTAGAGAATCTTATTTACTCTCATAGTATTTGATATCAAATATTTCATTTAAAGAAAATACAGGATTGCTAACAAAGATAGAAGGGGAAGAAATCTTACAATTTCAGCTGATGTCTTGGCCTTGAAGCATTGTGCAGGAATGCTCAGATCATAACTAAAGCAGAGGTTGTGCTCCATGTTCTTCACTTATAGTTCTCTTCTTTGAACTTCAGCTCTCACAAGCTTGAAGAACAGAGAACAGGAGGGCTGCTGATCAACAGCTGTCATAATTCATACCAAACATTTAGGAATCAGAACTCTTATTCCCATTTGTCTGTCTAATCAGTGCCAGTAAGGAAATTGTAAAAGAAACTGGCTGAGTAGTTTCAAGGGCAGATAGGACGTGGGATTTTGTTTTGATGGCTGCCACCCTGTGGATGGAGTATAGTTCACTAACATGGACATAACTTTAATGATTTGCTTTCTTTTTAGTGCATTTCCGCTACGTGGTCTTCCATCCCTTCCTGGATGAGATTCTGATTGGACAGATTAAAAGCTGCAGTCAGGATGGCGTTCACGGTAAACCCCAGCTTCTAATGTCAGGGATACAGAGCTGCAGAGCTCATGGGTCTGTTGAGATCCTGTGATTTCAGGGTGTGCAGTGTGTCTCTAGGCTGGTTAAAGACACTTACTGGCCTCTAGCACTGCCCTGGTCTGATGGTGGTTGGTAGTTCGAGCATGGCAGCTTCCCCTGCCCTCATGGTTTTGTCTATACTCCCCTTTCCTTTTGTCATTCATGTGCATGCCCAAGAAGAACAGGCAAGCCCATCTAGAGCCTAGACTGGATTCATTTTCATTTTCAAGTTAATTTGTAACTTCAGTTAACAAAACTTATTTTTTTTAAAGTGATAGTATCAGCTTGTGTTGGTCTGATATATCTTCCCTATAGTTCTGTGCAAATTCTTGATCGTTTCCTGTACCTGGGAAAACATGGCAGGGAAACGGCTTTGTGAGCACAAAGTGCTGTTTGATTCATGGAATACATAATTGATGAGTTGCTTTCCTCTCTTGTAGGAGTCTCCCATGCAAGCGAGCTCCTCTGCTCAGTTGTTAAGTTAGGATGATAAGATTATCGTGGTTGCATTTGTTGCTGAATTTGGGCATGTCCACTCTCTGATAAAATTCAACATGAAATCTCAAGGGAGAGATGGGGGTTGTTCTAACTTTATAGTGGGTCTTTATTTAATGTGTTATATCTGTGATTTCTAAGCTCTTTTCTGTCACAGACCTCTATAGCATCTGACTCATTTCTTGGAACGCTTTCATTTCCAATCCTGCTCCAAACAGCCTTTTCCTTTCCCAGCGGGCATGAAGACTGTGCCCTCTGTTGCTGCATGTACTTTCAGCTGGGTAGTTGCTTTGCTGCCAGCTGAAATTGAGCGTTGTGGCTCAAAGAGTAATTCCTGCGTGATCTCAGACGTCCTTCCTGAAAGAGGAAGGAGAATGAGTCTAGAAATGCATTTTAGGAATCGCTGCGGTCCATCATTTGCGAAGAAGCGTTTCATTCTTAATCAAATTATTTTCTCCACAGTTTCTATTGGATTCTTTGATGACATTGTCATCCCACCAGAATCCCTGCAGCAGCCGGCTAAGTTGTATCCTTTGATCACCTTTGATAACTTCACTACTTCATTTCAAAAGATTGTGCAGTGCTGGCCCAACAGGCATTCACTGCTGCAACAATGAAGGTGCTCAGTGGCAGAAGCTAAGCTGTTGTGTCGGGCAAGTCCCACAGACTGTTATCACAGCTAGACAGGCCTCACGCTTATTAGCTTTTGCAGGATCATTGTGCTCTCTGATAGAAAAGAATGGCAACGTCCCCCCGAACAACCGCGCTGTAATCCCTGCCTCTAGTCTTGGCTGCCGCTGAAGACAAAATGCCATTTTTTCCACATCATGTAATGTCTAGATACACGGTGTGTCTAATTTACTTATTTGTGGTAGGTGAGGTCTTCTTGGGTTTGAGGTGTTTGGTTTGGGTTTTTTTGTTGTTTTTTTTGGGGGGTAGGGGTAACCCCAACTCTTCCCAGCAGCGGGAAAATCAGAAACAAGACCTGGGCTGTGCAGGTGATGAGCTGGGACAGCGCATTGTGGTTTGAGAAATAATTGTGAAAAGGCTTTGAATTGAGTCCCTTCCCAAAACTGTCAGAACGTTATCTGTCAGGCGGAATGTTGATTGTTTCCCTCCTTAACCCTTGGTGTGGCCAGCGATGAAGCAGAGCAGGTGTGGGTGTGGGAATATGAGACAGAAGAAGGGGCCCATGACCTTTACATGGACATCGGGGAGGAGATCCGCTTCCGAGTCGTGGATGAAACATTCGTCGATACCTCACCGACAGGTCCAAGCTCTGCAGAGGCCTCCACTTCGAACGCCACAGAAGAAGTCCAGAAGAAAGAGGCGCCCTACACTCTCGTGGTAACTATGTGCACAATTCGTAGAGCCTTGTGAACATTGTGGTTTATTCTATGTCTAAAATAGCATCCCTTTCCCAAGGAACTGATGCTTTAAGCTGAGTGTGAAGCAAACAGAGTCACAAAATGAAAGGAGTGGAGAAGGGAAGAAACGAGATTGTTCTAGTGGTGGCTCTGTGTTTGCTGTGTGCTTTCTTTGGCGCACATTGTGGTTGTTGGTGGAGTTCCCCTTGGGAGACTGATTTAAAGCAGACTGTGGATATAGGATCTGTGGGTAGGAGTGAGCACACAAGGAGCCACGGAGCTGGGAGAACCACATCAAGGTTCACACAGCAGCTAAACAATCTTTCCCACGCGGTGGTTTGGCACGAGACCCACCTGAGCACAGTGCAAGAGACAGATCTACACCGATGAAGTCTCTGTTTTCTCACAGCTGGAGTATGTTGGGACAGTCAAGAGGTAGAATGGGAAAGCACTTGATTTTTTTCAAGTGTGGAAGGCTTGGTATAGTGTTGACAAGGTTTAAAGAAGTCTGGGCAAGCTCTGATGGAGAAAAAAAAAGGGGATACCTCATCCATAACTCAGCGGGGAGAGACTTTATATTTTTATGTATATACTCCTGTGTTCTCTGTGGAAGTTTATGATTGCACGCTGTCGTCTTCTCTCTGTGAACAGGGATCGATCAGTGAGCCGGGCCTGGGCCTCCTGTCGTGGTGGACAAACAGTTAGCTGCAGTCAGAGCCCGCTCTGCAGAAAGTCTTTCCGGTGGATGTTTGGGGGATTATGGGATCCTGCTGGTGCTCGTTGCTCCTCTGAAGCTGAATGAGAAATTAGACCTGCCATTCTCTGTTTCCCCTTCAGCTTCCAACCTGCCAGATCGAGACAGTCGCTTTCAAGAAATGTCTTCACTGATCTGCAGAAGTGAATTTACAGGCATAAAAAAGCCTTCAGCGCAGCAGCAACAAACTCAGCTGGAGCTTTGGTCTCCTGCCCTGAAGGGAAAACCGGGGAGGTCTTTGCTTGCCTGAATTAAGAAGGGACTTGACTTCAGTGAGTGAAAGCAGGAGAGAGAATGCCTGTCAAGACGGATCACTCCCTTGGGCTGAGAGCTTGGTCTCGGAGGGGTAGAAACCTGCCGTTTTTTTGACAGGCAACGGGGAAAAAACAGCAAAAGACTGGAGTTAATAGCGGTGCGGGACTCTGCAGACCTGGAAAACGCTGCTGCTGGGAGGGCAGGGGAGGTGGTGGTAATGTGCTGCTAAGAACCAGGAACTTAACCCATGGATGAAATCAACCAAAGAGAACTGGCATGACAGTGGTTTACCCACAAGTGGCTTAGGCTCCACGAAGATGACCACTGTGGAAGGCTACAGGCTGCTTATTGCGCTGGATGGAAATACTTTACTGGGTGGGCTGTATTTATGTAGAATGAGCTAAACTTTGCAAGAGTTTGATGGAAAAATGCGTAATTATGAACTGAAACGGACCAAGGCTGCTTTGAGCAAGTTAAATACTTGTTTGTGGGGGTGTGTTAAGACCAGAAATGGAATAAATAGTAAGACCCACACAGCCTGCCTTCCTGTACAATTTGTGGGGAAACTATTAGCTTCCTGCCTAGCAGGAAGGAAGAAAGTTGCCTCCCGCAGTTTTAGCTACTTGGATTTCAAGGCAGACAGTGTTGAGACCAACACTTTGCTCTGCTGTAACAGCCAATAACAAACAATTGCCATCGCCCTCCCTGACAGCAGTGAAAGGGAAGGGGGGAACAAAACAGGGAGTAAAATCTATGCAGGGCCTGTTGCCAAGCCAGTGATGCTGCACATAATTACAAAGCCAGCCACGTTTGGCAGGAAGGGACTATAATTCCCTGGGATAGCGGGTCTGCTTAACCTCCAACTGGGAAAACAAAGCCTGAGTCACCAGCGCCCTCCCTGCAGCGCTGTTAGAACCCCTTAATTCTAAACTGTTATTCCTGGTGCATTGCCCTAATTAAAAGGGAGCCTAAGAATTCTTTAGGTTCACATAGTAACTGAGGTCCATCTGCGCAGACAATAACCTTACTGAATGCTGGCTACAGAGCGGTAGCGCTCAGACATGCAATCAGCTAGACACGGCGGAAACACAGTGTTTGAAGAACACCCTCCCAGCTGCTTGTAGAGGTGGAAATTTGGGTGAAAGCGGTTAGAGCCTCACCAGCCAGAGAGGCTGCCACCCAGACTGTGTCCAGGGGCAGGAAACAGCCCAGGTACCTCCAAGGAGCTCTTGTTCTCGGCTCCCATTTCGCAGGGTGGGAGCACAGGGAGGTGGTAGCTGTGTGGTTTTACGTGCTGATGTAATGAGATACTCCTCAACATCAGTCTCCTGCTGTGGAGAAGGCAAGCTGTGCTTGAGGAAACTAATTTACTGCACAGTGCTGCAAAAGCATGTAAATCACTTGTTCTTTGCAGGTTTGTCATTGCTACAGTAGTGTCGCTGTCACCCTGGACAGGAACATAGCTGGGAGGGTGGTGATAGCCATGAGTGTTGCCCACAGTAGGTTGATGTCAAGGGGTAAACAATGCAAGACAGCTCTGAGGGCTCTGTTTTCACCATGCGTTTTTGTGCACGGCACTGATTTACAGAATAATAACTGGGCAGGTACCATCTCGTATCTCCAAGAAGTTCTTTCCCACCCTCCCAACACCAATGCCAGGGGAAGCAGGGGCTGAAGAGCAGGACTGTGAATATAACGACACGTGGCAGAAGAGATGGTCACATTCTTTATTTTCATTTTATTTCTTTAGCCATCAGTAAAGTGAATGGGCAGAAAACAACCAACTGAGCAGACAAACCCACCTTAGCCGGTTATTTCCAAATATAAATAACTGTGGGACAACCGAAATTGAGCCAAAATAGAAAAAGGGAGCTTGGGGGGAGTTTAAAAGACAAAAGTAAGCTTAGCTGCACTCCCTTTTCATAGTGTCAGTGAAGAGGAAGTGCCATAACAAAAAGGAAGCTATGGTTACATTTGATCAGACATTTATTCCAACAGTAGGCATGGAATTGCACTTTCATGAAAAATGCCAAAGCTGAATCGAGTCCAGCGCGCCGGGGGCACGGTGCGCACTTAGCTTGATTTCTGCTGCAGCTCCTTCATTCTGTTCAGGGCACTGCCAGCCTGAAACCACTCGATCTGCGACTCGTTGAAGGTGTGGTTCAGCATGATTGTTTCTTGGCTCCCATTGGGATGCTTGATGATGCATTTCAGAGGCTAAATAAAGGAAGAAGACAGGTTTTATAGTCATAGTGTCATAGTGTTGTCCAGGCCGGAAGGGACCTCCAAAGGCCATCTAGTCCGACCTCCCCGCAGTCAGCAGGGACACCCCCAACTAGACCAGGTTGCCCAGGGCCTCGTTGAGCCTCACCTTGAATATCTCCAGGGAAGAGGCCTCAACCACCTCCCTGGGCAACCTGCTCCAGTGCTCCACCACCCTCACAGTGAAGAACCCTCTCCTAATCTCCAGTCTAAATTTCTTTTAGTCTTTTATTTCTTCCTCCCCCGTCTCTCTTTCAAAGGAGCAAGTTAAGTGAAGCTTCTCGCAGGAAAATTCCGACATGTTTTTAAAGGGTTGAAAATGGACTATTATAGCTCAGGGTGGGTCTTAGCACAGAAGTGAGGGTGCGGTTCCTTCCAGGGAGCGCTCATGCTTAAGCAAGAGCTCCAGGAATTCAGAATGAATTTCATTCTGAAATTCAGTTATGAGAAACCAGGGTTTCTCATAACCGTTCAGAATAACCCAATCTGGTTCTGACTTGCTCTCTAGACCACTGGTGCGGTGTCTCATCTGGCCGGCAGGTCACACTGCCCAGGCCCCAAGGACACAGCTCTTGATGCTGATCCCCATCGCTGCCACATCCCTGCCCCCCTGAGATGCAATGACAACAGTCCCGCTTACCTTTCCAGGCGCGAAGTCTGCCAGCCCCACGATGCTTAGCTTGTCCACAGGATGAATCTTGTTGTAGTCCGCTGGATCAGCGAAAGTGAGGGGCAGCAGGCCTTGCTTCTTCAGGTTGGTTTCTGCAGAGAACAAACCACCAAGCTCGACTGTAACAACACACTGCAGGGGATGAGGATTGCCTTCCGGCTGCCCAGAGCTTCTCAGAATATTATCCAGCAACAACTACTATCTTTGGAGCAAAATCAGTGTACCCACTGGTTGTGGCATATTTAATTAGATCTGTAACAGGATTCCTGACCAGAGGGACCGTGGGATCTGTGCCCGTAGGTGTTGAGCCCTGGGGCAAGGTGAACACCGCTTCCACCCAAACCAAATACGTCCTGTTTACACACCTCAGCGGGGAAGCGCGACTCACCGTGGATCCTGGCAAAGCTCTTGGTGATGATCACCCTGCCCCCCAAGTGACGTGGCTCCAACGCCGCGTGCTCCCGGCTTGATCCCTCACCGTAGTTTTCATCCCCAATAACTGCCCATTTGACACCCATTTTCTGCAACAAAAGAGACAGATGTACATTTCTGCAGTCACCCAAGTGAGGAATTAACAATAAATACCCACCCAGGCATCTAACTGCAGTGCTACCCTACTGACATTGCTGTGCTATGACACCTTCTCCCAGAAGGCTCCCTTTGGTTCCAAGGAAGGCCAAAAATAAAGGAATTAAGTGCTTCACAGCCGTTAGGCACTGCCAGCCTTCGCTAACGAGGGCTGAGAAGGATTGCCCTTGAGACCCTGAGCAAATCCTTGTTCACACCAGCCATGATCTCTGCTCTACTGAAAGCAATACAGAAAACTTTAAACTTTTATCTACTGGAAGAATTAATCCGAGATCACTGCCGGTCTGTCCAGAGGGTGAAAGGACATTTCTTGAGGTTCTAAGCCAAGTCTTAAAGAATGAAAGTTTAGAATTAATTTAAACATTAGAGTAGTCACAGGTGAAACACTCCAGGAGGCGAGATTTATCTGCGGTCTGATGACACCCGTGCCTTGCAGTGCCTAAAGGACTTCTTCCCCTTTCATCTATGATTTCTGGTCCCCTCTAGGTCACACGCTTCTCCTCCCTCTTCCCTGTAGCAGGTAGGGAGAGAATCTCCTACAGGAACTGCCATCATCAGAGTAAGTCCCAAGAAAAAGCCTCAATGCTGAGTGAATTCACAGCTGCTGTAACTTGAGAACAGGAGGGTGAGATCCTCAGTCTTGGCACAAACCACCCAAACTGTAAACATCCCCTTAAAATAGATGCATCAGGGGAAAAAAAAAATCTCACCTTGTAGTAACGGGCTGTGTCTGGGACTGGCCCAAACTCCTGGGTTAACGCATTCCTCACAGAGTTGGCTTTGCCATTTTCAATGTTGATGGCACCGATGAGCAGGTTGTTGGAGATGTTGTCCAGGTGGCCGCGGAACTTGAGCCATGGTCCGGCTGCAGAAATATGGTCAGTGGTGCATTTCCCTTTTACCTAAAGGGTAATAGAAGAGAAGAATGTCTTAGGATGGATCGGTGATTGGGCCTTTCCCCACCCCTTTTATCAAGAAGTATCTTCACATCTCTCTTTAAGGGCGCAAACCCAAGGCAGTTGCATCTATTACAGAATCAAGGCATTCCAAGGCAGAACACAGTGGTCATTTTGCATGTTTTGAGTAGGAAGAACATCCCTGTTCCAAGGGGAAATTACAAAAATGAGCTTAGCCATGATACTTCCTGCTGTGTCCTCACTTCCCTCAGCAGCAGGTTCTTCAGGTACAAAAAGCAATTAATTCTTTCCTGCTACAGCTCAGCCTCCCCTGCGGGGGGAGTTCAGCAACAAGCCAAGTGTGTCTGATCTGCACATAAGCCTTTTCAGCTTGTAGGAACAGAATTTCCAACCAGACATAACGGCCTTCCAACAGGCCAAGAAGTCCCAAAGTGCTTGCAAAGGAATTACGTGTGTCGAAAACTGGCCCTTGGGAATTCCCGCAACTCTCTGCCACTGAGAATGAGCAGTGTTCCTGAAGGTCAATTCCTATGGGATTGCATTTCAGAACCCATCACTGAATTAACTGAAGGTTTCATCCTGTTAACTCGCCACAGGCAGTGAGGAGAAAGCCATGTCTTCATTAAGAGACTGAAATGCAATGTTTATTGTGAAGTAATTTCTCTTTCTATAAAATGGGAAGAGAACACACATACTGATGGATAAGAAGTTCCTAACGACCTCATTTCAGACAAAATGCTTCTTAGAACGGTCAGGTATTAGAGACGCTAATTAAAGAACTCATCCACCTTTCTGCTGCAGATTGTAAATTGGAGAAACTCCACAGACTGCATGGCATGGATAGGATCACATTACATGGTCTAGCAAACTTCATTTTTCATAGTATTAGCTAACCACTAGGCTCAAAAGAGAAAAGTCTCTTAGTTTAAGAGAAAGAAGTATGAGAAGGAAACACCTGGAAGAAAGGAAGGAAGGAAGATTCTTGCTTCACTTTCCACACCAATGCGTTTGTAGGGGAGGGAATCACAGGCAGCTCAAAGGCACATCCAAAGCTTGTAGCAATTGATGTGCAAACCCCTGTTCAAGGAATCCTGCCATAGCTGGCATTCCCCCACTTTGCTCCTGACCTTGATGAGGATCAGCATGTCTTCTAGATCCTTGCCGTCCCACTTATCGAAGGGCTCAAGAAGCTGGAGGCGCTGGCTGGTGGGGCTCACGTCCACATGCTGCCCACTGCCATCCTTGGGAGGGTACTGATAGGTGTCCTGGCCTGGGTCAAACTCCTTCCAAAGAAGAAAGGAGAATCATCAGCTGCAGCCATCCCCAACAGCACATGAAGAGAACAAGCCAATACAGGCAACTGTACCCGTTCTAGCTTTAAGGAAGAGGCCAGTGCATGAAAGCTCCCTTACTACATATAAAACCCCAACAGTGACAAGCCTTCCCCCCTCCGTCTCAAGACAGAGCAGTTACCAGCTTGGGCAGCTCATCTGCATCAGGTGCTTCTAGTTTAAACTTCTTCCCATCTGCTCCTGTCAGGTAATCTGTCTCGGGGTTAAATTTTAGAGTGCCAGCAATGGACAGGGCTGTGACAATCTGAAAGAAAAAATTACAAATTTATAGGCATATTCTACCCCACCCCCCCCCCATCTGAAAGTCCCATGCCTAACAGTCTCAAAACCAGCAGCCAAACTACAGACCAAGCTATACCAAGTCTCTTCTGCAGGCAGAGGAATCGGCTCCCAAGACACCCTGAACTACCCCAGAACCTCCCTCTGTCTGTCTCTTACCTCCGGAGAGGTCACAAATGCATGAGTCTCAGGATTGGCATCATTGCGACCTGTGAAATTCCGGTTGTAGGACGTAACTATTGTGTTTTTCTCTCCTTTCTTGATGTCCTTCCTGTGAAAGAAACAAACATGGTCATCAAATCCAAAGGAAATACTGTTTCTAGATGTCTCGCTGCTAAAATCCCCCAGCTTGGTTTTGGTAGCTATCACTATCTTTTGGCAAAATGAAAAGGCGCCTGAAAATGTTTTCCTGCCCTAAGGAGAGACTAAAACCCAAGAATGGTGCAAAACCAAGTCAGACACTGGTTCCTGGAGCATTTCTCCTAGCCCATGTTGTGCACTGTTCAACTCTCTAAACAATAATCAACTAAGTACATAGTCTTTGGACATCCCACCATTAGCAGTGACAAACACACATGAGAATATCTCCCATCCCTTCTATTGGGAATTTTCCTCCCTGTCACTCCAATGGATGAAGTTGGACCAATTCACTTTTCCTATTTTAAAAGGACCATAGAAACTCCAGTCCACCCTCTCACAGATAACAAATCTCTCCCCATTTTTTGTCTCCTTTCAGAAGCCTACAGGTGTGGCAAAATTTGTGGCCACCCCACAGCTTCATTCACCTAAAGCCTCAGTATAAATCTACAGACTTTCACTTCTCCTCCTCCCAACGCATATCAGACAGCCACGGCCAATGAATTTTTAAGCATTTAAGCATTTTTAAGCATTTTAAGCATTTACTTTTAATTTCCAGTGTGTTATATTTACAATCAAATTTGGCTTCACAGAGCACTTTAGGAGCTAAAAGACACAAAGCTGGAGTGAGGTCTGTCACTACACTTTACCTGTCCCACTGGCCAATGCACGGCCCACAAGCGTTGGCAAGAACCAGTCCTCCAACATCTCGCAGGATTTGTGCCTGGGGACAGAGAACAACTTTGTTACTGGTAGAAACAATGGAATACGTTTCTGGGTTTGCTTTTTCAGGGGAAGAAGACACTCATCTTCTAACAGAAAGTACCAAACCTAAGAAAATTCCCCTTCCTTGTTTCACTTGCAAGTTTTGAGTCACTTTTATAAATACATGGGGTTTGATCCCAGTAAAGCTGTACGTTAACACTGGGAAAGAGCATAAGATGACTTGCCATGATGATCCCATTCTCTCCCTGCTTCAAATTGAGCAGCTACTCGCAGATATTTGACTGAAGGGCAGTGTCTGGTCTGATTAATATCCTACACACTTCCTGTCCGTGTAAGGAGAGAATTGGTGAAAGTGCAGGCAAATGTGTGTGTCATTCAGCAAACAGCTCAAGAGGGCAGCTGTTAAGGAAAGGCATGACTGTGGACTTGGCCAGAGGAAGCATTAAGCATTGGCTGGATATATCCACAGGCCACGCTGTGACAGCATCTAACATTTACTAAATATTAGGACTAATTAAAACATAATTTTCTGCACCGAAAAAGGGAGAAAGTAGGTGATGTTTCCTCTACAGAAACACTCCTCTTAAATAAAATACGAGTTTTCCGTAAGTTTGGTCTAAAATGGGAACCAACCTTCTGACAAAGGACTTGCTCACATCCTAAACTATTCTTAAAGGAGAAAAACAGATTGCAGGTGGATGCTAGCTCTTTGTCAGTCACGGCCATCCACAGAGTCCCAGGAGCATGAAGCATCCCTTGCTATGCACACTGTTATCTCCTCAGGGCCCCAGTTCCCGATAACTGTCTCAGCTCTGTCTGGTTCCAATTCCATTCTTATATGCCCAGGTAGTAAAGATACCGGGTCAAAACAGTGTAAAGGTGACAGGAGAACCCACAGGCTGGTTACTACATCAGTAATTGCACCTCTAGTGATAAGTGAAGAGAAAGTTTAAGGGGTTTGCAGTAGTTAACTCTGGACTCCCGAGTGCTGTCTGGAAGAGAGTTTAACATTTACCGTTTGGAAGTGTAAGGAGCAGCCATACTCACATAACCGTCTCTTTCAATGGTGGCACGGATCTGCTCTGAGCCTGGTGTGATTGTGAACTTAGATTTGCACTTCAATCCATGCGCTAGTGCCTGTTTGGCCACTGCTGCAGAGCGCCCCATGTCCTCATAGCTGGAGTTGGTGCAGCTGCCAATCAAGCCTGTGGTGTTTGACAGAAACAGGGAGGTGGTTACTGAAGCCGTGGTTCTAGGAAACTTCTCCCTGACTCATCTGTCAGCAGAAAAAACAAGGGACAACTACCTTTTCTGTCGACAAGGAAACTGAAACAGTTTCAGGTACTAACACTGCCAAGCCTCCCAGCAATATGCTGCGGTCACAACCAATCCTTTGTCACGCTTTGGAGGCTGCACTGTCAGAACATACTACCTGGTCACTAGTCTGGTTGTTGTTTTACAATGTCCGAGTGTCACCTACTTGCACTTTGGTCAAGCAAATTACCAGAGAGAGGTATTGTTCCACAAAGACAGAAAAGGCAAGATGGCAAGAAACAAAGAAATGATGAAAAGAAAGCATCCTTTATTACAGTATGAAGACCATGTGAGGACATACTGTATCATCCTGACAGCATCCTGGTACTAACCAGCAAAAAATACATTCTCTTTGGGTTACAACTGTTCTCGATCCTATTTGTAACACCACCAAGTAACACATTTTCTCACCTGGGATGTGGCCTTTACAATGCATTTACATTCTTTTGATTCCTCAAGCGAGCAATAGTTGAGAAGCCAGCCAACAGGTTACCACCCCAGAAGTGAGTATATAAATATCCAAGCCTGATCTTTAGGAAAGCAAATACAAACTTTATTATGTCCCGAGAGCTCAACAGCCAACTGCTGGGAGGACTGACAACCATGCTCCTGACAGATCTTTGCACAGACAAATCCATGCAATGGACTTTTAACAACATTAGGTAACATCCCTGCCAACCCAATCCTTCAAAAGTTTCCAAGACAAAAAAAAACCAGACTTGTCTGCCTCTTGACATTAAAAACCCTCCAGCTATCCCAGATCTCATCCCATACACCCGGCCCAGGTGGTCACTACTCTTCCCAGCAAATTCCTATGGCCATGAACAGATGACACTGCAGCAAAATCAAAGGACATACAGCAGTAACAAAGGATTAGATCCCAAGCTATGTGACCAACAGCTTATCCCAAGACTGCAACATTTATGCCACAAGATTGAAGACAGAGGAAAGAGCAAATGCTACCCACCAACTCTGATATCAACAGGCCAGCCCTCCTTTTCTGCCACAGCACCAATATCTGACACAGGGTGCGCCAGGTCTGGTGTGAAAGGTCCATTGATATGCGGTTTCAGCTTTAAGAAACAGTGACAAAGTCAGAAGTTACAGTAGCCAAGAAAAACCCCCAAACACAGCAGCAAAACAATTCCTTTCATAGAGCTATCTGGAAGCTGTTTAAATAGAATTCTCCTACACAAACACCAAAGCAGGAACTGTCGTGAAGCAGATGTGTTTTTCATATGTTCTAGCACAGCACCAGGGGTGTTGCATCAAACTCCAAGCTTGGTCCTCATTCACACAAAGCAGAGTCACATCACAACATCCAAGACGGCAAGCAGGAAGGAAGCCTTACCTCACTGAGGTTGATTTCTATCACCTGGTCATACTGACAACCAGAATCTGGTACCAAGTGTTGCTGGAATTCGTCTGCCAGTGCAGCTATGTCTGGAATAAGAGAGGAGGGAGATGTGAAAAGTGCAACAAATAAGAGGGCAAAGAAAAAGCTTGGAACTGCTAAATGCAGGGGAACTTCTCCAGCCACTTCATCTGCAGACTCCCTGCTTGTATCAGATGATGTGTGGGACCATGCCAGGTCAGAAGTCACATCAGACACCACTGCATAAGGATGCTGCTCCCAGAATAAACCTTCACTTGAACCCACACTTCTGCCCACTTCAATCCCCAAACCCTCTTACCAGCTCGTCCAGTCTTGCTCAAGTATTTCTTCATCCGTGCATTGTAAGGGAAGATCGATGTGGTAGCTCCGATTTCAGCCCCCATGTTACAGATCGTTGCCATTCCTAGAGAAGTGGGAGAAGAGACCATAGGGTCAATGAGAAAATCCAAGGCCATCCAATTCTCCAAAAGTCAGTCCATGGAAAAGACAGCAAAGCCAAGAGAGATCAGGGCATTAGTCGCAGAAACCAAATTGCACAGCAGAGAGGACACTCCAACAACATAATGGCTGGCTCTGCCCTGGACATTTCCAATTGATACAGTGCCTGCGACCAGACTTTTCTGCAAGGAAGGGAGCTGAAAGCTACACTGATTCTTGCAGATACTGGAAGGGATGACAGAGAAGCCCCATCTGCGCTGAGCACCAAATACATTTATAGCAGTGAGCAGTGGCTCTGCTACCTGCAATGACTGTTCTGTCCCTCCCTACAATCTCATTTATCTGTACTGGAACAGCCAGGAATTTGTGAGAAATTTAATGGACTGAATAAAAAGCTTCCAGTGACAGAACACAGTAAACTCCCCTCCACTCGTTTGCTCATGGCTCTGGGATCATCCATGCCTTTCAAGACACAGCAATGAAGCTGCAGAAGATGCTGTTTTACCTTTAATGAGCTAGAAGCAGATAGCACAGGTCAAGTTCCTCTGATTTCACAGAAGAAAAATCCCAAAAAGCTCTCAGTTTGTAAAACCAAGTATTCCAAGTTGTAGCCATGCAAATGGAGAGGAGAAGACCAGCTTAAAGGCTATGCTTCAAGCCAAAGAAAGGGACACTTTTTGTTATTTGGTCCTAATTATTATCACTACGGACAACTGCAATTTTCACTCATTTGCTCTCCCCCTCTACTCTGTGCTGGTGAGGCCACAACTGGAGTACTGCATCCAGTTCTGGGCTCCCCAATTCAAGAGGGACAGGGAACTACTGGAAAGAGTCCATTGAAGAGCAACAAAGATGATTAAGGGATTGGAGCATCTCCCTTATGAAGAAAGGCTGAGAGAGCTGGGACTCTTTAGCCTGGAGAAGAGAAGGCTGAGGGGAGACCTTATTAATGCTTACAAGTATCTAAAGGGTGGGTTGAAGGAGGAGGGAGCCAGACTTTTCAGTGGTTGCCAGTGAGAGGACGAGGGGCAACGGGCACAAGTTGGAACATAGGAGGTTCCACTCAAATATGAGGAAAATCTTCTTCACAGTGAGGGTGACAGAGCCCTGGAACAGGCTGCCCAGGGAGGTTGTGGAGTCCCCTTCTCTGGAGATTTTTAAGACCCGCCTGGATGCAGTCTTGAGTAACATGCTCTAGGCAATCCTGCTTCAGCAGGGGAGTTGGACTAGATGATCTCTATGGTCCCTTCCAACTCTAAAAAATTCAGTGAAATTCAGCACCCAAGACCTATAATTACCTAGAGTAAGACTGCATGTTACAAACTGCTGCTTTCTGGTCTCCCCTCTGCCCCACTTTTTAGAAAAGCTTTTTCTTTAACAGCTGTCATACACATACCCCCTATAACCTGTTTCTTTCCTCTATCCACTGCCTATTTTGGGCTGAAATGAAAACGTCATCCTTTATCTTTGACATCTCCACCCTCTAAGCATACGCCGGAATACCTCCACCCTTACTCTTATCCTGGCACGCCATCTTACGGGATTCTTCACAATTAATCATTCAGTGTTCTCAAAGTCTGAAGATTTAATGGAGAGAGGTCACTTTTTCACCTAGAGGGAATGCTATCTTGTTACACCACTCTCATCCACTCGCCCATTTTGCTGTGTACTAATCGCCTGGCCAGGCTACGGGAGAACATTTAGTACTTCTTGCCTGATTCCCTTCCCACCTTCTACAGACAACTCAACAGCTCCAACAACAATCCGCTCAGATAAGATATTTGTGTTGCCTTACCAGTGCAAGAGATTGAATCCACACCAGGCCCGTGATACTCAATGATGGCACCTGTCCCACCCTTGACAGTGAGGATGCCAGCCACTTTCAGGATCACGTCTTTAGGAGAACTCCAGCCTGAAAGCTTGCCAGTCAGTTTTACACCAATAACCTGAGAAACAGCAATGGGGAAAAAGAAAGTAAAATACTGACACCATCTCCTTTCAGCAGCGAAAACAATTCCTCTGAACTTTTCCTAAGAATCTGAGTGGTCACAATACCGAAAAGGAGAAAATCCTGAAGTATCAGAACATGTGCACAAGGGTTGAGAGCACTAACAGGGCCAACTGAAAGGAGATCATTACTCACTGATCTCTCTCAGTCCCTGAATAAAAAAGCTGGAAACAGAAACTCAGAACTACCAATGAATCATAGCCCAGCTGTTTGATCCACTGTGTGATTACAAACAAGACTGTAATGGTATATAGTGCCTTATATATGTAGTTCCTGAAAATCAACATTTCTTACACATCTTGTATCTCACCCTTCACATCAAAAATTAGTATTCCTTCTGCTCCTACCTTTGGGCATTTGAGCTCCCAAGGGATTCCTGCCATGACATCTACAGCATCAGCTCCACCTACACCAATGCAGATTCCTCCTAAGCCTCCTCCATTGGGGGTGTGTGAATCTGTGCCGATCAGCATAACCCCAGGGTAGGAGTAGTTCTCCAGAATGATCTGAAAACAAAAATGGATTGTTTGTTTGCTTGTTTGTTGGGAAAGAAGCGGGGAAGACAGCAAGAAAGAAAACAAGAGTTTAGATCAGTTAGCATTTGCAGATTTCAGTAGCGAGAAAGTAACAGAATTTGGTTTGGACTGGAAATTCACTTCTGCTTCAAACTCCTTGTGGAGAATGTAATGACAGAACAAGGTACCACATCTCAGCCCCAGGATCCTTGCTTATCCCAGGATAAGAACAAAACTTAGAAAGTTACCTCCATTTTTTCACTGGAAGATTCCTTCCTTCCAGATTAGGCTTTTGCTAAAGTGCCACCTTTGTTTGGGCTCAAGAGCCTGCTCCTTAGACTCCACACCCTTAATCAACTGCTGAGCAAGTCAGTTCACCTATCTAATGCCAGCAAGATCTTTCATATTCTTTATGCTCCCATAGCAGAAGAATGACAACAGGCTCCTCTAATCTATGCTGCCAGCCAAAAATTAATCCCATAGAAGAATCCCTCACAAACACACCAAAAGGCCGCACTTCCCTTTTTCCTGCTATTGATTCCACACAAGACTCTTCAAGTATTAACAAAGCCACAAAAGAGTTCTTCAATGAAAAATGATGAGTTTTCTATGGTAGCAACACGATAGAGAACTCAAGCTAATGAACTTTTCACTGTATACCTGCCATACCAACATTATGGACAGCCTTTCTGGAAAGCACAGAACTCACAGCACGTGCATCACAGAACAGCTGGAATAGAACTAAGTTGGCTCTTCTATTGAGAAGACCAAGGCTTTGCTTCTAGTACTTTCAGCTTTATTTGCTTGTAGCTCACATTAATGCTCTTGTGTGAGAAAGGTCACTTTGCCAGAGTTGGACTCTAAAACTATACAACATGACTGATTTACTCCAGCCAGAGAAAGTCAGCCACAAGAAAGCTGGTAACCACGGCATGGAGCTATGTTGCCATGTGACAGATGTTACAAGTGGTTTCAGAGCACAAATGACCCGAGGTGTTCCCATAACCTTTTGGAGAGTTCACCTGTTCTATTTCCTTTCTCTATTGCGTCACACCAAGTTAAGGTAACCTTAGCAACGCATTTTGTAGTTAAGAAAACAGAGCAGAGCTCTCGACTGCACCTAGTCACAAGTCCCCTGCTGACAGCACGCTCATCAGTCACCCATTCTCCTCTCCACTCCTTTTGCTTTGTGTTGCACTTCAATTTTTAATGCCTGCAACTCTGAGGAACAATGAAAAGCGACTACTGGACCCACAAAGCAAACCAGCCAAGAGCAAGTTAGGGAAATCCTGCCAGAGGTGGTGGTTTTAAAGAAAAAAACACCTCATTAAGTGGTAAGTTATCTTGGGACAGTCATACTCCTTTAAAATGCAAGTGCTATAACAAGAGAATCTCAGACTTGGAAACTGCTGGAAACAGTTTTGCATTTTATGCAAATCCACATAGCAACTAGTTATGTGTTGCCATTCTTGAGTACTTAAAGTAAGCTGCTCTGTTTGATTTCCTTATATACTCTCCTGTTTTTTTATGGAACCAAATGCATACAAAACCCTAAAAAAAAAAAAAAAAAGTATGTTCCCAAAGCTGCTTTCCTTACCCATCAAAAGACATTCACATAAGCTCATGGCATCACCTTACTGTCCCAACCGTACCAAGAGGAGGCAGCCCACAAGCAGTTAAGATATTTCAGGCTGCTGTGATTCACATGGCATGCTGCTGGCACTACCTAATCATGCATCAGGTTACAGTTCGTCCAAAATAACCTTTAAGAAAAAACACCGTTGTCCAGATAACAGAGAGAGCAAGCAAGAAACCTCACCCGCCTCAAGGAAAGCAAGTTGTTTCCCTAAGCTGGTGAGATTCTCTGAGGGTTTGCACTTGAGCTCTCTCTTCACCGTAAGGTAAAAGAGCTACTGCACGTTCAAAGATTGCAAACACGTACACACACAGACTTTACCTGGTGAATGATTCCTGACCCAGGTTTCCAGAATCCTACTCCATACTTGGCACCAGCTGTTGCTAGAAAGTTGTACACCTCCTGGTTTATATCCTGTTCACACAGGGAAATGCACAGCATTAGTAACACACTTTGTTCTTCCATATATCCAGAGCTCATTCAAACACATAACCTTCCCTCTCATGCCTGTCTGTAGTTTACTCCACAGTTTTGTAGCAGCCAGAGGGAGATGCACATCACTCTTCAAACCAAAAGGGCCCGTTTGCCAGTCAGTTTTAACAGGCCATTTAATTTCATCCAACTTGCAAGCTCTCCTAAAGCATCTTTTTTAGTTTCCAATTCCAAACAGCAAAAGGGAAATAGCACAATTAAAGGAAAACCCTGCCAATAAGGCATTTAAAATGCTCTGCTCATTTCTTGTATTCTCAGGGATTTTTTTTTAACCCGTTTCCCTCTCTTCTTCTAACCCATCCTTCCTTCTCCACCAGCTGTTCTTTTTGGTTTACAGATGCTTTGCAGGCATTTCAAACCCCTTAGATAAGCATTTTGGCTTTATTTTTACAGATTAAAAAATGGAACTGGAAGTTGCTCGCTGCCAGAGGAGCTGGTGGGTGTCATTTCTCATTCTACCAAGTCCCCTGTTTTAGACTCACACAATGCTGCCTTTCTTTCACTATCACCATTATTGGTGGAGGTCACACTGTGAAAATTGCTTGTGAGAATAACCCCGGTTGCCAAGGAAGTATGACACTATTATGTCCTGATAGTTCTTGGCAGAGGAGCGGCAAAGTAGATAAGATAAGCACTAGGAGGACAGAGTTTCTTAAAGACTGTTCTCATGCAGCTACGCTTCAGAATAAAGAGAATGGGGAAACTGGAGATAATGGAAGAATTGTCTCAGTGCACATTTGCTGAAGTTTCCCATGAGGCAGCAGCAGTTCTTTAAGCCTCGTTTTCCACTGGGAGTCGGGTCACTTCACTCTGTTTGTGCATCCTTCCCCCAGTAAAGCACGCTGATGTGCCAGGAGCAGATCCAAACCACTCTCTGGCCTGCCAGCATTCATTGTATGCCAACTGGCAGGAGCAGAAGCAGAACCCAGTCAGAAGAAGGCAGGACTTTTACTTGCTCTGCTCAGAGCGGATGGCAAAGGAGGCGCTCTGCTCAGCTCAGGGCTCAGAATATAATTGCACTACAAAGAACAAACACAGGGATAGAGGAAAGGGGGAGACAGGAGGTGAAGGGAAGAACAGAAACCATCTTATTTAGTAAATCCCAAATTCTTAATTGCACAGCTTGGGCACAACTAGGACTGAGACAAGTGGTGCAAGAACTCCCCAAATTCACCCCGAAGTGGTATACGTCACTTTACTGTGGCCTGAAGGAAGACACCGAAGCAGTTATTTCAACATCAGGAGTTTCTGAGAATAGATATGGACTAAAATCTTAAAATGCAGCTGGGCCCCCACAAACTGTTAGTATGCTGTTTGTAAATTTCGGTATCAATGTCCAAGGCACAATTCCTCCCATCTCTGACAGTGGACTTCAGCTAGGTCCCCTTGGAGTAACAAGATTTCCCCCACCTTCCTGCTATGCTAAGGGCATGTTCTTCCTTGGCAGATGCATTGTGGTATCTAGGACAGGGGTGAATGTGTCTATATTTAACAGAAGTCCCTACGGAGGAATAAGCAATGAAACAAGTGAGCGGGAAATTTTAAAAAGGCAGTAAATCAGCAGTTAGACAAACATCACATTGAAATTCCCAAATAAAAAACAACATCCTCCGTGCTTCTATACACATTCATACCTACCCCCACTCACCCTGAAAGCTGCACGGGCTTCAGCTAGTGTTCTGCAGCTAATCCCTAGCAAATGGTTTGGGAAACAAAAGCAGTTATACGCTACCCCTCAAGATACACCAGTGCAATACAGATACAAGTTGAGTAAGTTTCTCACACTGCTATACTGTGGCGTAAAGAGCGTAACTCTCTAGAGTAATCTGTCTTCCTTTTTTCCCTTTGAAATAGATTCTACTTCTTCCCTTAGCTGAAATATCTTCTCACTCTCCAGAACACATATATGACCTAGGCTTTTCCTACATTCATGTTCCTTTAAACCATGTAATAGATCAATCTCAGCTGAAAAACTCGCCAAGATCCATTTACTCTGTTTCTTTGCTGCATCTGACCTACCTACAGAGCTGACCACCACAGGCAACCTGTTACCATATCTGATTCATGGCTGTACTTCTGAGGGTGGGGGGGGATAAAAAACCATATCTCTTCTTTCGACTGCAAAGAGGCTTTCAAACATACAGAATTTAAGTCTCAGCAATAGTGACCTTGGCTCTTCGAAGATCCTTTTCACCACCTGACTGGGCTTCGATGAGGTGATCACAGTGGATGGTGGAAGGCACAGCCACTTTTGGCAGACCGCTGCTGATGAACTGTAGCATGGCCATCTGAGCAGTGGCATCCTGCATGGCCACACGGTCTGGCCGTAAGCGCAGATAGGTCTTGCCTCGCTCAATCTCCTGTTTTGCTGGGTCATCCAGGTGTCCATATACAATCTTCTCGGACAAGGTCAGGGGACGGTCAAGCCTGGGAAGAAGAATTTAATATCTGTATCTTGTGTACTTCAACATTTGCCCTTTTAAGCATGTAACAGAGCACTTCCCTCTATCAGTCAGACTGTTAAGACCTATTAACACTCAGAAACTTGCATGCTCGTCTTACCACACTAAAATACCAACTGGCAGACAGCTAAAACAAGGGCTCAGTCCAGAAAGTTGAAAGGTGTGTAGCTTGATGTCACTTGATGCTTTCTTATATAGTAAAAGAAACACTGACTCTGCTCATTTCTTGAGTGATAACTCAGGACAGCAAACGTGGAGGTGAGACAGAGGTCAAACAGACTCAACTCACAAATACCAGGTCCCACAGCAAGCAAGTACAACTAAGTAGAGCTTCATGACCTCAGACCTTTCATCTTGCAGATGTATCAGTTGAGGAACCTATTTATGTCAGTGGTGAGATCTTCTGAGAAGTAACTAAGTAGATACAATGACTTGAAATGAGAGCTACTGCATTTAACAAAGGACACAAAGACTGAAGGACATGTCATACAAACCACTGCTGAGGTAAGTGGAGCAGGAACAACAACTTAACAGGCACACAAGCCTCTATCAGCAGATTAAGGTCACCATGTTTACATAGGCTACGAATTCCTAGCCCTCGTTTCCGTGCCTAACGCCTACAGTGAAACACAGGAGAACATTCACTGTCGAAACACAGTCCAAAGGAGCATCAGCCTATAATGACCACTGCCCACACGCTGCTTCCCCAGAAAGGAGCATGGGCCAATATCAAGGCTCCTCAAAGAGGGCATTAAATAAAGAGGACAGAGCCCTTTCCAGCACCTCCTCTGCACTGGCCTGGTTCTCTGCATGTCACAGTGCTTCATCATAACCTTCAGCTCTTCCCGTAGTGTTCCACCACTATGTGGAGACACTACAACTCATGTTTCATTACATTTGCCTGCCACTGCTCAAAGCTCTTCTCACTAGTAAATATTCCCTGTGCCAGGGCCCCATGAAATTTTCTTCCTCCTCTCCCGTCACTGCAGAACTAAATTCTGCACATTGACCCCTCACCTCCTCCACTCTTACCTCTTACGGACAATGTTGATGTTCTTCTCCAGCTTTTCATAATTTATGTATTCATTAGGCTCAAAGTGGCTCATGGCCACCTTGGCCCGCTGGCACAGGACAGGAGCAACATGGTAGCGTCGTATCCCACTATTCAAGGCATGCTGGAAAAAGGAGAGTATTAGCACTGGAACCTTGCAGAGTGAATTCTGTAACATATCAATAAACCAGTTGTTTTTCAGTTGTTATTCCTGGAATTTTACAGCCGAGGAACAGAAAAATTGCAAAGGTTTTTAAAGGCACCCAATGAAATTTGATTGTACAATACTGTGTATTATGTTAAACGGTGAAACACCAGGCTATCTAGAACAGGTAGCATTTACCAAATTATTTTACATTTGTATTTATCACCAGATGATTTACGCTTACAGTGAGAAATCTGCTTTCAGGCAATGCTGAAATAATTCCTAAGCAAACACCAGTTTTCTATACTCCTGACATATAACAGCCATGGTGGAGAAGAACCTACAGAGTTGCCAAAGCAAACTAACCCTAGATTTGTATTTGCTCACTGGTATTGAGTTTATATTGAAGGACTGGCAGGTGACACAGCATGGAACTGAGTAGATACCCGTCTCATCCACAGTCACATACTAAGCTCCCTATGCAGGGTTCCCCCACGCCATTACAAAGCTTATTATATTTTCACATAAGGTAAGCTACATTTCAATGGTAGCGAGAGTGACTTCGAGTTGTGGAACAAACACATCAGCTTCACCAACCCAGCTGTACAGACACACATGCTATTCATCTCCACTCTCACAAAGGCATCCTCACCTTTCCCCCAAGTTTCCCCCTCACCTGTGCTGCACTTGCCCCACAGGTGAGTTAACAGCAGGAGAGATGAACTATACTGTGGGCTGAACACATCGGCAGAAAATGCCATTTAAAAGAAAGTCCAAATTTCACTTGGCAGCCTCCAGAGTGAAACAATTCCCTAGTTCCCTGGAATATGGAAGAAGGGCAGGCTACAGTGAGGCACCTTTACATCACCTGACCTAGAAGAGACGGGTCAGCGCCCAGGTTAAAAGGCTCTCACGCAGCTTTAAAAACTGAGTCAGAGGGCAGCCTCCATAAAACCTTCCAAGGATTTGGCACATGCATTTCTTACATCCGTTGAAAGTCTCAGTCATCAGCACTAGAAGTCTGGAAACAGACTGAAGACAAAGGTTCTACCTCTGCCAGTACTACACTTTAACCTTAATCCTTTTTTTACTATTCATCCTGTACTTCAGTGTTATAAGGTTTTGATAAATACAGGTTAATAAACATAGCAGTATTGCACTAAATATCCCTTTTCTACATATGACTGTAAATCAGCAAATATTTCTTGAGCAGAACAAAAACATAGGACCAACCACTGTTTTTGCATTCTAAAAAATGCTAAGCCAATTCTTTAGATCTGCTCAAGAATTTTTATTTTTTCCCTGTGAATATTTTTTCCAGTTTTCTTGTTACCAGCACTGAAAACATTGTCTGAAATAATCACGATCAATGAGACGACCTCACCAATTTTTATCCAAATCTCTTGTTTTATTGTCCTTTTGATAACATTTCTTAGTATCTTACACAAGAACAAGTTCAGGAATTCTAGGCAGGATCATAACAGTGAGCACACTAGCAATAAGGGTGTAGTTTGCTTTTCTACCAAACAATCCTAAGCTATTAGATATACTGCTTTCAGTCGGAGCAATACAGACCTACAGCAGCTGCACACCATTTTCATTTAAAAAAAACTGAAGTAAGTGAACATGGCAGTAGAAGAGAGGGCATTGCTCCACCAGGAATGCAAACGAAACCCAGTCATCAAATTTCACTGTGCTGCACTTTAGTTTAGAACTTCCAGAACGTATTACAGGTGTCAGAGGTGAGACTTTTCCTTCCTCCATCAGCAAAAAAACCCCAACACCAAACCAACCAAACACCACCCAGCTTCTCATTGTATAACATAAAGAAGCTGATCTTTACTTAGTAGCCACCTAACTTCTCTGTTTGTTTTGGTCTGCCTTTTTTATATTAATTTTATTTTTTATTTATCTTTAGCTCACAAGATACCCATTATCTTGTGAAAGTCTCCAACTGCTGGAGTGGTTGGAAAAAACATGGAGTGATTTCATCAGTGTTCATGGAAAAATAATCTCTGCCCCAGACCAGGAAAGGTATTTTGGTTTAATGTAGTAATTCCCTTCCCCGCCTCCACAAAGTAATCCTGCAACACAACTGATTAATGGAGCTCTTCCTGTGATCCAGTCAATTGAAAGCGAAATGTCACCATAATTCAGAGTACAGAAGAACAGATTTGCAAATTCAAGTAATGGCAGAGGCTTCGTAGCATTCTAGTCTTGCCTAGGACCAGAGATAAAAATCTGAAGCAGGGCTCTCCAAAGAGAGGTGCAAATAAACTTTTCAGATAAAACCTTTTCAGTTCAAATATACATGTCTATCTTTTTACTTTGTGAAATGGCTCAACGAAATGTAATTTTTATTCAAATAATATACATAAATATTCAAGTGGTAATTGCAGAAGTAGTAATACAAAGTAGCTGACTCCTGCTTGACCACAGCTTCACGCTACTGGAAATGGGAAGGGAAAGAAATGAGCATGTCTGAGGGTGAAGGATCCCATCTGGACGTGGAGTGTAGCAAGCGAAGTCTGGAAAACTGAAGGTCTGTTTCTGTGACGGCCAGTTAGACTGGGAAAAAAAAAAGCACTGAGGCCAGTCAATTTCAGAAGACTAGAGAATCATTTTTGTCTACATAAGACTTTTAAAAGGCACTTTTCTTTACCCCCTCAGATCTAAGAACACTGGCTAAGTTTCCAACATTCACCATGATTCAGCCTAAAAATAAGCAGTGTGGTATAATCAAGTTGTAAATGCAGTCTACTTTTCCAGACCCACTTCCAAAGACCAACCAAAATTAGCATTCTGAAGATCAGTTTAGCTCTAACCAACACTGCGTTTTGCCAACATACAGAAAGCTTCCCATACAGAATTTCAGCACTCACCTACAAGGCCTTCAATAAACCCCCCATACTTCAGACAGTTTAGAGATTTACAGTACTACTCTTTCAGTCAATCCTTAGCCAATGTGGCTCAAGAAAAATGGGATGCTACTAAAAGCATCTCTCAGATAGGCATGAAAAAGATCTGGATCCTTTGAGGCTATTAGAAGAATTGTACTTTAAATAGGACAGTCAGCCCAAACCAGGCTAATTCAGATTTATTTCCCTCAGACTAAGCTTCCTACGCAGTTCCAATTCCGAAACAGCTTCAGGCCAGGAAATTAGTAGAAACGATGTTAACATGTGCCACATTCAGTGCTGGCACTACCACAGCAATTGGCAAGGTGATCCACATATTCATTAATTTCTAGGCTGCTACATATGTGGAAAAAAAAAAAATTGCCTTCTAGAGAGATCACCTAGAAGCATGCTTGATTACCACCAAAAATTTAGTCCTTCACAGGGGAAAAATAACACATACCCTGAGCCTGATAATAGCAGACAGCCTCCCAGAATACTAAATTCCACATATTCACTGTGCTGGCACAACCTTTGTTTTATATTATACAATATTAATTTTAGCAAATGACTGCTATTCTCATGCAATGACACACCATAAACCAAGAACTAATTCATTAACCTAATAAATAATTTGCCTTCATTTTATGAGTAGTCATTTCTGCTCAAAGCACAAATTGAAAACTACTTAACAATTAAGAATTAATATACCAAGCTAACTGGAATGGTGCTATTCTGTAACCTTTGCTTAATTTTTTTTAAAAAACTGTACTTGACTGAAACACCTACCTCTAAAGTAAGAAAATAATATAAAACACAAATTAAGCTTCATGGAGTACTGTCAGAATACCAGAAGCCAAGTTCTTACTTCAGCTCCCTAAGAAAAGGGCCAAGGTCACAAATGGCAAACTGAGAAGCTAAATTGCCTGCCTTCATGACATGCTTTATTAAAGGGAGCATAGGCTTCCTTATCCCTGTTAGCAGCCCTAAAAAAAGAAAATTGCATGCTGATATTTGCCTTCCAGGCTTTAAAATATCATTAAATCTTTATTATTGAGTACACATTAAACATAATTACTTCTTGAGTAAGAGAATTTCTGTGGTGAGCTCATATTACAGGCAGATATGATTTTTAGAGGTCATGATAGACAAGACTATGGGAATCACTATCACTACCTTGGAAAAAAAAAAAGACAGTTTATGTGCCTGTCAAGACTCTTTTTCAGTCTTCCTAGGTCCTATTCACAATATAGGCATCTGTTTCACACAAGGGCCTCTGCTTTTATTAAAAGCAGTAATTTTTATACAAAGGAGCCAGAAGATAGAAAGCTTTTAGACTCACTCACACAAGGAGGAGTCACCTTGTGCTGCTGCAGCTGATAAGGGGAAGAAACTGAAGCCCAGAGGAAGGAAAAAGCATGCCCCGGGGAAATGGCTTTTGACTTCGCCCTTAGGGCCTATGTCCTCAGGCTCATCGCCCCGCGGGGCTCCCCGCCGGGCCCGGGCTTTGACACCGACCCCGACCCGCCCAGGCTGGGGTCGGGGAGACGGCGGGGCCCGGCCGCCTCCCCACCGCCCCGTTCACCTTGCCCTCACCTTGAGGGCCGGCCGGGCCCGGCGGCGGCAGCCGCCCTGCCCCGGGGCCCGGCAGGCGGCCGCCC
>JAHREE010000115.1:1241809-1286394 GCA_033628505.1 Tringa tobata | reverse complement strand
TTTTTTCTTCTATTACTACGTAGAAAGAGATTGAGGGGGTCCTACTGGAGCACATCTTAACCTGTCAACAACCTAAGGAGTTAATGGTATCTGACTTTTTGTGCCTTCTGCAAATGTCAGCTACCTTGGCAGCTGTTGGTATTATTAGACTAATTAACTCATCTTCTTCATAGTCAAAGTACAGAGTATTCCCCTTTTAGGAAGGGGGAGTACATCTTAAAAAAGGAGGCAATGATTTATAATTGTATCTTCTCACTGTCTTCTGCAGAAGGTTGATGAGGATGTGGGCTCCTCAAAGTATATTGAGGCATTTGTGTTGCAAATAGGGTGGTAACAAATTTTGGCCTCTGCTCCTTTCTCAATCTCTGATTTCTGATTTCTTAATAGATTTTTGGATCTGGATTAGAATTTATCACACAAGATTAAAAGACTTACAAAACTGGCTCTTCTCTTCCTGCTTAATTTGCTGGGATCCCAAGCTGTCCTCTCCCTTGGATGCCTCAAAGCCAAAGGTGCAAGAGAGCTCCACGTAATCCCCCCTTGAGGTAGTGTGGGCCGTATAAGCTCTTGTGAACATTTAGGTGTGCACTTTCAGGGGTTTGCTATGTGCCATTTTCTCTGGAAAGGGCTCAGTCTCTGTAGCAAGACTCCTGCCTTCTGAAAATGGCTTCTCCTTGCTGTTCTCTGAAAAACTCAGGTTGCTTATTCCTTTGGCGTTGATCTATTCTTACTTGAACTTGGTCAGGTCTTGGTGACCTACCCAAAGTTGTTACGCTACAGTAATTTCTTAAAGCAGGTTTTAAAGGCAAGACTTCTTTCCTTCTTTTCCATCCCCTTGTTCCTGTGGTTTTTCTTGTTGCTGAGTCAAACCTGAAGGGGATTCCTTCTAGAACTCGTTGGCAGACTTGAGGTGTGGGATCTGTTTCTGGTTACTATCACCCTAAACCCAAGTCCCTCTGAGCTCAGACCAGTACAGAAAAAGCATAGAATCCACACCCCATTTTTTTGTTACAAAACCTCAAAATACTTGAGGGTTTCTTTAAAATTTATTTAATCCTTTTTGCCCACTAAACTAGACCAAGTGAACGAGTCTCGTCAGTTTTTTCTTCCTCCTGACCTAGGCCAGCGTGGATACCTGGTTGTCCTGCTGGGATTCCCAGTTTTTCAAGGGAATGCTGACACCATGTTTGTACTCCATCCCCACCCCCAAATGATTGGCACAAGTCATAAACGTTGGCTTGAGTGCTGCATGAGAGCATCCCCAAAGTCCATTTTAGGAAGACAGTTGAACGTGGTGTGTCTGTTTGAGCAAGGTGAGGGCAGCTGAAGAAAGACAAGGTGGCCTCTGACTAAGCTGCCAATTAAAAACTGGATATTCTGCTTCCCCCTAGAGAGGTGTGGAGGCTACTGGAAGTGTGCTTCCTCTTAAAATATCTGTGGGATTCATTTTCTTTGGATGGGTGACGGAGCGTGGTGCTGACCTACCTGGGGTTTTTTTTTTGGTACTCAGACAAACATTGTTTGCAAATCTGCGTATAATGGGAGAGTTGAGTGTTGTGGTTTTGCATTGTGCTTTTGTGGGTTCTCTCCATTTCAGAGACTTCCTCGTGAGGCAGGGAGGGAAGGAGGATTACTTCAGTCTTTGGCAAGCAATTTCAGTTTTTATGAAGTAGGTACCTGATCCTGGCAGAGCTCAGCTTCCCTCTGCCCAGGGATAAGCGATGTGAATTGTATTGGACAGGCTGTTGGCACGTGTGTGCTTTGTGACCCTGTGCATGTTTCCTGCCCCTCTCTCCCTGCCAACTGAATTAAACTGGGATTTTAGGCTTGTAGCTAGGCAGAACCTCAACTGGGTACGCTTAATAAGATACGTGGCTGCCAGTCAAGGGGATAGTAAACACGGGCTGGCAGCTGGTGCCTCAGCACCCTCCCTCGCTCCTTCTCGGCCCTTCTGCGCTTGTACCAGCAGGACGTGGCACCCGGCCTCCCGGAGGTGAGGCTGGCCCTGCCGTCCTGAGCGTGAGCGGGTCTCTGCACAAGCTGCTGAGCGAGTCACGAGGCTGTTCAGGTGGTGCACTTATGTTCTGGAGAGAGGCTGGTGCAGGTGAGCCGTGCTGGAAGCAGCTGAGTGCCAGGGCAGAGAGAGGCGTGTTAGATATGTGCTGAAATAGCTCTGCCGGAGCAGACAGTTGGCCTGCTGGGTTTCAGCAGCGGTACTTGGCAGCGTGGTAAGTATAATGTACATGCCTGTGTGCGGGTAGTAGCTACACCCTTGCCTACCTCCTTCTGTAGAGGAGCAGGGAGACTCTTCCCTACCAACACCTCTGTTTTAAGGGCCAGTAGATTTGGGGTGATTCTCCTAGAGAGCATCACTGCTGTGTTTGCACAAACTGCTCATTCTGCTTTCATTAATGAAAAAGCGTCTGTTTGTCTCAACAGGTGGAGAGCTGTTGCGTTCTCTCGTCTTCATCCATCCTTTTCTGTTTTTCCCTAGGTCTCTCTGGAGCCAAATCTTGTCTATGTGTGTGTCATTTTGTCTGTTTTAATACACTGCCCTGACTTGCTTGCTGCGAAGGGAGTATGCATCTGGAGATCAAAGTTGCTCTTAACTTCATCATCTCATACCTGTACAACAAGCTTCCTCGGAGGCGGGCAGACCTGTTTGGTGAGGAGCTAGAGCGCCTGCTGAAGAAAAAATATGAGGGTCACTGGTACCCGGAGAAGCCTCTGAAGGGATCTGGCTATCGCTGTGTTCATATAGGGGAGACAGTGGATCCGGTGGTGGAGCTGGCGGCCAAGCGGAGCGGGCTGGCGGTGGAGGATGTGCGTGCCAATGTGCCAGAAGAGCTGAGTGTCTGGATCGATCCTTTTGAGGTTTCCTACCAGATCGGCGAGAAGGGCTCTGTTAAGGTCCTCTACATGGATGACAGCGAGGGCTGCAGCGCCGTGGAGCTGGACAAAGAAATCAAGAGCAGCTTCAACCCCGACGCCCAGGTGTTTGTCCCCATTGGCAGCCAGGACAACTCACTGTCCAACTCTCCGTCCCCCTCCTTCGGCCAGTCGCCTAGCCCCACCTTCATCCCTCGCTCTGCCCAGCCCATCACTTTCACCACTGCCACCTTTGCTGCCACAAAGTTTGGCTCTACCAAGATGAAGAAGGGCGGCGGAGCCGGAGGAGGGGGCAGCGGAGCAGGGGCCGGGCAGCAGCCGAGGATGGTCAGGTCTCCCACCACCAACCTGCTGAAGCACAAGGGCCTCTCCCTGTCTATGCACTCTCTGAACTTCGTCGGGAGCGCTGGGAGCCAAGCCCCGCAGTCGCAGCTCTCCCCCAACGCCAAGGAGTTCGTTTACAGCGGCGGGTCGCCGGGAGCCAGCAGTCTCTTCTTCGATGGTGTTGCCAGTGAGAGCCAGGCCAGCAGCATCCCGCCAGCATCGCAGTTCAACACCGGCACGGGTGGTACCTTTGATATGGCTCAGGTCTTCGGTGGCAGCACCAACAGCCTCTTTTTGGAGAAGTCTCCCTTCGTGGAAGGACTCAGCTACAACCTGAATGCCATGCAGTATCCCAGCCAGTCGTTCCAGCCTGTCGTCCTGGCCAACTGAACACAAGGAAGGAGAGTATTTTGGGGTGGGGAGGGAGGGGGGGCGGGAAACAAGAACAAAACAAACAATAAAGAGGGAGAGAAAAGAAAAATAGAAATATACAGAAAATATTCAAATCTTATAAATATAGCTTCTTGGGAAAAGAGAGAGCCCAGTGTTGTTGCGCTGTGCTGGCAACGCTCCTGAAGCACTGACTTGTTTTTTAACTCAGTCCCTGTGCTTTTTTCCTACTCACTTTTTTTAGTCCTTAAATGAGTCTTGGGATGTGTTTTGGTTTTTTTTTTTTGGTTTGTGTTCCCCCTTCCCCCACCCCAGCCCAGGACTGGTGCAACCATAGGTCACGATGCTCCTGATGCCCTGCACCCCCTCCCAGCGCTGGACACAGGGCCCTTCCACCTGGGTGTAGGGATGTCTCCTTCGTACCACCTGGCTGGAGGAGGGACAGGGAGAGGATGAGTCAGTATCGGTGGAGATACACACGCTGTTGTTGTGCGCTAGCCAGAAATGGGTGGGTGAGCTTGCTTTTTCTGTTACGGCTCTGCGTGTAGACGGAGAGCATCGACTGTGCCCACAGGCATAGAGCGTTGTGCTGTCGTTCCTCCAGCCCGGGCTGGTGTCAGCTGTTCTGTCTGTGTGCTGAAAAGCACTGACTCTTCTCCTTGACCGTCGTAGGGAGGGCAGAGCGTTACTGTGAAATGGCTTCTTCCCGCTCCTTTCCTCATCTGCGCTTCCAGCTGCAGCTACAGGGCAGCGCTTTGAACTGAGCGACTCTGGTTATTGTCCCCTTCTGCGTGTGAGCAAGGGGGCCTTTCCGTGCTCTCTTGGGGCCGTTCCGTCCGAGTGACAACCCTCTGGTGTAGAAACACCACCCGCCTGTCCCTGCGGCTGAGGGAGGTGGTAGCTGAGCCAAGCAACCCCACTTGGATCCTGCCCCTGCTTACCAGAGGTTCTCCCCAGCAGCAGGGGCCAGCATCCTAGGGTGGCCTCTGAGGTTGGAGTTTTTGTTCCCTGCTGTGAATTTGTCTCCTTGTCTTGGAGGGGGAATTATTTCTTTTTCAATTAGAGAGGCAGCACTACTTTAGAGGAAGAGAAAGGGCTATGTTGTTGGAGTGGTAGCATAAGGGTTTGTGCTTTCAGCCAGGTATACAGCTGAGTTTAATCCCTTCCCTGGCCCTTCTGGGGGAGTGGGAGGAGGTGGCTGATCTGGTGTGGAAGGGAAGCACCTAGCATCAACTCGTCGTTCCAGCCAGATCACGTCAGCGCGGACGGTGGCAGGCTTGGAGCAGAGTGGTGACGGGCACTCCGAAAGCAAGTGGCCATCCCAGCATATGAATGTGTAGTGCCTCCCTGCCGCAGGGCTGGGATCTGGGAATGCCCCTGCAGCTTTCCCCAGGACAATGTACTGCAGTTGGGCGGTAGTGGCTTTTCAGCTAAGTTGCTTCTGTGTCAGGAACTCTAAAACCCACCTTCACGGGAAGCTGAAGGAGGGCTGCTTCTTGCCCAGGTAGGGTGGAGGCTCTCCAGGTGGGAAGGAGGTCTCCTTGGAGGCTGTCGTGGGTGTATGGAAGCGTGCAAAGAGGAGAGAGGTGGAGATGATGAGACTCCAGTCTTTGAAGTTCTCAGTTTAAATGAAAAATGAGCTTTTTGCTGCCTCCCAAACTTGAGGTTTGGTTTTCTTTTAATGATGTCTCTGGAGCACCCTCTGAAACCCACTTCTCCTGTATCTGTCCAACCAATGTGCTCTTTCAAGACATCCCTGTTTCAAGGGAGATGGGCTTGAACTCATGCTTTTCCTGCTCCCTTCCCTCGAGCTGAGATGAAGGCACTCCAGCCCTCTTGTAGTTGTGTTGCCAATGAGCCTTTGCAGAGGTCTGTCCCAGGGAGACTGCCACTTGCCTGAAGCTCTTTAAGGAGAGTTTCCAGCACATCCTTCCCCTCGCTGGGGCACTGGTGGGGCACAGTCCTGACCTCATGCCCAGCATGGGTTCCCAAGCAGGCTGCTTGCCATCGAGCTATGACCAACGCAGTGGGTGGGCGAGGAGAACGGAGCCCAGCTACCTCCTCCCAAACTGGCACCCGTGGCTTCAACCCTGCAGGTTTCCAGACTAGGGGCGAGTTGCTGAGGAATGGCCAAGCTGCTGGGTTTCCCTTTTTTCTTCTAATTTTTTTTTTTTTTAACCCCCCCACTTAGGGATGTTACCACTGCCACCCCCATCCTTCTCCTGGGAGTGTGCTACTGAGTGCCAGCCCACTTGCCACACTGGACTGAGGGGTGCTTGGCCCGCGATCCGGGGTCCCAGTCCAGTTGTCCCCAACTGTCCCCACATCTGGCAAAGCCACCTGTGAGCCGCTGCTGCGGGACAGGGTGCTCTCTTCCAGCACAGGGAGGGAGGGAGGGGAGAGGTGGGGATGCCCCCGGCCACCTGCTTGTGTGTGTGAAGCTTTGATGCCGCTTTGCCCTGCCACACGTACTATACCTGCTTTAAAAATTAGTGGTGTGAGTGGAAGGAGGAAAAGAGGAGGGACCAACCTCTTTGTATCTTAAAAGGAAAAAAGCGTGCTTCAGAAACGTTCCTCCAGCATCAGGCAGCAATGGAAACTAACGGCCTTTTCGGGTCTTTTCTAGTCTTGGATGTAGGCGTTCAGCTTCAATTTTATTTTTTAAAAACCTGCACTAATTTACCTGGTTTCTTAGGAAGAGAAGAGAGAAATTTTTTTTTAACTTTTATTTTTTATGGGTTTGTGTTCTTTTTGTTGATGTCCGTTTGTATTGAATAATTTGCTACATTTGTAAAATGTAAGAGGTATATATAATATATGTATATTTCTAACGTAAAAAAAACTGTAATTTTTTTCTTTTCAAGATTTTTTCTTAAAAAGAGGAGAGAAAAAATATTTTTTCAGGAAAAAAACTTTAAAAAAAAAAGAAGAGGTGAAGATTCCTTTCTCCCCACTCAGCCTCCCTCCTTTTCCTCCCGCCCCTCTCCGAGGAGTGAATCGACAGTTGCCTTGTGGGAGAGAAGGAGTGAAAGAGGACAGAAGTCTGTATGTCTCTGAGCAGAGGGTTTCTGTGTGTGCTCTGCTTGGGTTTCTTTCCGAGAAGGGGGCTACTGAGAAGGGGAACCAGGGGGTTGCTGTCTTTTTATTTTTTTTTCTTTTTATTTTTTTTTTTCTTTAGCGAAGGAGGAATACAATCAGAGTTTTGTATTCAGAATGTTGTGCAATATTTTGGAACGGGACATTGGTGTGTCTAGAGATTTAGTTAAAAACAACAAAAAAAAAAAACACAAAAAGGTTGATCAAATCTGTACAGTTTCTATTGTTCCAGATTTTTTTAAGTTTGTATTAAAAGCATGATATAATAACCTGTTGTGCTGTGGTATGTGCTGGGGTGGGGGGAGAACTCCTCTGCCATGCCTGCTCCTGGGCGAGGAGGGATGTGACTGCCTTCCCTGCCTGCCTTCGGGTGAAATGGTGCTTGGCGTCTTCCTCTCACAGACATGGTCTCTGGTTTGTGGTGCCCTCGGCGGAGGTTTCGCTGGGTTAGGAATAGCCCGGTGATGCCCAGTCTTGTGCAACGCGGCGCGGGCAGCTGTCTGCCTGACCTCTGGCACTGCCAGGAATAGCAGCGGCGTAGGAAAAAGTGGCGTTGTGCCTGGCATTCCCGGGTCCTGCCGTGATTCAGCTCTCTGGGAGGGGGGGAGAGCTGGCTCTCCTCCCCGGGGGAGAGAGGAGGGAGCGGGACGCTTTGCCTTTGGTGCTTAGTGCCTCCAGGGCCTTCAGTCAATCAAGCGGAGTTCCTAAAATACCCAGCTTCTGCGGCAATGCCAGGCTGGGATCTGTCTGGCGTCATTGCATGGGGTGGATGAAGCCTTACCGCGCAGCGGTTTCTGCGGAGGGGGTGCTGTTTGTGGGGTGATTTCTCTCCCCTCGGTGCTTGGGGACCACTTTTGGGTTTATCCTGGTGCAGGCATCTGGCATGGCGTGCAGAAGCCTCAGGGTGCTCATGTGGGCCATGTGCTCCCTACAGTGGACGTTCATCCAAGGTGACTTCTCATAGCAGAGTGGGCTTGAGGCTGGGTATGAGAACAAGCAGCGATAATGAAGGGCTGGTTTTGCTTCCCTTTTCTTTCTAACCTCTCATTGCTCAGCTTTAATCAGAATTTCTGTCGGAGGCAGCTGCTGCTTTTTAACAAAACGAGATGAGGTAGGTCCTCTGTGCCAAGGAAGACGCTGAAATGCTTGTCCCACCCCACGTGTGCCTGATGGCTGGTGTGACCCGGCTTCTCCAGCCCCACCACCCTCCTGCTCCAGGGGCGCCTCCCAGCTCCCCGTGCTGCCTCCTTAATAAGCTGTTGAAGGGAGCTGCTCTGAAGATATTTGAGGAAACCAAAGGTGGAGCTAGTACTGGCTGCTGGCTCCTGCTGGTGTCCTTATCCATGCCCCCTCAGGCCCTCTAGCCTGACTTTCTTCCTGGAAGAGCTCGGCGCTGCTTTTCCCTTGGCTTTGCGAGCCCCAGGAGCTGGGCTGCTGCTCCCCCCACGTGACTGTCACACTCTGCTGAGCAACAAAACTATTCTTTCCCCTTTGTGTCTCAAACCCCTTGTAATCATTTATCCGAAGCACGCACAAACTTTTGTCCTTAAGTCGTGTTTCTGGAAATGGAAAATGGAGGGCGAGTATGTGCCTTCCTGATCCTTGCCCTGCATTTGCTGGGCTGTGACGCAGGGAGGCAGGGAGCCTTTCCCTTTTTGGGCACAGGTAGGCCGAGCGGTGGGGCCTGGAGTTAGCTGATAGCCGGGCAGGGATTAGGGAAAAGGCTTAGTACAGCCTCTTTTCCTCCTGAGGGATTTTGCTCCTGCCCTGTCTCGGAGAGCCTGAAGGGGAGGTGAAATGTCCTTTCTCCTTGCCTCGAAGAGGGGTGCAGCAGGGGAGGGAGCCCAGCAGGGNAATGTCCTTTCTCCTTGCCTCGAAGAGGGGTGCAGCAGGGGAGGGAGCCCAGCAGGGCATGGGGACGGGGATCTGCCCTCCCTCAGCCTTCAGGGAGGAAAGGAGGTGCCCGGGTGCGGGAACGTTTGCCGGGTGTTTGGGCAGTCGGTCCCCGAATAGAGTGCTCCATCAAGGCTGGGCAGCAAGATGGGACTTGTCTCCTGGAAGCGCTGAAGCGAGGGGCGAGGGGGTGGTGTTTAGACACTCGTCACAGGGGACTCCGTTATTAAGAAGGAAACTTGCAACTTGAGTCACCGAGCGGGCGGGCAGGCAGGCGGGCTCCCACCTTGAAAGGAGGAGACAGCTTGGGTAGAAAATGCCACGCTTCAGCCTTGGGCTTTTCAGTCGGTGACAGCAGCAGCTTCTGACACGAATCGGGCTGTTCTGGGAGAGAGAGGGAGGGAGGGAGGAGGACAGCCTTATGCAAGCGTGAAAAGCTGTCTGCAAGGCAGCCTTGCCCTATAATTGTTTGTTAA
Organism: Tringa tobata; assembly: GCA_033628505.1. Lineage (NCBI taxonomy): Eukaryota > Metazoa > Chordata > Aves > Charadriiformes > Scolopacidae > Tringa > Tringa tobata. Next base: position 1,277,326 of record JAHREE010000115.1, on the reverse strand, counting down.
ATCCAGGCCCAGCAAAACAGCCCGAGTTTGCTCCGGCAGGAGAGCATCTCCCGCTGCCCCAGAGCCTGCCGGAGACTCGGGAATACTGGGGTTGAATAACACACGGCGCAGGTGCCACCGACAGCGGGTGTCCCCCCCCGTGCCCCCGGCGCTTGCCGACGTGCCAGGACTGGGAGGTGGAAAAACACTGCTTGTGGGGAGGCCGGGACTCGCTGAGTCCTTGGCGTCCCCGAGGATGGCTCCTGCCAGTGCCACCTGCTCCCCGCTCACGTGGCTGCGGCCGGTGCGAGGGACAAGGCTGACGCCGTGGGTACAGGGGGAACGGCCACCTCTTCCCACCCGCCGTGTGTCCTCCGTCAGAGCGTGGGCACCAGCCCAGAGGCTGGCTGTGGCCAAGGTTAGCCACCTCCCAAACCTTGTGCTTTTTCCTTCGGTTTCTATGGCCGGGCTCCAACTCAAACACGGCCGGGAACACGCTCGCCCTGGCCCTTGCAGAGCTGGGCCTTCTGCTGTCACCCCTGCAGCCACCTGCGTCGTCGCCTCCAGAAGCCTGGTCTGCTTTTTACAGAGCTACTAAAGAGTGAAGCTTTCACCCTCCCCAGCCCCAGGACACCTCGGTGAAGGCTAAGCCCTGCCCTGGTGCTTTTGGGTCATCCCGGTCAGTGAAGCGCTGATTTGCACTATGGCCAGTTTGTGTGTGGCCATCGCCAGTGGCAAAAGTGACTCCAGCGTGGTAAGTGCGTGTGCTGGGGAGGGACATGTGATTATTTTTCTTTCCCCAAGAAGCCCTCAGAGGCATGGCAGTGAGTTAGGAAGAGGAGATCTCTGCAAAGAATCACAGAATCACATGGGGTTGGAAGGGACCTCTGGAGGTCATCTAGTCCAACCCCCCTGCCAAAGCAGGTCCACCTAGAGCAAGTTGCACAGGAACTTGTCCAGGTGGGTTTTGAATGTCTCCAGAGACGGAGACTCCGCCACCCCCCTGGGCAGCCTGTTCCAGTGCTCTGCCACCCTCAAAGTAAAGGAAGTTCCTCCTCATGTTTAGGTGGAACTTCTTATATTCAAGTTTGTGCCCATTTCCTCTTGTCCTATCCCTGGGCACCACTGAAAAAAGACCAGCCCATTTCCTCTTGACACCCACCTTTTAAATATTTATAAGCATTGATCAGATCCCCCCTCAGTCTTCTCTTCTCTAGACTAAAAAGATTCAAGTCCCTCAGCCTCTCCTCATAAGGGAGATGCTCCAGGCCCCTAATCATCTTTGTAGCCCTCTGCTGTACCCTCAAGGAGGTTCAGGGTCAAATTTTACTGCTTTGCCTTGAGGAGGGGCAGGGAATGGTGCAGGTGGAGGCAAGGGGGAGCTTGCTCCCTCTTCAGCAAACGCCAAGGAGGCGAGTGTGGTCCCCATGTTGTTCCGCAGTTGCTGAGACCTTGTTGAGGGTTTTTTTTTTGCTTATTTTTGTTGGCCTGGCGCAGCCTGACTGCTGAAGGAAGCAGATCCCTGGGAGGCAGCGTGTCCCTCCCACTCGGCAGGGTGTTTCCACCAAGGACAAAGTTTCCCTTCAAGTGAATCAGCCAGAAACTGCTTGCAGAAGGTGCAGCTGGGGATTCCATCAGGAAAAAAAAAACAAAAAACCAACAAAACCACACAACAACAACAACAACAAAAACCTCACAACCAAAAAAACCCAACAAAACCGCACAATACTCTACACACAGTGATGTGTAGGGAGGGCAACAGGCCATGTTGCTGCAGCAGGACATGTTTCACCCACGGGCCTCACTTTGCCCGCAGAGCTCAGCGAATTCAGGCAAGGACCGAGTCAGCTTCCCTCAGCAACACGCACTTTTGCTTTTCCTCATCTTCCTGTGGTCAAGTTCAGTGTCAACACATGCTGCTCCAGGCTCCTGCAGAGGCCTGAGCAGCATCGCAGCAGGCCTTGGGAGCCTTTCCAAAATCTACTGAGGTTGCCCTCCGTCCTTGCCTCTACCCAGCATCACTCTGCAGTGCTCGGCTGCATCCCGTGAGGAGGCACCATCATCAACTGCAGAGCTTGCTGCCTGCTCAAGCTCACATGGAGCAAGTGAGGGACCATGAGCACGCAGGAAAACTTGGGGAGAACCTGAGGATACTTCATCTGCTGGAGGAGGTCTGGGGTTTGCATCCTTAGGGTGACAGAGTGGCAGCATGGCGGAGAACGCAGGGGAAAGGAACAACAGAGATGTCTGGAAGACCACAAACACAAGCCGAGGGAGGAGTGAAAGGAGTAGAAGGAAGGAGGACAGCTCCCTGGGGACATCAGAGGTATTTACACAGAAGTGCAAACCTCACGGGGAGGCAAGGGAGGCTGCAACTCTCCTCTTCCCCCCACCACCCAGTGAAACGGTGTGTGTTCCTGGTGACCCTACATGAGTGGCAGCTCCGTAGGTCTCCTTGCTGGCCAGCACAGCCCAGCATAACCTCCCTGTCCCTGCCTGACTCCCTGCTTGTCCCACTCTCACGCATGATTGTCTCTCCCTCTGGACTGGTCCTGACACAGTGGTTCCCCTCTGGGGACACGGCGAGCTCTCGCAGGGCACCTGTGAGTCACAGCACTGTCATTGCCTCCAGCACAGACGTGGAGACGCCGAGGCTCGGGGAGGGGCCGTGGCTTCACCATGCTCACGGGGAGCACGAGTGCCAGGGCTGGCACCCATCAGTCTCCCCTGCCACCTCATGCTGATCCCACCAGCACCGGGAGCCACTCCAAATGGGAAAGAAGGTGATGCAGAGGCACGGGATGGAGACACACTGGGGCAGGACAGCTTATCTCTCACAGCCATGCCATTGCCAGCTATCCACCAAGGAAGGGAAAGGGCTAGACAAACCCAGATGAAAATAGGATCCAAGAAAATAAACCCAGAAAGGGCACAGGTGGGCTGTGACGCACCAAGGCAGAGCCAAAGGTGCCCAGTGCTGCTGAGGAGAGCAGTCTCACTGCGTAAGCAGTCGCTGTTGGACAGGACATTGAACGCTATAACCTGCAGCCCAAGTGCTAACACATCAGCATAGAGAGCCAGAAATTGCTGATTTTTGGAAACGTAAGCAAAGAAACTTTCCTATATTCCAGATTATAAATCACAGCACAGATCAAGTGTATAAAACCACACAAGAGAGACCTCACCCGGTCCTTCAAACTAGAAACTTGGCCATTGAGACTAACTGGTCAATACAAAGCCAGCTATGAAAGATTATTTTATTCTGATAAGACTTCATTTTTTATCTTGGGATCATTCTCTTCTCCAAAGGTACAGTGCTCTTAGAAAAAGGTTATTTTCCTCCACGGAGATGCTTATTCTGGTAATTTTTTGACACATAAGTAGAAACCTTCTCAAAGCCGATGGTTACAGAGGTGATACTGGGGAGTTCAATAGCCCCATAGCAAGGAAAGAATAATGCAACACCTAACCAACATATACTCCATCAAAGTCATATTAGAGTAGTATTTATTGCAGGAGAAAGCCACTGACCACATGTCTTTGTCATACAGATACTCAAGCACACAGACAACGTCACAGCTGAGAAGATTTTCCTCCTACTTCATATTTTTAAGAAAAAACTCCCCAATATGCTTAAAAGGCTATCAAAGGACCTGAGTCCATCCAGCCTTGGCTCCCATGTTGTATATCGTGGGGTATCTGAGACCAAAGCGCTGTCTCCTCTGAGCACACGGAGTAACTGCTAAGAGCTGCTGCGGGGACCCCTGGGTCTTCCAGCAGTACCCCACTGATCTCTGTCCCCCATCACTGAGCTTTCCTGGAAAGCGGGATAAACTGGTTGAACAAGGTTGTCTGAGGACAACAGGAATCTGCAAAGCATCACGAGGAAGTGGAGGTCTGTGTTAGTAACTGTGTGCTGACCCTTCCCTTGCCTGGCCAGTAGAGCTTCATAGTCCAGAACCGGTTGGGGCTGGACATCTTCCTTTAACATACCTGGAGAATCCTGCAAAGTTGTGTAAGTGTCTGCTGTCTGGTCTGCCCCGGAGCTGCTCTGCCCACGTAAGGCTGCAAGAGCTGGTGGGAGCTGCACATTGCCATGAGGAAGCCACAAAAGAAAGACCACAGCACCCCAGTGGAGGAGCTCGTGTCACCTCAGTGAGGCAGTAAAGCTTCCTGTGAATGGCTGAAGGTGCCTTTTGGCTTCCACAGCCTAGGAGGTAAAAGTCAGGGGTTGCTGTGTTTGCCTGGTTGAAAAACCTCGTTCATTTTATCCAGCGAGACTTATTGGACTCAACAGACTTGGGTACAGGGAGCTGGCCCAGGTATTTTTCTGTGATACAACTCTGTTGAGGAAAGCACGATTAGCAAGGGGCCCTCTATTTACTTCACTAATTTTGGCCCCTTTCTCTGCAAGGTCTGCAGACAGAAAAGGGTCTCCATCGCAGGCTGTGCCACTGCCCTGACAACCAAATGCATAGAGAGCACTTCTCCCGTGCCTGGTGAGGCTGTTGGTTGCCCTCTTCTTCACCTGAAGATATTGGTGGAGGAATTACTAGCTGCTGCTCCTGAAGGGAGCCACATTTCCTCCTGGAGATAATTGTCACTTGGCAGGATCTTACTCATTTTGTGGTGGCAGTGGTTGGCTTTCCAGGCTCTGCCGCCGGCAAAGCAGGCTGCAGGGCCATGGCTCTCCACCTCGCAGCCACTCAGAAGCCTCATGCCCAGGGGCACAGCCAGCTTCATTCCTGCCTGGAGCCTGCCCTGCCAAAGCATTTGCTTGTGCTGGGTGAATGCTGACCTCTTCACACCTTTCCAAGCAAAGCCAGTTGGACCTCGGGGACTTAAACCCTCACTCTGGCCCGCAGCTGAGTCTGTCTGCTCTCCCTTGTGGATGCTCTCCACCAAGCAGACTAGAAAAGGTGAACAGATGCAACCACACCTCTATAATATTTGCCATTACGTGTACCTGCTGCTAGAGGAAGACCCCAAGAGTGTGGAAGTTTTTCCCAGCTCCCTGGCTATGAGACCAGCTAATGCCACGGTGGGTGCTGGTATTCCCCAGGTGGGAGCTCATCCACCTGGGGAACTTGGGAATCATCCTTCTCTAGAGCATCTTCTCCCTCACCTCTCTCTCTTTCTTGCTCCTAATTATTTTCCCTAAATGCTGTGGTCTGATCCTGGGAGCAAACATCAGCCAGCAGCAGGGTGAAAGGGAGAGTTCTCCCACCAGTGAGCAGCAATACCTCTCCCCCTCAGTACCTTTGCCTCCTGCTGGACTCATCCCCGCTGTGCCACTCACCTGTGATCAGCCTCGTTCCCTTTTTTCCCCACCACAGCTCCTCCTGCTCTTCTCCACTTCCCACACATGCCCCTGCCTGGCTGGCAATGGAGCAGCAAAAGAGCATTTGCTAAATTATCTGCATGGCAAGTATCTGTGGGAGCTCATCGCTGCATTGTAGCACAGGGGGCGTCAAGCACAGCAGGCACACTGGATGGACACTGGCACATCTTGGAGCAGTTGGCTTGGCTGGCAGAGGCATCCCAGCTCTGTTAAGCGCTGCTGCAATAGCCCAATTAGTAGTTTCAGGTGTTGCCACAGTCTCTGGCTAGGGCCCAAGAGCTAATGACAGAGCAGGTGGCAGATGGGAGGATTGCAGAATCGTGGCTGGGGATGAGGGGAGCTGGTTCTGAACAGCTTGTTGAGACCAGTCTCTGCTGACCAGCTGGGATGATGGGTTTTGCAAGGTGGATTCTTACTTTGTGGAAGGCTCCAAAACACCCTTCAGCCTTTGAAGGATGCTGCAGCTGCGTTTGGCTCTGCCACCCCTCCCAGGATGTCCAAAATTATCCTGGGATTACTGGGGTGACCAGACCCATGACCACCGGTTTACAGCAGGAGGAAAACTCATTGTTAAACACCCCAAGGTGTTTAATCAGGAGCAAAGTGGCAACGGGACATTGACACACCATGCATGTTGATGCAATATGATGATAGAGGGGCATAAATGTCATTGTCTGATGAAAGACTGCTTTGTCTTACCAAATTCCTATGCTGCATGTCTACCACAAATGGCCTGAGGCATTTGGGAACTACTGACCCCAAAGCAAAGCTATGGAGGGAAGCTGGGAGGGAGAGGAGAGGTTGAAGAGTGGCAGTGGAAACTGTACAAGTGTACGGGCAGCGCAGAGAAGAACGTGCAACTTGACACACAGCAAGAGCTGGAGGAGATTTTTTCCAAGCACGCTGAAGAACTGGTTAAAAAGAGGCTTAGAGCTATGACCAAAGAAGCTGTTGAGGCAGTTTGACTCCTGCTGTGCTTACAGAAGCAGGAGTTGGTATATTCTTTGTAGGCAAACAGGATTATGTCAAACCACCTAATGCCATCATTCAGTTCGCTTACTAATGGAAACATTGAGTACGGGCTAATTGCTCAAGCCAAAAGGGAGGCAGGTTTTTGTGATCACCACGCTGTGTTATCTATGAGTACAAACTGCTCCTGCGGTGCTCTGTACAAAGCAGGAGTATAGATGCAGCTCTGCTTGCTTAGGCACACAGAGGAGTCAGGGTACATGAATCCTCTGAATCTTCTCTGTCCCAAGCTCTTGTCATTGCCATCCCTTCCCCAGGGCCTGCTTCTGCTTCTGTTGCGCTCAATATCAGAGTTGACTTCATTGGGAGCGTTATGGCCCTTGGATGTCAGCCCCGACATAGGCCACGAAGAAAAGAGGTCCAAAAGTCTGCCCTTGGGCCTGTGTCCACACCTGTGTTGATGCTTTTTCCTCCCCCGTGGCTCCAAAAACACTTTCAAGGTCACCCCTCGCTGCTGGAATACAGCCCCATGTTGCAAAGAGCTGTGTGGCAGTGGGTGTCAGGGCAGCCATTTTGTACTAATAACAATAATTTTGTACTAATACCGTGTCACAGTAGGGAAGACAGAAATGACTAATTAAAATGTTGGGGAGATAGTCAAGTCATGAGAGCATTACTCAAGTGCAATTTAGCTGGGAAGCTGCGATTCACAGCTCTGCTATTACAAAAATACCACAGGACTTAATTCACCAGACATCGTCGTCAAGGTGCTGGGTTATCATCCCACCTGAAGGCAGCTCCAGGCTACCCACCACCCAGCCTGGGCATCAGGGCAGAGCCACACACAGAGCATGGTCCTGGCTCCCAACTGGTTGGTGCCATTTCCAGCAACCATAATTTTTTTCCTGGCCTAATACCAGGCAGGCCCAAGATATTTCGGCTTGCAAAGAGGCTCGTAGCTCAGTGTGGCCTTGCTCAAGATCAGGATAACACTGTCATCAATGGGAAATGGAATCCCAAAGCCCCACTGTTCCTCACGTAAATGCTTCTTCATGCCCTATATCATTTTCCAACTGTTGTTCTCTCTCCTGGCCCATCTCCGGAAGCTTTAATGAAGAAGATGATGAAGAAACTGCTTCACAGTGAAGGGAGAGACCTGAGGGAACAGCTTGGTCCTTGTTAGCTGGGGGTCAGGCCAGGCTCAAAGTGGACTCTACCTAGCCCCTGAGTGTGTCCCATCACTGCAGTGAAGGTCCCAATGTATGCAGGGGATGTGGACTTCAGGCAGCGGAGAGAAGACAGGCAATAAACACCAGCCTCTACGAGCCTGATGCAAATTAACAGGAGAGATGGTGCATGAAGCATGTGTTTTAGCAGCTACAATCCCTCCCCTGCTGTGTCGGTCCCTGCTTTTACAGCTGTAGCAACAAGTAGGGGAGGTCTCGAGTAGTGGAGCGGCGTAGGAGGAGGGCTTAGCTGAGAGAGGTTTGAGCTGCAGATGGGCTTGGAGCCCACGGTCTCGGGTAGAAATGGTGCTTGGGGCTGTAATATGGTTTGTAGGAGTTGAAGGGCTCTTTTATTGACAGCTCCAGCCCTGCTTTGGCTAGTGGCCACCACTCGCTGGTAAATGAAGAGGGAGAGAGACAAGGCAGTAGGGGGAGAGGGAAAAGGACAAGGAAGAGGACAGAGCAAAAGAAATGTGAAGATCAAAGTCTAGCCAAGAGAAAAATTAGGCGTAGAAAGCAAAGGAGATGGAAGGAGTGGAAATCAAATAGCACAAAGGGAGAGATAAAATAGAGACAGCAGCCCTCCAACAGGCTAGAAAAGGGAGGCAGGAAGGAGCAGGGTGTGGAGAGGACAGCGGCTCCCATACCTGGCACGCTTCTCGTCCTGCTCTTGCTGTCTTGGAAAAGATGAGCCTGGCTTTTTCTGGAAATGCTTAATGAGCAATTAGCACAAATACCTTCCCCAATATCATCTCTTTTGTGATGCTTTGAAGCTAAATGATGTATTTTACAGGAGAGAAAACGATCCTGTGTGGGCTCAAGGAGGCATCGCACCCTTGTGAGAAGAGGCTCCCGGAGGGGTTGATGCGGGGCCAGGCTTGTGCAAGAGGCAGCAGGGGCAGCCAGGCTCCGGGGAAGGGCTGGTTGGGTCCCTGGGGGCCCAATCCAAAGGAAGGGAAAGTTGTGGACATATCCTGGCAGCTCGGTGCCAAAGAAAATTGCTTTTGTGAGAAAACAGCTGAGATCTTTCACGTAGCTGGCTCACACGTGGTCTCCCTGCAAAACGCTGCTCTGCTCTTTTAGCTCCTCACCACCGAATGCCAACGTGGGCGTCACGCTCATCAGTGACACCTCCTTTTCCATACACTAGAAATGCCTGGTCTCTCCTTGGCTTGGCCGGCAGCAGTCGTCCCTCAAACCTCCTGCCAGGGTACGAGGCGGAGGGCTGGCAGTTGCTCCTCTCCTCAGTGGAGCAGGACAGGGTGGCTGTGCCGAGGCTCAGCCTAAGAACGGTGTGTGCCCGGGGCCTCGGTCGGTGCCAGCAGGTTCCAGGGGCAGAATGAGCTTCCCCGAGCCCGGACTCATTCATAGGCCAGCGGCCTCGCAGCAGGTCCGTCGGAGTGATGCGGAGCCAGGAAGGACATACACTGGGACTTATTCATTGCTCTGGGATGTCAGTCCTAATGGAAAACAGCAGGGAGTAGTTAGAATATGCCATAAATATTTACTAGCTAAGACATCCACTTCCCCAAAGGTTGTCAGAAGTACGTAGCTGCCTGAAGTTTCAGGGTTGGACTCTGGCTCCTGCTCCAGCACCAGGAGAACCCGAGCACCATCCCAGCCCCATCCCGGCGGCTCCGGGCCATGCCTCCCGTGCAGCGGGCAGCTGTATGGCTGCCAAACCGGCCCCAGGCCTGCCGAGCCCCCCAGGCGACAACACGGTCACCTCCCGTGAAGCACAGCTGGCTTGTGGTTATGGAAATAGTTCAGCACTGTTTGAAGCTGAGCTGAGTTGTGCTGTCCTCCCCAGCGAGGGGGGAGCCTGCTGAGAAATGCCAAGGTTTCCCTTTGCTCCGGGAGAAGCTGACGGGGGGGCTCGGCGTTTCGTTCCTCTGTGTGCAGACCCTGGGGTCCCACCGCGCTTCCCTGCCCGGCACGTGGCTGGCGCTCAGAAGACACACTTTAAATAACCGCACCACAGTGACTCATGCCTTACCCAAGGCAGTCTGGCTGCTGGCGTATAAAGCATGAAAGCCGGTGATCTTTGGAAGAAGAGAGGCTCCTACAGCGAGCAGACATATGGCTCAGTTCCTGGCCAGAAGGCGGGAGGGGTGGAAGCGTTGCTAGATGAGATGGGCTGGGAGGCTGAGGCTTCGCAGGCGCAGAGCGATGGCCTCCCCACCGCGGCCCGGCTCCGTCCTCCTGACCTGCTGCCACAGGGGCGGCCCCTTGTCTCCAGAATTTCCCCGAGTCAGCAGTTTTTGGAGCTCGGGGAGGTAGGGAAAAGGCATAGGGGAGCAGTGCCCAAGCCTAAGCGTGGCTGACATGGAGGGGGTGTGGAGTGCTCTTATTGCCCTTTGCACCCTTTGGCCTGTAGCACCGAGGAGGCAAACAAGGATAGGCGGTTCTGATGGCTCCAATGGACCTTCACCTTTCCCTCAGGCACTTGTATCATCCTCCATTTCCCCAGCCCGCAACGGTCCCAGCACTGCCCTTCTCACCCTGCCTCCCTCTCAAAACTCTCCCCATCCACTCAGCCCCCTTGGCCCCCTCCTTGTACCACCTTCCCTCAGCCCATTCCTATCCTCCTCCCACAGACCCATCTTCCCACACCTGCTGCTCACCCCTTCCCAGTTTCTAATCCTCTTGGGGAGCTGCTCTGCAACCCCCGTCCTCCTCCACTTCCCGGTGCCATCTCCGCACCCTTCCTCCTACACTGTCTGTGGCCAGATCTTCCCCTCTGGCAGTCACCCGTCAGGACCTCCTGCAGTTCTCCCCATGGCACCCGGCTCATTCCCACAGCCCTCAGCCCCAGAAGCACCACAGGCAGCTCGGCAGCTCCTGCCTGCTCTCTGCCAGCAGCCCGTACCGGGAGGTCAGCCTTCGCCTTCGGGCTGCACCCCGCTGGGTTGCCCCTGACGGCCAGGAGAGCTGTTTTCCCCAGCCCAGAGGCTGTTTCCAGGGCCCAGGCTCCCGGGAGCTGCTCGCCGGCTTTGGCAAGGCAGCGTAAATGCCGCGTCCCTGCCCGTTCCGGGCCCGAAGCGATGCCCGCATGCCTGCCATTATGTAAGGCGCAGCGTGTACGGGCGCTGGGAGGCCTCGGGCTCGATTACGCACCGTGAATGACAGCTGCAAAAATGAGATGGGGACTATTTTTAAATCTCTCTCCCTCCCTCCTGCCCCCCTTTTTCCTTCCTCCCCTCCCCCCCAACCTCCTGCCTTCTCCAGCTCTTCCCCGCAGCCCCAGCCAGTCTGTGTCCGTGTCCAGACCTGACCCCGTGGCGGGCAGAACTGGTACTGCTGGGCTGTGCCGAACTGGTACTGCTGGGCAACACTTGGTACTGCCACAGAGGGACACACAGCGCCTCGGCACAGGGCTGGTGGTACCTGGAGGACGCGTCCTCTTCCAGCCCCCCTTGCCCATCAACACTCCCCTGACACCCTCTCCTTCACCTCTCGTGGCCCTCCTTGCCGGCGGGACCCGCGCTGCCCTTTTCTTCCCCCCCAGCCTCTCCCTGTAACTTTAGAAAGGTCATTCCCTCCTCCTTGAGCCATGGGGTTATCGCAATTCCTCGGAGCAGAGCGGAAGGGATCTCAAGGGGGGGAAAAAAACCCCCCTATCTTCTCATGCAGAAACGTGATACCCCAGGACCACCCTCTCCCTCAGAGCGAGGGCAGGAGACAGATGGTCCGAGCAGGACTGCGTAATGTCTCGTCTCCCACCGAACGCTGCCGGCACGGGGACTAGCAGGGGGAGGCAAGGAGGATGAGGAGCTGGCTAAGAGAGAGGCAGTGGCGGTCACAGGGAAAGGAAAGTTGTCAAAACCAGCAGTGTTTTGCACCAGAATGCTGTGAGACGGGCGCCTCTCAAGCCAGAGCAGTGGAAGAAGACTGCCACTTTGCTCTGAATAAACACACTCAGTTCAAGGCTATGCCCAGCAAAGAATTGTCTGGAGAGACCAACAAGTATGAGCTGCCACTTCACCTGGCATTTTCAGATGCTGGTCTCGACATCCCTCCTCAGGAAGGATGGATCTGACCTGCAGCAGATACAGAACAGGCTTTTGAGCGGCCGCTGTGAGCATGTGGCTTGTTTAAGCCTAAACCAGGAGAGGCTGGGGCCAGGGGAGGATCCATGCGTCATAAATACATGCTAGGGCAAAAGTCTAAGTTGTTCTCCTAAGAGCTCATCTGGATTACAAATAAATTTAGACTTAAAATTAGAAAGAAGTTCCTAGCCAGCCATGGTATAAACTTCTGCGACAGCCTGTCAGGCTGGAGGGTGGGCAGAAGCAGCCTAATTTGGAAAGAGATCCAGCCGGCTGGTAGTCACTGCATGGCAGGAGAGGAGGGAGCCCAGAATGAGCCATACACATATCTGAAATAAAGCTTGCAATCATGTCCCCAAGCTGGTCCACAGAGGGATTTGTACAGAACTGACACTTCAGTGTGTTGCATGGTCTTTAAGTTACATGTTATTAATCTTCTGCTTCGGGGTCATCCTAGGTCTTTGAAGAGGCAAGGAAGAGGTCATCTCTTTTCCTTCTGTTTTTTTTTTAGGAAATTCTTTTGTTTCCTTCATCTCTGTAACCTCTCTGGCCAGAGCTAGCCACAGGGTTGGGGTGAGGCAGGGAGGAGGACCGGGGCCACTCCTGCTGCTCTTAGTCATGCTCTGGGTGTGTTGGTTTGCCTTGCTCACAGGCTCAACACAAAGCCAGCTCTAGGGCCAGGAAGGTATTTCCCTCAGGCTTAGTGTGCAGGGGCAACCTGGGGAGCTGGAGATGTTGTTCACTGTGTGAAGCATTGCCCTTCTGGGGCTCCTTGGCTGCATTTTCCGAATTGCAGTAGCTCGGGGATGCTTGAGACACCTTTGCTGTCTCCCACTTGCTCCCTCAGCTGTATTTGTATCTTCAGGCTTCTGTGGAGCTTCACCATGGGAAGTGAGGGGGTGCCTTCAAGCTGAGGTGGTCAGGACATTCTCTGGATGGTCCCCGTGTGTCTGGGCTTGGGTACTAGACTATGGTGCGTGCAGGTCAGAAGGACAGGAGTCAAAGTCCCAGGCCTACGTTTCACGTGGCATGGAGCCCACATTACCACACTACCATGACAAGGTCCTCAGCCTTGTGACCAGCGTGCCAGCTATTTTTTGCCTGCTTCGAGTCCTCAGTGCCAGGGGCAGCTGGACAGATCCCCAGGCAGAGCTGCCCTGAAGTAAGAGCCTTGATTAGGGCAGCGGTGGGGTCAGTTCAGGAGACTGTGGAGAGCTGTCAGAGGACAGCAGGTTGCTCAGCAGGAGGATTAAAGTTGCCTCCTTCAGCTTCTCATCTCTTAGACTTTACTCCCAGGCCATGACTGTGTCCCATCTAAACCCCTCAGCTGATCCTTGCTGTTCTCCTCCCACTGCAGAGGTTGCCTGGTTTGCTGTTGGGCTGCAGGGACCAGGAGAGAGCTGTGCCTAGTGCTGAGTCGGAGAAGGGGTTTTGGCACCCGTGGTCTTGGGGTGAGGGAGAGCCTCCCTGCCATGAGGCAGGTGGCAGAGGCCACTGCACTGCTGCTAGCTGCCTGGCCGGGCCCAGGCAGGTCACAGAATACCAGGTTGGAAGGGACCTCAAGGATCATCTGGTCCAACTTTTCTTGACAAAAATATGGTCTAGACAAGATGGCCCAACACCCTGTCCAGCTGAATCTTAAAAGTGTCCAACAATGGGGAATCCACCACTTCCCTGGGGAGATTATTCCAGTGGCTGATTGCTCTCATTGTGAAAAATTTTCCTCTTCTGTCCAATCAAAATGTCCCCAGGAGTAACTTGTACCCATTATCCCTCCTCTTTTCCATGTGACTACTTGTAAAAAGGGAGTCTCCATCTTCTTCGTAGCCACCCTTTAAACGTTGGAACATGATGACAAGGTCTCCCCCGAGCCTTCTTTTCTCAAGGCTGGACAAACCCAACTCTTGCAGCCTTTCCTTATAAGGCAGGCTTCCCAGTCCTTTGATCATGTCTGCGGCCCTTCTGTGGATCCTCTCCAGACTGTCCACATCTTTTTTGCATAGCAGGGATGAAAACTGAACATGGTATTCCAGGTGTGGCCTGACAAGCACTGAGTAGAGCACAACAATGACTCCTTTGTCTCTACTGGTGATGCCCTTGTTGACGCAACCCAGCATCCTGCTGGTTTTCTTTGCCTCAGCAGCCCACAGTTTGCTCGTATGGAGCTTGTTGTCCACCAGGACCCTCGGGTGCCTTTCCACAGAGCTGCTCCCCAGTCAGGTAGATCCCAGCCCATGCTGCACTCCTGGATTGTTTTCCCAGGTGCAAGACCTTACACTTGCCCTTGTTGAACTTCATTAGGTTCTTGTTAGCCCACTCTTCCAGCCTATCCAGGTGGCTTTTCCTTCCGAAGTGTCCACTTCCCCACTCAGTCTGGTATCACCAGCCATCTTTGTCAGGGTACACTTGATCCCATCATCCAGATGACTTATGAAGATATAAAGAGGAGGGCCGTGAAGATGATCGGGGGGCTGGAGCACCTCTCCTGTGAAGACAAGCTGAGAGAGTTGGGGCTGTTCAACCTGGAGAAGAGAAGGCTCTGAGACTTTATAGCGGCCTTCCAGTACTTAAAAGGGGCCTGCAGAAAAGATGAGGAGGGACTCTTTATCAGGGAGTGTCCTGATAGGACAAGGGGTAACAGTTTTCAGCTGAAAGAGGGGAGATTTAGATTAGACGTTAGGAAGAAATTCTTTACAGTGAGGGTGGTGAGACACCGGAACAGGTTTCCCGGAGAAGCTGTGGATGCCCCGTCCCTGGAGAAGCTCAAGGCCAGGCTGGATGGGCTTTGAGCATCCTGGTTAGGGGAGGTGTCCCTGCCCATGGCGGGGGGGGCTGGAATTGATGGCCGCCGCCGTTCCCCGTGCCTGCATCCGTCCCGGCCCTTCCCCGCCGGGGCGGCGCGGTGGGCGCTGCCGCAGCGCCCCCTGGCGGCGGCTGTTGGCGGGGCGCGGCCCAGCCGCCATTTAGGGCGCCGCGGGGGGGCCGGGGCCAGCGGTGAGGGCTCGGTGGCCGCTCGCCGGGCTGGCAACGGCCCTGCTGGGTAGGGGGGCTGCCTGTGCCAGCCTGCCTGATGCCTCCCGCCGGAGTCAAGCCGGGCCTCGGGGAGCGGGCACCGGCATAGCGCGGCTCGCTGCGTCCTGGCTGTGAAGCCACCGCAGGTTTCTCCACAGCTGGGTGCAAGGGATGGAGGCGAGGATTGACCCGGGAGGGAAAGGCAAAGGCTTTGAAACGCCTCCCTTTCCCCGCGAGCAGCCCTGCCTGTGGCACCCACCTAACCTGAAGCCTGAAGGTGCCGGTGACGATGGCCGTGGGGAGCGACGTGCCCCTCCGTGACCTGCAGCAAGGAGACACGCCACCATGGCACGGCCGCACAGACAGGGGCGACGTTTCCCAGCTCCTGCAGCCACCCAGGGTTGTGCTGATCCCCCAGAACTCAAGACAGCATAAACACAATTTTTCCTGCAAACATGTAAGGACTGCAAACGTCCAAACCCTCCGGCAGCGCTGCTCAAACGAGCACCCCGGCCGGCCATCTGCTCCCCACACACCGGGGATATCCTGCCTGGTTCACTGCCCCAGCCTGGGGGCACAGGCTGGTGCCTTGGCCACCCTGTGGGGCACTGTGCAGAGCCCTCCTCTCCCCAGGCCTAGGCTCTGATGGACACTGGCTTTCTGTCCGCCTGGCAGGCTGCCCTCCCCCCCAAAAAATGGTGGAACACCGCAACCAACGTGATGTTCATCTGTCTCTTCTCAGGAGCCATCCTGCGTCAGCGGGCCTTGGTAGTGCAAAGAGTAGTGAGATCTCCTTGTGGTGAAGCTATTTGCAGGTCATGTGTCCCCAGCTCTGCCAGATTCTGATGGGTCTCGTGCTGCACGAGGCAGTGATCGTACGTGACAGCTCCTAGTTGCCGAGAAGGGATGAGCAGCAAGCCCCCAAACCTCACATCCTGCAGTAGGCCTGCAGTCTTGTAGCTTGGCGAAGCCAGCCTTACCTTCAGGATGAGATGGATTTGGAAATGGCACCTTTTCCTGGGCTGCGACAGCATCCCAAGCAGGAGCAGGGGACCGGAGCACTCATTGCTAGCTGGATTGAGGCAGTAAGTGAATCTAGGAGAATGTGAGGACGCTACTTCTCCTTGAATTATGTATTTTACTTTTATAGATAGCACATAAAGCCTTAGGAGCAAACAAGCAGCCAGCAGGATAAAACAAATGCATGACAAAGACTGAAGCTGGCTGAAACAGCTGCTGTTTGGGAGCCACAGGCAACCATCTCAAGCACGAGTGGGTTGAGAAGCACAAAGTCCGGAGTGGGGCAGTGCAGGGGCATAGCCAATTGCCACCGCACTGCCACCGTGGAACACAGACATGGATCTGGCTCAAAGACTTGCTGCTCTGGAGCTCAACCAGGGCTGCGGTGGTGAGCCCGCTCTTGCACACTGGAAGCAAATGTAATGATTAAAGCGTTCAAGAGCCAGGTTTGACCATAAACTTGTGGTCAAGCACAAGAGGGTACTTGTACTTGAACTCACTTCTTGCCATGTCTGGAATACTGCCAGCACCTTTCCTCTTTACTCCAGCTAGCTACCTCCCAACCCAGACTCTTCTGACTTCTCCCTTTCCAGAGGGGAGGAAGGATGGTTCCATGTTGCCCTTTCGCAATTACCTAAACCACCAACTTCTGGATGACTCCCTCATGCTCAGTTTGATCCTGGTTTCCTTCCACTGCCCTCTCACTCCTTAGAAGCTTGTTCACATCTCACGTAGAACACCATTCCCACCTCCCCTCCCAGCATCACAGGCTGGACATCTGGGGCAGGTCCAAAGAGAGCCTCTAACTCCAAGGCCTCTACACAACTGCATCTCTAGCCCCTCTGTGTCCCCTTCTCCCAGGACAGGAGAGGGGCTCCAGTGTCCTACTACAGGCAGAGGCTGTGCTGGCTGGTGGGTCTGGTACATATGCAGGGTCTCCAGCAACGTTTCACCCATATTCATGAGCAGGGACTCCCACCCTGTGGCAGGTTCTGCTTCTTCCCCAGGCACACAGTGGGCTGCCTCCCAGCTTTGCACATCAGCAGAGAAGGCATCAGCCTGCTCTTCAGTTGCCTCTATTCCTTCTTGCTTGAACAGTCACACAGGGCTACAATGCCATGGGACGCCTGAAGGGGAATTCAGTAGCACGTGGAAGCTGAAACCACTTTTGCAAACCTGGCCACCCCACACATTTAGCCTCCCAAAGCCCAACAGTCTCCCCATCCCTAAGAGAATTGCATCATTGGAATGCCACAAAAGACACTTAAAATATTTTCTCAGTGGCCATGTCTGGTCACAACCGACAGCAAGCAAAAACCCAGAAGGGCTTGGTGGGTGCAGCTCTTGCACGTTTCTCCACCAAGGCACCCCAGTTGCCACTACAAAGCACTAAAAACCAAACAGGAGCCAGATCCTTTCCCTACCCCTTTGTGGATCTGGTGTAGCCAGCAGGAGAAAAAACAAGCACTTGACGCCTTGAGGTCAGCAGATCCCTCCCCAACACACAACAGGAAGGAGGTTGAGTAAGAGGTTGCCATTTTTTCCATTGCCATCTTTCCGATCACTAATAGCTGCAAATGGGAGAACTTCCTGAAGGGAACTGGTAACAGAATGTGCAGAGTTAGCACGTTTATAAACTTGTTCCACACCCATCCCAGAGAACATACAACCTCCCTGAAAAGAAGGCACTGGATAAAAAACCTCTGCGCTGCTGCCAGCTGCCATCACAACAGAGAAAAGATACCAAATATCATCCATGGATTCTACGTTAAGGCTGCACTACACCTGAAGGATACATCCAACATGTCCTTGTATCCACTCACTTTCTCCTGCAATTCCTTGTTTTGGCCGTGTCAACTCCTTGGCTTTCAGGTACATAGTACAGGTCAGGACTCTCCCTCTAAATAGGTCAGGTTTTAGCTTTTATACACAAATTGCCACGACTCTGGAAGATATAGCCAGAGAAAAATTACTGACAAAATTTCTTCCTTCTGCAAAACCATATGAATATATTTCCTAATCCTCTAAGGCAGGTTGCAGGTAGTCATCTTCATACATACATTTCAAAATTGTACTGCTGAATGACGAGACGAGATGCCACTCAAGTCTTCATAGACCTTCTAGTGCCTGGACTGGATACCTCTTCCCTCCCTCTGGTGTCAGGAAATGGTCACTGAGTGTTCATGTTGATGAGAGCCCTCCCTGCAGAGTCCAGAAATCCTATCTTCCCCTTTTCCTCCTGTTCAGAATTTTATTTCCTTCCTACCACCCCTCCCATCACCAATCATACAAGATACATTTTACAAAAGCAAAGAACCAACAACCTCTGCCTTACTGCAGTTTCTAGATACGCTAAAATATTCCAGCTATACTAAAATACCAGTGATCTCATTTTCCTCGACAGCATGCGCCTCGGGTAGAAATAGCATGGACTGTAAGCAGCCAAGGAAAGTGAACACATCCTTTTCTGGATGTGACTGTATAGAAGATGTACATTTCTTACCAGATGGATCTTCACCTACCAGCTCTTGAAAAAAAAACCAACAACAAAAGAACCCTGAAACAAAACAAAACCAAAGAACAAACAAACAAACAAAAAAACCACGAAAAAAACCAACCCAACCTACCAAAGTTTAGGTCAAAAAATGAACAGAGAAAGCTGTCCTCGTGGTCGAAACTGATTTACTCTGAACTCTGCTTCTTTCCATGAAAGAAAGAAAACTAAATTCTGATTGCTTTGCGGTGGTTGTCAGCCCCAAAGTAACAAACAAAGGAAGGTTCAAGCGTATGCAGCTGAATACTAGTTGTCAGGATTTCTCCCTCTACCTGGAAAAGCTCAACCTAGAGTGACCATGCAAAGGCATAAGACAAGAGGACAAATGCAAAAACCTTGCAAAGTTTTTGAAATCAATTAAAATTGATTTCCAGAAAATAAAAGCGGGGAACTGTATACTGTGACCAGCACACCTAATAGTTAATACACGGGAAATTCACAGCAAGAGCCTAAATCCTAAAAGGTGATCGGCTGCTTTAGCATCTACTGACTTCAATGCAAATTGCAGGTGTAAGGCTGGCAGTTGAGGTGTACAGCACACAGCAGGCTTCTCTAGAGAACAAAATTACTGGATCTCAGCATAGTGGAATATACGTTTTATTTCTTAAAAAGGAAGGGTACTAACAGAATTTAATACAGTCAAAATTTTACATTTTAAACAAAAGCTTTTCTTTTTTTCTTAAAAACCAGTTACGAGCAGAGAGGTGAGAGGATTTAAACTACTCACAAAATCCAAGCTGAAGACTTTGAGAATTCAAATCTGTGGTTTATACATTTAAAAAAGTGTAATAAATGGAAATATAAAATAATACCAACTCTGCAACAGTAAAATGCCCTTTCCTCATTAGATTGCTGTTTAAGCACCTTTATTTTTACCCATCAGCTGCCAGGAGCGTGTAGGTTTATGTACAAAATAAGCAGTTTGGGACAAAGGACTCATATATAAATTAAAACCATTTATGGCAATACAATTTTACCCAGCTGCTTTACAATCTTTTTTATCATCTCTTTCATTTCTATAGAATCTTTCAGTCAGGATGATCTCAAATGCACTTGATTAACTGCTTCAAAAAGCAGCTACATTTACAGGAATTATATAGACAACCTCAAGGAGTAGATATCCAAGAGATTAAACAACTTAACACACAGTAAAACTAAGATCAGATTTATATCTTATATAAATACCATGCAGATCTATCATCCATCCCACTGAATGAATGGGACAGATCAGTGTCACATCTGAAGCCAAAAAAATACTTTTATCCAAGAGGCAACAGAATTTCAGGCCAAATATAGCAGATAGGAGTTCCCTCAAACTATTTATTTAAAAACTGTATGTCTGTATGAAAAAGCTTCACAGGAACAGTTTTCTAAATAACTTGCACATGTGCTTAGCTGTTTCATAGCTATTTTACAGCCTAGAGACACTGAGAGGGGAGGAAAAAAAAAGCAGGGGAAAAAAATGCCACCATTTCTGCCCACTACAAAAACTATTGTGGCTTTGTCCTTTATGGAACACTGCAGCTGTTACCAGAGAGGAGACTGCTCCAGTATGGCATTAAAGACAAAGAATTTACATTATGGCTAGAAAAAGCATCATCACAGGCTAATCTCTTTAAATGAGGCCTGATGGTTCCATCTCACCTCCTTCTCAAAGCCCAAGTGTTCATATTTCCTAGCAGACTGCTTATGATTCTCACTCTACTGTTTTTTGTTTGGTTTTTTTGTGTGGTTTTTTTTCTTTTAACACAACATAGAAAGGGTCATGAAAGCTGATGAAAGTTCCAGCTGTGCGGCATCCAGTGAACATGTACTCAGCAAAACCTCAAGTCATTAATCACTTTCTCTCTCTCTCCACAGCACAACAGGATACCTGTGTCATCTATGTACATAACAGAACTAATAAAAGCTGTTAAGACTATCTAGGTTACAAATGAGCTTCCGTAACAGTCACTCACTGTTTCATTGCAACTTGCTGCAGTCTGGCTGAAGGGTAGAGACAGATCTGTTTGAGCCAAAAGAAAGAATAGTTAAAAAAAAAACCACAACAACCCACCAACCAACCTTTAGTTTTCCTTAGTCACTAGGCTTTATGAGTAATTAAACATCACTACATTCCAAATGCTACTCACAAACAACAGATCATCTGTCCAGCTAATGGGATGGAAGAGTACAATTATGAATGTCATCAGTGACTACTGTTAAAGAAAGACTGGAAAAGAATCAATTCCCTCAAATTCTCAGTTTCTCTGCTTAAGTAGCTCATTATTACTTTTAAAACATTTTTTGTTGATAGAAAGCATCACAACTAGACTAGAATTCCACAACAT
The DNA here is from genome assembly GCA_033628505.1 of Tringa tobata. Lineage (NCBI taxonomy): Eukaryota > Metazoa > Chordata > Aves > Charadriiformes > Scolopacidae > Tringa > Tringa tobata. The sequence continues at coordinate 1,256,846 of JAHREE010000115.1, read as the reverse complement.
CAATCTTTGTTTTGATTTCTGTAGTTCTCTAGGAAAAAAATAACCCCAAATCAAGCTACGTGAAGCATTAACAATATTCAGATATTACAATGGAAGCACTTATTTATTACTTCATAGAACAGATTAGTTTTAAAAGTGTATTTACATGTTCTAAGTTATACAAAATACAGTATTCCAATAATTCATTTTAATCACCATATTTCAGACAACTTCACATAGAAGTGCAGAGGATGCATTCATCCAGGATCCTGGCCAGTAGCAAGCAGTCACCCGCAGCGTGACAGATGAGAGCTGCTATTGTGCCCCGTTGGGAAAATAAATCCCACCGTACCTTCTCACCGAGACATAACTGCAGATCTAAGAAAACATTCAGGCAGGTACACGAGCAAAGTTTGTTGAGACCCACAGACCAAAATCACATGCCTTAGTTTACTAGACGTATGTGAAGTACATTTTTTTTGTTGTTGTTTTTACAGATGTTCTACAGCAAAGGGCTTCTGCTCATGCCTTAGTTGGGAAAATGAAGTAACAAGGGGTTTGGCTATGCAACAGGCACCCAAATTACACTTAATATCAACAGCCTTATAACTACAACCGATGGCGTGTTAAGGACACAATTCTGCAGCTGACTGCCTGGGCAGAGCCTCACATTCAAGAACAGATCCCGTGAAGTCCACATGGGTCTCTACAGATACAGGGCCCATCCCATGCAGAAGTGACAGCAGAATTGAGGCCTTGAAATATTGGGACCTCAGGTAGTAATTTCCTCACGACACAGCACTATCGGTTCACACCGGCAGGTCAAGTCCCAGCGCAACACTGCACTTAGTTAAAGCAACAGCTATTTTTTTCACACCCTTCTGCAGTAACTCTCCTTCTTATCTTTATATTCCTCTCACTTTCTTCTGGACTGCGGAAATGAGATCAAGAAAAGGCGATTCCCCAAACCTAAACAAGTATGTATCTTCTGTATGATGCTAAACTGAGGGCATCCAAATTGGCCTAAAATTGTCAACACTGAGGTTTCAGTTTTAGTAATCTTGCTCAGGTCAGACTTGCATTACTCTTCTCTTCCTGCTTGCATTTTGTAATCTCCTTGCCAAGTATCTATGTCTATCAATGCACGTATCTTCCTCAAATGATTCCTTTTCTCCTATAGCTGCCTGAACTTTAAAAAGTTTGCATTCCAGAAGTGACTCATAAGGGAATAGCATACTATCAAACTAACAAATTACATTCTGTATGACAAATCTGCATTAGCATGAATTAAATCATTGTAATTTCTCAATTAGCATTATGTTGCATCTCCACAGAAGTTCAGGTAAGCCTATTCTCTCTACCTTTTTCCTAGTCTCTCATTGTGAGTTTATCTATCTTGACCATGTTACAGTGGCAGATATACAGATCAGAGTAATTAGCTGAACATCTAGAAAGCCAGCCAGTGTCTTGCAGTGCTGCAAAGGCAAAACACTAGCATTAACAACTGATTTCGCTGTTTATAGATTTAGATATAGGTTGCCAAAAAGATGAGATTCATGCATTAAGACAAACTTGCATTTCTCATCTTGTGCTTAGCAGCTAAAACCCTAAGGGTGAACAAAAGCCTATCTAGATTTTGCAAAGGTCCAAGATACCTCCACTCTCACTAAAAATGAAGGCATCTGATCACAAGGAAAAAAGCCACGTTATGCTGAGGAGGCTTACAAGGCTGAAGCAGCAATATTATCTCCTGCACAAGTCCATTATTTCTGCTGTCTACATAAAAATATTTTTCCACACAAGTGGTTTTATTACAGTATTCCGAAAGCTGCTGGCCTTCTACTGCACCTCCCAACTTGAAATAAATTTGGTATAATTAGTAGCAGTCTTGCAAATAATGCTGAAAGTGATTTCTACAGCTAGAACACCTTGGCCTTTCAAACAGGACAGCAGGGAAATGGAGAATTGTCAGAAAAGACATAAAATGTTACTAGAATCATAGTTTTTTTGAAACATTTCTTGTCCCAGGAAAGAGAAAAAAAAGCAGAATTCAGATAATCTGAATATCAAAACTGTCACTAACTGTGAAAATGAACAAGTGACAGGACCAGTTTACCAACATTACACCTGCAACATGTGATACATCCACCTGATACCAGCACAGAATGCTCCAGAGTAAAGCAAAGACACCCATGACTCCAGTGCTTGCTAAAACTTTATGATAACTATGTGAGAGTAAAGACTTTTTCCTGTGGGAGTTAATGAGATGTTTGTTACTGGCTTCAGTGGGAGCAGATCTTGGCAACAGGTGATAGATTAAGCTTCTAGGGAATTTTTAAATACAAACCCACACGACTGTAAGAGATATAACTATGTGTAGATTAGAAGACCATGTATGAAAGCAATACTGTATTAAATGTTGCACATCATTTATTCATAGTCTGTTTCTCCTGCAGAGTAAGACAACACTCATTGCCCACAAATCTCATCAACAGTTTATGTATTTTCCAAGTTAGGACTGTGAAATGGCCATTTGGTGTCAATCCATTTCCTTACGAACATACAGCTGTGTCAGAAACTGCTCCTTTTACTGGCAATCCCTGCAGTGATGCTGAAAAGTGCACCCCTTTATTCTCTCCCCTTGGAGATGGTCCCTTTATGGCTGGAATGGGATACTTTGCCATCAGGCACACTTACGGCCTCTTCAGAGCATGTTCCAAGGTTAGAGAACTTCAGACTCTAACAGTGCCAATTCAGCATCTTTTAATGTTTGAATTGAGCTAAAAGAAGATTAGACTTCTTATGACCACTATGAAAATGTACCCAAGTTATCACTTATGGATAGGATTGTCACCCTAGTCAAAGAAACAAGATTATAGCTTTTTTGAGAGGAGCAGAGAGCTCTGAAGCAGTAAGCTTATCTTCCTGAGACTGCAAAAACTGAGACAGGAATTCAGCATTGCGCAGAATTTTTTGTCTGGCAATACCTATGCTCCTTAAAATAGTTACCACCTTCTCATCTCTCTTTGATGATGTTGCTTCTTAACAAAAAAAAATTTCTCCAACTGCAAAAGTTAAGCCACACTCACCCCGAAGTGCAATTTTCCAGTTTTGCAACCCGTAGGCACGTGAATCACAGAATGTGCAAATTTGCACTGTCCTACAGGGAAGCACAAGAGTTTGCTAACAGTCTTCTCTGAAAGAAAGATCTAATGAACATTCGCTGTTAGTTTCCATTGTGTTAGCTTTTAATACCAACGCGAAAAGCTAACAGAATTGCACCTACTATTCTCACTGACTGAATATTCTGCTGTTAAAATAGCATGACATACTGCAAAATAAAATCCTGTATACAATATTTAAGTATTTAGAAGATATTCCTAAAGCAGTAAGACAGCAAGACCCAAATGGAGGACTAGCAGCTCCTAGCCCAGTTACAATACCCTTTAGCTTTGTCATTTAAACAGGAAGCATGACTCTCAAGAAGAGCCATTCAAAGCTAACTGAAAATTTAGAAATGATAAATGCAAAAAGAGCTGCTACATTTACATGCTGTCAGAGTTGTTTGTTTTGTTTGGTTTTGGTTTTTAAATCCATGGTTTTGCCTTCATCACCAAAATAAAACAAACAAACAAAAAAAAGCAGTACAAACCAAAAATATCAGTCAAAAGCAGGAATACTTGATACAGATAGAGATATACGCTGACATTTCAGCAATGTGGAGCTAAAGTATTCATCTATTGGAAGATAATACCCCAAGATTCTCTCAGAGCTTTAGAATCCCGAATTATAATAATACACTAGTAAGTATACTTTTGTAACCAGAGAAAAAAAAGTTAAAAGCAGTTTCTTGACTTCAGAACATGGTCCATTCAAAATAATAGGTCAAAATAATAACTGCATTTAATGTATGTGGTCTTTACAAAGTTTATGCCTTTAGAAAAAAATGGTTATGAATTCTGAGTTTTGAGATTTTTCTTTTTTCTTTTTTTAAAAAAATGAACATTAGCTGCTGCTTTGCACCTTTTTCTCTTTGCATTTCTGCTCTGAACTTAAGGGTGGAATCTCTTGGGTAAACACAGCATCAAAATACTTGTTCAACATGATAGTGTTGAGCCTTGCTGGTAACTAGTTGCGCCTCGTCATTTTGGCACTTGTGCTTCTGAAAGCTTTCAAGATTTTTCTTGAGGTGGATGCTGTTTATCAATCTCCAGCCATGAAAACGCTGAACATCTTTCACTCCTGTCTTACAAGCTCCATTATAACTACAAGCATGGCCCAGAATTTAGGTACTCTTTTTCTTCCCACACAAATTTAGCTCTTAAGCCTCCTCAATATAAGAGTAGATTCTTGTTATGCTGATGAAACTTACAAAGGAACTTCCACCTACTTCCTCCATCTTCTACACAAATAAACATCCCCGCAATCTGTCCAGGCTTTCAGCTACTCTCCCACACCAGCACAAGGGTCTTGATACTTAAGCTGCCCATTGTAACTGTGGGAAATCATTGGCTGTTTCACTTTTATGAAACAGATGAACAAAGTACTCTTTCACCTCCACAGTTCTCGTGTAGTCAAGAGACAGAAAGTCGTATTATGGCAGCTAATAGCCATTGTTTTGCTGGAGCTGATACTCATTTGGTAGTTTCAGGCTGCCAAAAGACATGAGGATCAGCAGCTCAGACTAGCACCTTTTCCATGATTGCTAAATCGTTAACAGAAGAATAGATCTTGTTTCAGCAAGACACCATAAAAGAAAGCGAGCCTGACAAAAGAGACAAAGGAAAAGGCAGGTTACAGCAGTATAGCTTCGGAGCAGGAAAGCAACCAAAGTGGTTTTACTATCACATGGGTCATTTGAAAGAGGTTTATTACTACTCTTTCTATGGCAAACTGTGGCGCTTTCTGGATTGTTCCAATTCATCTGCTGTACTTTTCTGCACTGGAAGTCTCACACATCATAAACTGCTGTTGTCCTGGTGTCTTTAATTCTGCACCCACAGTAGTCCACAAGATGCTACACGGTACCAGAAGTGAGTCGCAGTATTAAATAAAATTCATTCTACTGCAGGGAAATAACGAGTCTTAAAACATAGCAGTTCTTAATATATACACTTTCATTTAAAACTCCCTATTTTCTTCCACTTGAGTGCCAAAACAAAGAGTCACTATTCACACAGGCTGTCAACAGACTTTGAGACATGAACTTTGAGTGTCTTGACAAAACCCCAATAAGTAAGCTTATTGTAGTTCATAGTTACAGTGAGAAAGACAGATAAGAAAGCCATATACAGAATTAAGGAGACTTTGCACTTTTCATCATGCCCAGCCCTGGGTAGTTCAGATGGGGTACTTGCAGGCAAGCAGGCAGGCAGGGTCATCGTCAGTTGTTTGTGTTGGGACACCTCATAGATTTCACTGCTCACTCTGAAGACTGGCGATTCATGTGTGCTTTTTAGTTTCTTTGTTTTTAAAAGTCTTTAAAGTTGCATCACTCGGAATCAGATAAGTCACTTTAAACAAAGCAAAGTGTTAAGTGTGACAATTTATTTATAACATACTTCCCACCATCACCACCACACACCACCCTGTGAAAGAAAAACCCCTGCTGAAAGGGTGACAATTTTTAGTATGTTTGAAAGAAATTAGACCGACACTGCATGAAGAGCCACTCTAGTCAAATTAAGAGCATAACAGAGGGGGAGATAATTCAAAGCATATGTTTACTTTAAGCATTCCAAATTAGCCTGCTTCTCCACTTCCACACACAATTGGTCTAAACTCATATCAATTTCCATATTATGTTTTAAAGACGAGTTAGGCAAGAAGTCTTTAGTATAGAAAAGAAACCCCAATGCTTTTTTAATAAACTTTTCAGATTTCAGTAGGGAAACTGGAAACTAGCCTAAACATCTTCTATCCCACATTTACTCCCTAATATAAATATTAGCCCCAAAAGTGTAGCCTAAGAGCTCTGACACAGCCACCATCTTAAGATAGCTTCTCTTGATAAGAGGACTTCTAGGCATATTTCTGTTAAAGTTTCTGGTTCTTGCAGTTGTAGGTCATGTAGAAGGTCCCACCATCACACATAACATATTTTTCTTTTAACACCACGTACTGTTGAAGCAGCGCTTTGTGCTGAGAATGGTTTACTTCCAAGAGGGCAAGTCTTGTGTGCTAATTTTGTAACAGGAAACATGCCGGAGAGAGAACCAGCAGGCATGGAGAGACCAGATATGCTGCTACACAGGAGATAGTGAGGTAAACTGTTCGTGTTTAGAGTGGGTGTAGCTTGTTCCATAGAGTGTTCGTGAGGCAAAGGATCAAAACTCTTTCTCAAGCTCTTGTACAACAGGTAAGGTGCAGTAAAGTAACAGTGGCTTGTTTGCTTCTTAAAAAAATAACCCTTCTTCCAAAGCATAAGGTACTGGCAATTCCCTAACAGATGGGACTCAAGGTTCAGCCTAATAAGCCAGACCTCTTTTCCTAAATCTCCCTTACTTCTCAGTTAAGTGAGACATGCTGCTTTATCAGCAGTTCAAGAGGGAAGTCCCTCTAAGGAAAACAAAAGGAGGAGTGGTGGTAGAAATACAGCCTAAAACCCACAGCAAATTATTTTGTCCATATGCATAAAGCGAGAGATCCTCCTTCTGTTCTCTCTCCTTGGTGTCTGGAAGTTATCCAGGATTAGAACCTACCATGATGTTTGAGCAGTATTTTAATCAACACTGCACTGACTCTGGTCTGCATAACGCTTGCGCATTAACCTTGAGATACCTCAGTTTTTACAAGAGATTGATTATTTTTCTTTCTTTCTGTCCTAAAGGTTTCCCTATTCCTCTTCAACAGGAACAGAGTTTTATACAACAAGTACTTCCTAGTGCCTCTGAATGGGAAACAATTTCATGATGCTGCCCAGCAACATCTACTTACACCTTAAAGTTATGTTTTACAATTTAACTGGGAGGGGGAAGGGTGGGGTGGAGAGGGAGAAAAGAGCAGAAGTTTAAAAAGAAAAAAAAAAAAAAGAAAAAAAAAAAAGGAGAGTCTCCTAGGCTCTTCCTCCACTTAAAATGGAGATTAGAACAGATAGCAAAACCCCTGTCCAATCAGAAGTGATCCACATCAATTCCTCCAGGCAGGTGAATCTGTTCTATTGTACCACATCAGAAGATGCTCTATCAGTGTTAAAAACATAGTTGTAAATACGGACATTAAGATTTTGGGCCACGCAATGATCAGGAAAGGGCCTGAACAAGTAGTGCCAAGAGAAACAGGGTTTGAGTTGGTTTGGTTTTTTTGTGTAGATGCAAAATGGCAAAGCCTCCACAAAATTTATCTCTGGGCATCTCTACAGAAGGCAGAGAAGTCTAAGAGCCTAAACCAAGGAGCCCTAACAAGGAAAAGGGGTGTGCTTACAAGGGTCCGTATCTGGTCTCGTATTTAGAAACAATGTTCTTGCATCGTCCCACTTCTTTGCGCAGCTCTGCGACCTCCGTCCTCAGGGCCGTATTCTCTTTCTCAAGAAAGGCTGCCCGAATTGTGATCTGATTCTCCTTTAATCGCCGAGCATCACGGGAACGCTTTGCTGCCACATTGTTCTTCTTTCGCCTCGTCCAATATTTTTCGTCCTGCAGCACAAAAAGGAAAAAAGAAAAAAAAAACAAAAAAAAAGAAGAAGAGCTGCCAACCTGACAACTACATCAAATAGACACCTCTTCATTCTATGACGACATTCATACTGACTGCTATATTGAAGAATCTCCTTCACTGGTTTGCAGAGCTCAGATACCAAAATGAAGGCAACACAGTACCCTAAGATTTCATCCTCACATGAGCGTTGTTTTAGGATAAACCAAGTGCGCTGCTAGAACTAAGGAGATCAAAAGACTTGGCCAGATCAGACATAATGCAGGGCAAATGCATACAATGGCCTTCAAAACTGCAGTTGATGGGGATGTGACTTGATAATTCTTCTAATTTCTGTGTATAGCATGAGAAGTTGTTCCTGCCCAGTAATTATCTCATGATACCAAACCAGCAAGAACAGCAGTTGACTTGCCAATTCTATTTTTGGCACTGCTTCTGCCCAATCACATAGGTATAGTTTTATATGTCAAAATGTTTGGGCAAAGAGTCAGGAACCTTGATCAAGGCCTAGAAGTTTGCAGGAATAAATCTGTTACCTTTTGCTCATCTGGGACAAAAACCTTCTTGGCTTTTTTAATCATTGGTTGTGGTTTCAGGTCCTCTTCAGTAAACTTGTGCTTGCGAGGATTGAAGAGCTCACCACCAGGCACACTGGACAGCACTAAATCAGCAGGGTCGGGGTTAAAATTCACCTCAACTTCTACGCAGTCAGGATCAATGGGGCTGGGAGTATTTCTCTCATTTTGTGGCGGGGACTCTGGCAACAACAGGAGAAGTTACACTACATTCAGCAGGATGAAGAGAATTAACCAAGAAGCCAACTTGGGTATTTCTATTTACTGCCCTACCGTGGACAGTATTTAATAGTATTATTTGGTATTTCCCTAAAGTGTGCTTGGTGCTGTACAGCTGCTGGTACAGAGAGAAGCTACACAGTCCATTTTGTAACACAAACTCTAGGAATACATACCAGACTAACAAACGTGAGTAGACAGAGTTAATACTTCCTTGGCAGAAACTTCACTCTTTGCACACTTAAGCAGTGCCTTCCACAGCAGTAAGAAATAAGAAACTTGTATCAGCGTGAGTTTTGTGCCATAGAAAGCCTTATGGAAACAAACCTGCCCAAAGACCAGGTCCCTGGGTCCTTCAAAGAACAGACGTTTGTATTTCCAAACAAAGGACTAAATAAAGGTGGGTTTGTTACAAATGCAGCAGTATTCTACTACTTCATCACATGGAAACAAATGTCCCAATAGATTATCTGACACCATTAGTGTTCATATGAACTTTGTCATATTAACTTATTGTTTACATACTTCATAGATACGAATTGTAAATGTCAGTGCAATTTTTAGTGGTGACCAATGAATAATTTTTTTTCATATACCACCTAAAAAAAGACACACCCTATGTCTCATTGAAGTTGTTCCACATTTTGCTTTTCTCTCACAGATTCACAGAAGAGGCCCTGAGCAAAATGCTTTCTGTAAAGTCTAATCATAAATAGTACTGTAAAGTTTGGTGGCTATCATGTTTAAACTCCAAATCTAGGGCAAACTGAGCTAAATTCTCTAATACAGAAGAACTCCAAATTACAAACAAAGAGTAGAAATTTTCTAGTACCATTTAAGTAGAGTTTTGTTTCTTTGTTCCTCCATTCTCACTTCAAAGCACCACAGAACATCAAACTGCATCATTAACACACCTTTTCCAAGTGTCTGTTCTCACATTTCACAGGCGAGCAAGAAAAGATTGCTTCATTGTTTTTCTATTAAGCATTGTCATTTGAGGTACATTAAGTTAGCATAAGTTCACCCAAGCAGACCAAGCCACCAAGGTAGCACAAACGACTTGTCATAAACTATCAAATCTGTTGTAAAATAACCTGAGAAACTATTTTCTCAAGATGCCCAACTTCTCACTAGATTAGCAATATCAAGAAAGCAAATACTTTATGTTGGTGTTTCAGCTCTCCTAATTTCAAAAGAGAAACAGACTGCATATTGAGACACACTTATTCATTTTTTTCCAGGAGGGGGAGAGGGAAGAAAAGAAGGGGCAGAATCTTCATGACACATGGACTAAGGCCCTACGCTGAGCATGTTTGTGCTACTTAACCTGCCACAGCTAACGCTGACAGGTTAGTGTGTCTCCTCTTTGATCTAAACAGGCACCTTTTAATACCAGAACAACAAAAGCCTCTCAGAGCCCCGTATTATTCCATCTACCTGTGCTGGAGGCTGCTTCAGATTGCTGGTAAACTGCAGTGGAAGAGGATGATGCAGGAGAACCAGTGGAAGCACTGGCAGACTCCTTGCCTTCCAGCTCAGCCACAGGCAAGAGTGGATTCTGGTTCAAATCCAGGTGAGTAGGGCTGGAAGGAATTCCATTCTCCAGCAGGAACTCATCCAGATCCATGTACTCCAGGTGGAAAGACTCGCCATCATAAGGAATAGTTTTGTCCCAAATGGGCGGCATAAGGGAAGCCGAGACTGCCATAGTGCTGGCAGCTGCTGCCTCATCTTCCTCAAGCTTTATCTTCTCCTTCTCTTTATCTGAAAGATACAAGTAGGTCACTGTACAAGCTGCAACAAAGGAAAGACTCAAGGTTCAAATCTAACAAAATCCCCATGAAAGGAAATTCAGAAAGTTGTATTTCTGCCTCATGACATGATCTGAAAAATCAGATGTTGAAAGGTAACATTGATTCATTCAGTATGGAATGCTCTGACCCCCTGTGATGGCCAGACCACAAACGTTTGAGTGGCCTTGAAGACCAGCATCTTTGCTGTGATAACTTACCAAAGCGTGATACAATACCGCATGTAGCTTATTGTTAAATAGTCACTGCAAAATAGCCTGGCTCATCTTGGAAGACAGCGAAAGTGAGGGTCCATAAGGATGATTACATGGGAAGCCATTAAGAAAACTCCAAGGAAGCAGAGTAGTTTATTCTATGCACAAAGAAAGAAGGTGCAGAAGAGTAATCTAGATACAAACAAGAAAGGAATATGGATTTTCAGATTACATTTGAAAATTAGTCAAAAAGGTCCACAGGACACCACAGACCTGGACGTCTATTGTTCAGTATTTTAGAAGCAGTTATTTCTGAAATGACTCAGCATGTCCACACAGAGAAATAGCTCCAAATGCTGCTCACTATAGATAGCTCAGAGTACCTACACACAATTTGCACTCTTTGGGGAGATGTCTAATAAGGCATACTCCCACACCCCACCCCCAAGCCACAAAAGACTGATGAAATTTTCTCCATCTACTATGCTACAGTACACATATTACAGAAAAATGGCTGTTTCTATGTTCCCCATAGCTACTGAATCTTAACAATTGTCTGGGACAGAATCCAAGCAGAAAAGTCAAGTTATGGAATAATTACATAATTTAAGAGATAAAAATAAGCTGGCAGAAGAGAAAAAAAGAATCCAAATCATTTTCCTGATCCAGTTCTCCATGTAGACATGCAGTTCCACCAGCACTGAAGGAGGCATTGCAGAAGCAGTGCCAGTACTGCCAGGATTGAGCCAGCACTGCTGTCAAAAGGAACAGTCACCAGTTGTATCCTAACCAACTGCAAATTGGGTCTTTCCAAGGAAGCTGACAAATATTCAGTTCAATGGAACACAGACTCCAGGGACACAGGGACCAGTATTGACATAGGTTAACCCAATAAAATGCACAAATGTTTGGTATTAAGGTTTTCTAGACTGGCTACAATATGCTAAAGGAGTATTTTTCTTTATCGGGGGTGGGAGCGGGGGTGAAACTCTGCTCTAAATCAGAAAAGCCTATTTATATAAAACCTATTCTGATAGAACTGGCATTCCTTCCGCTCTTGCCTTAGCTGGCGTGGAACTGGGACTGAAAGAGCTTTTTATGGCTTAAAGAACAGTGCTGCCACATGAAATAAATTATCATTTTAATCTACCGTGCTCTGAACATCTAATACAAAAGGAGATACCTATTTTAAACTAAACAGCTAAGAAAATACTTACCAGCCATAGGCTTGGCTCTAAGAATAAGTAAAGAACACATCAAATTCAGACCAGTGGCTCCTGGACCTGAGCTTTGCTAACATAATCTTGTAGTTTTGGCTTTTCCCCTTGCTACTTGACACTACTGCTTCTGAATTGCCATCTCCCAGCTCCTATCCCTGCTACCAACTACTTTTTGCAGTGAGTTTTGCAACTTTCCTACCCTTCACATGGGCAAAGGAAATGTGCAGGTTAACAGTCATGATCCAAATAAACTGCATTTTTCTAAACAGCTCCTACCTGAAGCTAGTAAGGAAACAGTGTCTACTCTGCTTCACATGTAAGGAAGATTTCACTTACTACTGAAGCACAGCCCACTAAATTGGAACAGCCATTTTACATTTAATTTGTGAATCCGGGATTGTGTATTTCCATAAGGTTTGCATAGTGCCCAGCACAAGTGAACCCAGATTCACCTCAGGGATTGTGGACAATATCCTAGTAAAGACATTGCCAAAATAAATGCAAACGACAATAATTAATTCTTTGTAAATCACTTTATTTTTTAATCAACATAAGAAAAATGTGAATGTTGAGTCAAAATGGCAGAAAAAAAAAGAAAAAATATATCAGTCTTTATTACTCTTGAAAACAATAGCATTCCATTATAAATTATACCAGTTTTAATGCAAGCCAGCAGTGCCTTTGTTTTGCAACACTTAATACAACACCTCCAACAGAGGAGAAATCTCAAGTGACTGGTAGACTAAACATAAGGCTTAAAAATATTTTTTCAGAAGGTAGATGCCAAAAAGGATTACACTGCTGGTGTATGTGGCTCTTCTCGTATCTTTTAATGCCTTTTAGATGTACACCATCATCCTGCTGTAACCCAAAAATACTGCGGTCCCTCTCCAACTTCCTCTTGTGAGTCCCTGACTCACACCAGACTAGAAGACCATCCGAAATTTTTTGTCCTTTTGCTACATGTTGACAACTGGACAGGCACTGGGCCCCCAGTGCTGTCTTTGTTCAGCTATGCTGCCTCTCTCTCTCCCTCCTCGCTTCTAACAGCAATATCTGAAACAAATTAAAATAGCAGAAGTTAACATGCATATTGGGTGCCCATGTATTTCAAATGTGATACATAAAAAGATAAAACCTTCGTATGATCATTTTTCCATTGACATTTTCCCACTGGCTTTCTTTCAATTCATTTAATCTTCATTTCTGCTGCACAACATCCTGCTGGGTGCACAATATCTAATGAAACACTAATTAACTTCTTGCATCTTGAGGGGGAAGTTTCCGCCCGCCCCATCACAGGGAGCTGAAACATTAATTCTCTTAAGATATTTATCGTGTAAACAGGTATTACCTGACAGCAGAGCCGCAGTATCCTAAGAGGCTCCATTTGCAGTGATTCAAGGTCACCCTGATAAATCTGGACTATACTTCTGCAGCTGATAGCTCATGTCCGATTTAGCCCCCTCGTTCTGCTACTGTGACCTACTAACTAGGCTGTACATGTGCTGGCAACAGAGAGGTCACTAGTTTATGGTAAGTAATTTAGGCAGAGCATGCCAGTTCTTGAACTATTGGAAATACTGCTGTTTTAGCCAAAAGCAGCAGCCTTCAATGAGCTTTATTTCACATCCCAGTTTTCCTCCCCAAAAACCTACCACCCACAAAACAAAAGCACACCAAAAAATATTTTGGCCACAACTACCAAGTGCTATCCCAGCCACAAACAGAATAAACACTTCCTTGACAAAAGTTCCTCTTGTTCATAAAAAAAAAAATATTGTCAAATTATACCAAAACCACTACACAGACTAAGGATCGCTCCATAAATCTTTAGTCCCACTTGTGACAACGGAACAAGACAGGTTATAGGGCTCTGTATTCCTGATGCCCATTACTGTGATGTTCATTGAAGCATTCCTCCTGCCACAGCAGAACACAACTGGCGATTAAGGCATCCTTTGGAGACTACGCAGCAGCTCATTATTAATAGGAGAGACCTACACTCCTGCTCCAGAATATGAATTTTCTTCCCTTGTGCCACAGAACCCTTTATAAAAGACTATTAATTTTATTTATTTAATCCCTACAGGGTACGTGACGACAACTTACAGCAAGGGGGTCAGATATACTTGGTATATGGCAGGGCATTCAAGATGATGGCATTCAGTTGGAACTGGATGTCCTTCTGTTGCTTAGGAGGATTAGAAAGCCTGCTGGCTTACTGGGTAGTCAAATTACCTACAGCAGTTGGAAAACCCACAGGTAGCTTGCGGAGACTATAAATGGATACTGCAGCTAGTTGATACCATTTCTCGCTGAATAAGATATAAAATTTAATTTTTGTCAACAGGTATTCCAGGCAAAAGGCACAGGGTCTCTTCTCAGAAAGCTTGCTGAAAACACACCCTTGTTTTAAGTAAATTAGTAATTATTTAACATTTTGGCTGTGTCACTGTACTGCAAAGGAACAGAAAGCAAACAAGGATCTTCTAAAGTCATGTCACAATTCTACTGACAAGTCTTTTGTAAAATTACCTACTAACACAGAAGGAGTTCTTTCTTTTGCCTTGCAAATATGCAAACAAGAAAAGCAACAGAGACCAAAATAAACAGAAAGCAACAAGTTCCACAAAGTGTGAAGTGGAACAGTACAAGGTGGACTAAGGAAATCTATGGAGAAATTTTAAGAATGAGAACAATCTGAACTTCATCACAGCATGAATGGAGAAGGGTAATCAAGATGCAATGGACTCATTAGAAAGCTTTAGACAGTCAAGCTCTCTAAACACCTTCCCAAGATGGAACAGGGTCATCTATTGTAAAAAGAAAGGTATCAAATGTTTCTAATTTCAGAAAGATGCACCACCTCAAAAACACCTTTAATTTTTTTTTTTTTAAATTTTGCATCTCCATAGGCCAGATCACATGATTCTGGACAAGAAAACCACCCCTAAGACTAAGTCAGCGACCATCACAGTTTCCACATGTGACCTTAAATTGTTCCTGCTGACACCATCTCCTTTAAAAAGGACTGGGTAAAGAAACATCTTAAGAAAACCCATAATGTTGTATATTCAAGATTCTGTGTACTGCAGCATCCTGCACCATGGCAACAAACCTTTATCAGAGGTTGACCTTTTTTTTTTTAACAGAAAGGAGAAAAAACAATATTTGCCAGAACCACAAGACGGATACATTTACACAGTACTGTGCAATGTTAGACATGCAAAGTACACGGATCTTAACTAGGATCCTCACTGGGAACAATCTTGCCAACCTTGCTTGCACTGCAGTCTATCCTGAATACTGCCTGATGTTCCAAAAATTATTCTCAACCTCAAAAAACCTAAATGTAAGGATTTATTTTATTATATACCAGTACG